>BRZM01003569.1:12638951-13181815 GCA_033238685.1 Lates japonicus
GGGGGGGGGGGGGGGGGGGGGGGGGGGGGGGGGGGGGGGGGGTAAGTCACCTGGTGTCAGCACTTTAGGAGGAAGACTGTCAAGCTGACTAACAAGGTCTGACTCTCTGCTCCTCTCCTCTCCCTCTCTCCCCAGTTTGAAGCTTGAGTGTGACAAGTTGGCCAGTGAGAAGTCAGAGATGCAGCGCCATTATATCATGGTGAGTGAAGCCATGTGTATGTGTGTGTACTAGCGGTGATAGTTTGTGTGTCCATAAATGTCATTTTGTCAGCATATGTTTTACCAATGTAATACTTCATTCTTGTGTGAATTTCCTTTTGGTTGTTGCAAACACAGCACTACAGATGTTTATTTCTTTTGTTCTTTTGTTCTATGTTTTCATCCTCTGTGTTCATTAATACCATTTCTCTGCTTGCTCCCCTTCCTCCTTTGCGGTGCCATCATTTTCTTGTGTCTCTTTTCTTCTTGCTCATTTTAAAATTTCTCTCTTAAAAGGTCATTCTAGTTTATTTCAACTCAGATCTTATTTTCATGGTTTTAGCCATCTGTTCCATGTATTCACAAAAACTGTACTCACCAAGATAATTGCTGTGATTTTGCAATGCGGCGACACTGCCAAACACAAGGGAGTCTGGGCAAGAAACACCAGCAGTCAGACGGTCATACATGCTTCAAACAAGTCCAAACCAGTAGAGGTGGGAATTTCACAAATCAATTTAGATTCTTGTTGTCACAGTTAGAGTCACAATTGATTCTCAATTCAAGATAAATTAGTGATTCAATAAATAGAGAAGCAGCACTGTTTTCATGCTCTTGCTTTAGTTCACCATGTGCCGAGCCATTTACTCCTGTGTTTAGTTCACTGAATTGCAATATGAAACATAACTGACAGTTCAACTAACTGGCCTTGTCTCTGTCTGACCAAACAGCAGAAAAAGCAGAGAAGTGTGTGTAGGAGTATCCAGCTTTTTATTTGCAAAATTTTGTAAGAATTTTAAAGTATGTTGTCTGCCTGTATGAGAAAAAGGAAAGCAAAGCATACTCTACTGGCAGTGCAGCACATCCTCAGTGCTGTAAGTAGCAGGGAAACCCATGGTGGATGCAATGCAGGTCTTTTGAAATGAGTTCTTTTCATCCCCTGATCAGAGTTGACTGGAAGTTTTGTTAAGTGGTGCATTGTGTGATATTTGGTTAGCACACCTTTGTCTCGCAAAGATAGTTCCTAAGTTAATGAATCCAGAACAATTTTCATTCGGTTACAATGAACCTAGTGCGTGTCAAAAGCTGCACCGTGCTCCCCTGACACAGTTACGCCAAGACCATCCTCCCAGGGAAAACAACATCATCAGTCGTTTTCACAAATGCCCGAAAACAGCAACTGACAAAGACCTCTAGTGGTGATAGGAATAATGACTGTTGTACAACAGCAAAGGAGGAAAGGAGCAAAGAAGGACAGGGGGTGACATTATTATAGAGCCACAAATCCTGCAGAGGGAAGAGCTCGGGGTGGCAGGGTAGGCGAATGAAACCACAGGAGACCACTGTTCATTTCCTGTTTCCTACTGATGGTCATTGTCCCCAGAACTTAACCAGACCTCATCCATATCCTTATCCATACCTGCCTGTTGTTCTGGATGACAGGTACAAGATAGATAGAAAGATAGATTTTGTCTTTTCATTTGGAGGACATGTTTTTTCATCCCTCTTCCATTCTATCAGCATAGCAAAGAGAAACCATAATGTTACAAACACTGAATTCTGGAATATGTGAATTAATTCAGAACACTTGAAGATGAGGCTCACAATTCTTATGTGAATCAATTTTTCCCCCTGCCCATAGTAGCCAAACTTATTTGGAAGAGAAAACTAAGGCACACAGTATAAGGTAGAGCCCACACTATTTGTAATAAACATCCATCAGAGTTTTAAGACCTCCTGGCTCAACTATGTCCTGTTGTACTTATCGTACTTGTACACATTCACACAGTCCTGTGGGATGAGAGATTATTGCTGATTTCTTGGTGCACTTTTATCCTTACATAAAAATAGATATTATGGCTAAACTGTTGGTTTGTATACATCCAGTTTGACTGCCTGTGTGCTGCCCTGTTGGATTTGTTTTTAGCAATGTTGCAGTGGTATCATTACCAATATCATAATACACCCACCACAAAAAATAGACCATAGTTGAAATAAATTGGCATCACCCTCTATTATCTGCTTCCTTTTTGTTTCTGGAGTTACTGTGTGTGTGATTCCTCTCTCCCCACCCCCCCTTCATTTCCTCTCTTTCCCCCTATCTCTCCCACCCTGTCTCTCTCCACACATACACGTCCACACACGAACATGCACAGACAGATGTGCTCGCCCGCTCTCTGCTCCACCTCAGGGCTAATCTCATTGTTGCTGGCCGTGGCTGTGTAGCTGTCTGATGTTTTGCCTCTAATTGATCCTCTGACTGGCTTTAATCTCATCTAATCTGTGCCGCCGCACTACTCTCTCCACCATCAGCCAGCCAGCAGACACACACACACACATGCACACGTGCACACTCCCTCTGTGTGTGTGTGTCTCAGGCAGGCGTGAGTGCATACACTCCCACACACTCACTCAGCCTGATAGCAGCCATTCACACACATAAACACACACAATCACTCTAAAAGGTCCAATGAAGAAATGATGGCTCAAATTTGAAAATGTAAAAATGTCTGGTTTAAGATTCACAATTATATTTTCTTTTTTCTTTCTTTGTGTTTATTGTGTTTCATTACTGTGATTTATCTAGATTGAGGTCAAAGTTGAATAAAGTGTTCACATGGTTTGCAGAAACACAGCCGACTCAATTATCCTAGTTTACATGATTTCTTTGATGGTCGGATAAATGTCCAGCAGGATGTTTGTTAGCCTCCAGGCTGATCTTATCATCACAAAGTAAAGAAAGGAAAATGGAGGGTTTTCATTAGTGTTTGGTATTTGTATTGATCAGTTTGTAGAGCACTGTCCAGTGCGCCTTGCAGCTGTTTGTTTTTTGCCCACAAAAGTTGTTTTTGTCCTACAACTGCTAGTCTTAGTGTGTAATCGTGCTTTTTAACAACACAACACTGCTTGGTTCCCAGTTCACCCCGTGTCCTAATCAGTGTATGTGCTGAAACAAAACACTGAAGGAAACCACACAAAGCCGTTTACATGCAAAGAGTATTTTACAGTTTGAAGAGAAGTTCTGCTCTGTCGATCTGTCTTCTCCGCTCTGTGTTGGATTTAATCCCTGAAATGTTGTAGCACCACCTTCTCATGCGTGCATTATAAGCCTAAACATTCAATTCCCAGCAATGACTAACTGCAAATGTGTCTTGCATTACTGAAAAGGAGAATATTACATTGCTTTTTCATCAAGCCTGCTAGTTGCTGTTTGATGTCTTACTGGCACAGGAAACATTTAAGAGAAAATGCACATCAATCCAAGCAGAGTTAATGTAGCCTACTGAGTAACTGTGATCACAGGCTTACATCAAACATACCTATTGTATAGCTGATTAGGGTTGTCACTTTTTATTTGGAATTCAAACTACTCTTCAGATATGGGAATAAATACAATATGTGATCAGTAATGACCGACTGAAAGGAAAATTCACCCTGTATAAGTGTCTGAACACACATCCCCTGTTGCCTCATCCTGGACCTTGTTTTCTTCATTAACACAAAATGGATGAAACTAGACGTGGTAAACAAATAATCGTGACACCAAGCCATCTTAGAAGTAGCGTGTAGAGGCATTTTGGATTCAGATTAGAGCTGCAACGTCTGTCGATTTATTGATTAGTTGATTGGCAGAAAAGTCAGTAGCAACCATTTTGATAATTGATTCATCATTAAAGTCATTTTCCAAGCAGAAATTCCTAAATTTGATATGTTCAGCCTCTCAGATATGAGGTCTTGTTGCTTCTCATAATCATATTGGATAGTAAACTGAATACCTTTAGGTTTTGGGATTTTTGTTGAATAAAATAAACAGTTTGAATACATCACCATGGACCGTAGGAAATTATAGCCAATATTTTTCACTATTTGTTAAATGAGTAATCAGTCAAGAAAATAGTCTGCCATCAATTAAAAAATGTGGATAAAGGTGTTTATTGACTGCAGCATGGTTACCACAACAACAAATCTGAAGTTACCTGTTAGGCTGTTAGTCAGTGACGCAGCGGAGGCACCATGAATGGATGGAACAAAGTCATTTCTACAACATATTTTATGATTAGACTATGTGCACTGTTGTTTAATTCAATAGAACAAATGACGTGTTTGCTCCCATTTGTTTAAACTTCATTTTGTATTTAGTTATTTAATTATTTAAATTGACAGCTCTAATTGGGGCTGTGATACTTTGACACAGCATTGTAAACCAGGCTTCACTCTAATTATAATTAGATTGTTTTGCTTGCTTTAGCTTAGATCATCAAATCTTTGATTGGCAACTTATATTTTTCACAAAAGGACAAGAGGATTTTCTTCAATTGAAAATGGCTTTAGATTTGGCTCAGAATGTTGCTATAAAATTGAACTCTGAATGCAATATTGGTCCTCCTTCACTCACTCTCTTATCACACACACACACACACACACGCACCATGCACGTACGAGCACACACTTTTAATCGCACTTCCACTCCATCAGTGGCAGGCCTGGCCTTGTATCCCCACAACAACCCCCCCTCACCACTCCTCTAATAGCATATCGGGTTGCCCCACTCCCCCAGCCAGCGGCAGCACCTCCATTTCCCCAGAGCTGTAATTACTTTAGGGAGCTTCCGCGTGGGCCCAAGCAGCTACAGAGAAGACGAGAGAGAGAGAAAGTGTATTGTGTGTGTGTGTGTGTGTGTGTGTGGTGTGCACGTACACGCATTCACGTACAATATAGTGCCAGTGTGAGCTCAAACAGCAAACAACAATTGTATGTGAGCAAGAGAGAAAGAGAGAGAGAGAGCACGAGCACGTGCGTGTGACAGAGTGGTGCATGTTTGTGTGCGTGCATGTGCACATTTATGTGTGAGAGATCTGTGTGCTGTTTGTTTTCCAGTGACAGAGCCAGTCCCCCCGCAGACAGAGTGGGTGATTAACAGGGTTGACGCCTAGAGGGTGGCCCTCTCATTAACACTGAACACACACTCTCACACACATACACACACATAGAGGCTCTTTCTCTACTGTCGCTCCTCTCTCTCTCAGTTCCTCTCATTGTAGGCGATGTATGTCTCTTTTGTTTGTATATGTTCATGCAGGCAGGTTTGGATGGGAATATGGGTGTAGAGTCAATCTGGATCTCTGGAATCAATAAGATGTCAAATCTGTCAGTGATAATTTTGTTTTATTTCAGCCTGGGCTTTTATTACCTATATTTTAGCTTCGCGGTTGAAAGTCTTCAGAACGTCTCTCATTATTTATAGTTGCGGTTTGCAGCGTGCTCCACTGACCACCACGCATCAGAGGGCAGGCCTGGGAAATATTATCACTAATTTCTATCATCTATGGTTGTCATTTATGTTTTTATATATGTATACAATATATTTTATATTGAAATTACAACACACATTCATTGCCTCAATTAGAATAGAATGAACTTTATTGTCATTGTACATTGGGTACAATGAAATTGTGATGCCCCCTGTGACAACAGTGCACTGTAAAAAAAAAATGTATATATACAATGAAAATACAAAATTTACACAATACAATAGAAAAACAAGTTTAAATAGAAACATTTTAAATTTAAATAGAAAACTCAAATTAAATAGGAACACACATTTAAATAGAAAGAAAAACACACAAGGTTTGTGCAATAAGACAGCCAGGACTGTTTAAAGGTGCACAGGTGGACAGATAGAGTCCTTGGCTCTGTGTATGTTTTGTGAGTTGGGGGGTATGTGTTCAGTGGTTATTTGCCCATATATTTGGGGAAGAAGCTGCTGGTGAGTCTGGTGGTGTGAGACTTGGCCCAGCCTGGGCGTTGTCTAGAGGGCAACAGGTCAAACAGGTGATGGGCGGGATGTGAGGGTCTCCTGTGACAATTAGCAGCTGAGCAATTACAGATCTGCTGAAAAGAGTTTTCTAATTTCCCATTGTATAATCATATGCTCATCAACCATACAACATGATTTGTCACACACAGTAAATGGAGTCTAATAAAGTGTTACATGGAGCTCTGTGCAGACCTCTGGGTATAGTTACAGGAATTTGATGTCTGTGTTTGTTTTAACATTTTGTCTTTCTTGTCTTGTTTGTTCTTCTTTCCAGTACTGTAGGATATCCCTCTGGGCTCAATATTGAGATGCACAAACAGGTGAGTCTGTATTTAATCCTCAAAGAAAAACTCTTCTGTTTCCATCCTCTTGTGTCAATCTGTTTCTGAACCAATGTAAATTGTAAAACTTTCCATAAGGCGCAAGATAAAGGTGTATTTATCTCTTTATTTCCATCCTTCTCTGTGTCAACAGCAAGCCTGAGAAACAATCCATATACATTTTGCATACAACAGGTGTTCAAGCTAAAATGACACCTTAGTAAATTTAAGTGTAAATGTAAATGTAAGTTTCACAAGATAAGCTGTAAACATTTCCACAGTAGCAAAATGTCCACATTTTACAGGTGATGATAAATTATTTGAATATTCTCTACAAACATAGGCGTCTCCTGGATCATTGCTACACTCACGCTAGGAGGTTATGTTTATTGGCCATCAGAAATATTTCAATTTTGTTTCTGAAAAACCTTATTTTATGTGGGGGCAAATGGCTGTAAATGCTACAGTGCTCATGACGTATTTGCTGTGGAAGCCAAAACTAGTCTCTACAAATTGAAATGTTGCTTCTTACCGCAAACTGTTCACCTACTCTCACTGTGAGCAGGAATTCTACTATCTTTTCCATAACTTCAGTCTCTTATGCACCTCTCTGTCAGGTGTGCACATCAAAACCACAAATAAGAGCTGCAGTAATTTCAAAACAATTCGTGAACCAAAACCCACACCAGATTTGTTGAATTCATGAACATTAATCTACAATACAAAAGTATCTTTTTGTTTGTTTTGTTTATTTTAACTTCTGCCTGTCATTAGTAGATGCGGACAGCATCATTTTAAACTTTGAGACTGGATGATCCTCAAGGACTATCGATCCTTCATTGCGGTCTGTTATCATGAGACCAACTTGGAGAATTTCACGATCATTAAGCATTAGGGCAGTCCAGCTGCTGATCATCTAACGTCATTTATAAAATAAAATTAAAAAAAAACAAAACTTTTATGTCAAGTTGTGAACATCAAATAAGTCCTCACACTTTGTTAGTCTGTTGATGCAGGCACAGCTGGCATTCCAACCCCATTCCCCGCACAATGATTGGCAGGTGTGAATTGCGAATAATCTCAGACTGTTCAGAGGCAGCGTTTGAATGATACTAAGTGTATGTAAAATAGGCCAAGGGTTCAGCTTTTTGCTGTTGCCAAATCAGTTTAGTTCATTATACAACTCTGGTGACAATCAAATGTGTATAGAAGTCAATTTTATAATCTACATGTCATAAAAGTTTAGGAATTGCACAGAAATGTCCATGGCATGTTAAGTCCCGCACACTCATTTGCTGCAACGTGTAGATGTTGATGTCGACAACAAATCTTCTGTTAAGGAATGATTATCGTAATTTATGTACAAAAAAAATACAGTTTGAGTTGCCCAGAGTTGCAGTGAAAGATAATGCAGTTGGATCAGTAAAGCATTTGAACCAGAAAAAGACAAAACCTTCCTTCAGACAGGGGAGGGTGAGAGCCAATGTCCATACATCAGTTTGTGTGGCTGAAGCTGGGGGAGTAATTTATGCTCAGCCTGTAGGAGGGAGAGAGCGATGGGCCTCCAAAGGGCCAGCCCTTATCGGTGACCTCGTCTGGTGCTGCCCATCCACACACACACACTGTCTTATGATTGACGGCGCATGCTGACAGCCATATTGGAAGAACCGAGTGTGCTTTGACAAATGGACACACACCGTCTAAGTAGCAACTATGATTCAAGACCTCCACATATATGCACCCACACAAACTCCAAGGTAGGAGGCACAACACAGGGCAAACACAAGCATACACACACATACATACGTACAGACTGTTACAGGCATAGCAAGCAAGCACACACACAACACATTTAGCCTTATGTGTGCAATTCATCACACTCCTTTTTCTTTATCTGACAGGGATGTGTGTTTGTGTGTATGTATTTGCTGGTATTTTCCTATTGGCTGTCTTCAGTTTTTTTTCATGTGTGTTTGTGTCTGTGTGAGTGGGTTTGGCCTGCCTGCACAAGAATTAGTGAGTGTGTGTGTGTGTGTGTCCCCATCTCTATCAGTGCATATGCTTATATATATGTTCATAAGCAGTTGTGTCTTATTGTTCATGTGTGCTCCTGTTATCCCGCATGCCTGCCTGTTTGTGTGTGTGTGTGTGTTTGAGTGTGTGCACATGCTTTCCTTTGTACAATATGAGTGGAGTGGAGAGTCATGGTTCCATTAGAGTTGAGTGGGGGATGTGTGTGTGGAAACAGTGTGGGGAGCATTCATGTCTAGGCCTATTGTTGAGCCAACACCCCCCTCCTCCTCCTCCTCCTCTGCTCCTCCTCCTCCCCCTCTTTCCACCTCTGTCTCTATTTCCCTCTCTTTCTCTCTCTCACCTCTCACACATTCCAATTGCTCCCTCTTACAGTCCTGTCCTACTCAATTCAAAAATGCCTCTCCCTCTGTCTATTTCACTCCCTCTCTTCTGTTCTCTTGTCTCTTCTCTCTCTCTCTATTGTTTCTCTCTGTTTGTCTTGGTGAGAGAGAAGCAAGGTTGAGTTCTGGATTGAACTGGGAATATGTTGAATGGAGCCATATTATTACTGGGTCCTCTTTGTCTTTTCTATTTGTTCTCCATGTTTTCTTCCTGTACATGTGTGCGTACCTGACAACATACTCCTCTATATTTAATTGTGCGGTTTACATGAGCACTTTCATTGTGTCTAAAATAATATTCTCTTGTCAAGTCATCATTACATACAGCACAGTGTAACCAGGTCTTGGTATTCATCTATGCTGAGACTTCAGTCTGTAAGATTGAACTGCAGAATCTTAGGACTAATTGTTGCATCGCTTGATGGTAGAAAACATATATAGATCCTTTGCTTAGTAGTAAAGGTAGTGGATATACAGAAAATGAATTATTTTTATTAAATGAATTGTAACTGTTTTGGTAGATAGATAGATAGATAGATAGATGGATAGATAGATAGATAGATAGATAGATGACTTTATTCATCCCCGAAGGGAAATTTCGGTTGTCACAGTAGTCCGTATGTGAATGCAATAAAGATAAAAAAACGCAATAAAAAAATACAAAAAACTAACAGAACTACTGCAGACTACTACAACAAGCTGCCGCTGGGGCGCCATCTTGATTAACTAATTTGTTAGTTCAAGTTACCTTTTAAGCAAAGTCTTACCCCAGATTCAGTTGTGAGGTTTGCAGCTTTCAGCAGTTACATGCTTACATAAGCGAATTACATTTTCAGTTTTAAACTCTTCATCTCAGACAAAACAGGAAATTTGAAGACCACCTCTTGGAGTTAAGAAGCCAGGCATTGATAAGCATTTGTCACTAGATTTTGTTGACAGACAACAGTCAATGAGCAATCAACAGATTTATATACTTCACTGCAAAAGTAAAACTGCTCATGATGCCAGTGTTCCATTTTTATAAGTGTGTTTGTATGTAAGCAGTTTGATACCATAGCTTGTTAGTGGAGCTGATCTGAATTACTTTAAATGCAGTCAGATAGTTAAATAGAATGTGTCATATTTTTAGGCTCATCATATGTTTGGTCTGTTCATTTCAAGTAACTCTATGATTATTATGTCACAGTATTGTAGTAGAGGTGAAAGTAGAGACAGACTAGTAAATATTGAGTTCAGTATTCAATTCCACTTCCACCACTTTGTGTCAGGTTGTGTGACTATGCATGATATGGATGATAGCTCAAATTCAAATGTATTTCATTTTAGGCTTTGAATCTTTGGCGCTATTTAAAAAGCACCATATGAACAGAATCACTCCTGGTGTGTTTCCTGGCGGAAGCAGTAGCACAAGACACTCAAATAATGAAGCTCTCACACAGGACAAAACCAGGACACCCAAAATCTGTGAAATGTAGGTTTGTTTAGGCTACCTTCATGCTTCCCTAGAGCACATTTAAATCAACTCAAACATTTGTCTCTGTGTGTTTGCTTCTCCTTTGAGCCTACATTTCAAATGACAAAAGATAAAGCTTATTTAGAATTGGCAAAAAAAAAAGGCAGATGTCTCCAAGAGCAAAATGGAATTCAGTCTGGTGCTCATACTTGATGTATTTGTCCAGACTCCCAGCCCAGTTTATATTGTGTATGTTTTATTTGCACACATAATGCTTGTCAGTGAGTGTGCTTAAATGGCACTTGAAGAGGGCTGGAAAAAACTACGGAGAAAATGTAAAGAGAGGACAAAAAAGAAAAAAGCATTCAGGAAAAAAGCTGAGAGCAGAGACACAGAGGTAAGATGATAAAGAGTCTGCGGATGAAAGAGGAGACAGGCCCATGAGTTGAAAAAAAGAGATAGACAACATAAAGGGCACTGAAAAGAGGAAGAGAGCATAGTTAGCGTGGGCGAGTCCATGAGACATTTTAGAGACATTTAGGAAATGTCAGGGAGTGTGTATGTGTAATGATGGCGGATGAGGTGGCAGCAGTGAGGCTGGCCTTCTACCATGTAGCCAGCTGTTAGGAGGCCCCTCTCTCCTCAGCCCTTTCCACAGATTAGGCTCTAACTTACAATTACTGCTGCTTTACCTTATCTCAAGGCGGATTGGATATTACCAACCGTGTGATAATAGACCTGCATGTGAGAAAGATAGGGAGTGTGCATGACGAGAAAGGGGAAAGGCTGTGTGATGCTTACTTGGATGATTGTTACTGTGTGTGTGTGTGTGTGTGTGTGCATATGCATCCAAGAAGTTTGAAAATGTAGTAAACACAAACAACTCAATTAATATAGAGTGAAAAAAAGAGTTCATTATTAACAGTTGTGTGTGTGTGTGTGTGTGTGTGTGTGTGTGTGTGTGTGTGTGTGTGTGTGTGTGTGTGTGTGTGTGTGTAAGGTGTAAGTGTGATTGGTGTGTATGTATGTGTGACCATAATATTTGGTTGGGAAGGTCAAGCAGATGTTCCCATACTGATGAGAGTGTGGTTGATCGGCTGAATGACAGTTTATGTTTAATGAGGTTTAAAGGATAAGTCTGAGTGTTCTATATTTTCTTAAGGTCAACCGTCCTAAAGAAAGACCAAAGCCAACATTGATTTATCAACTAACACATATTGTATTCAAAGCTTGTTGGGTGGGCTATTGCTGGAAATTACCTGATGCCGCAAAGCATCAATGATCAATAGACTTTTTCACAGCGGCAACAGACATTTGATTTGTCATAGTAGGAAAAACACAGGTTAAAAAGTATTCAAGTGGCCCGATAAGTCACATGACAGCAGCAAGGCAGCATACTGCGATACAGGACCCTTAAACTGAATCAGCTAAATTGAATTCCAGCCATCAGTGATTTTATTATTTACACCTGTGCTCTTTCTGCTGTGACATGTCGGGAATGTTTTTAGTGAAAAAAGGCCTTCCGGTGCTCATCAAAACCCATTGGCTGAACTTGGTTAGGCCTTTGACTGGGTGTGGTTCCATAATTTCTATTTGGCACACCGCTTCATGCCACTTCAGCTGGTATCAACAGCGACTCTGTGCGACACCTAAGCAAAGTATCGTGTGTACCAAAGCGGTCGTGAGTAATTAACACATTCCACATCCCTTGTTTGTTGTTGAATACAAATGACTTGAACTGTAATGCCTCTGCCAACACTTAAACAGCGTGCTGGCACAGCAAATGAAGCACAGTCATCCTTTGGTCCTAATGTGCAACATATCTAATGGGAATGTGAAGCTGTCAATCAAACAAGCATGACATTTTGTACACCCATATAGTCTCGACAAGATGTCAGGGCAAGCAAGTAGAAACTCCTGTTTAGGTGGAGGGATGGCACAATCAGACTAATTTGCTTCCCATTCATTTCTATATGAAGTGGAGCACGATGCGTCGCTTTCAGTTGCGAATTGACCGCCTCCTTTGCTTTGTGCAAATTTAATCTGAACTTTGACCCACAAAATCGTAAGGGTCTTCAGTGTCCAGACAGTTTGAGAGGGTAGGTGGGACTGACCTCTCATTGAGGAAATATTGTTAGTTTATGTTCTTGTTTTATAACTGTGATGAAACAATACAAGAGATGAAGGGTTACGCAGCCAGCGACATTCATTATTAATACATTTGTGGATTTACTTATTGCTTGAGCTAGCCATGCAATCTGGTGCAGTTTGGTTTGACTCTACCCACACACTATCCCATGTCCTCCCATGCTTTTGGCCACACACATACATTTCATGAGGCAGATTTCGGTCCAACTACACTGAGTTTGTAGGGCTTTAAAACACATTGATGACTACAACACAGCACTGAATGACATGTTCTTTTATTCTTATGAACATAGGCGCTGTCAGTAGTTCTACCATCCTGCTGCTGTAAATACTCACAAGGCATGAAATGGTGTATGGTGTATTCATCCGCATCTGAAAATAGTTCCCAACAAATACACTATTTATTCCTGCTTGAGTAAGATTTGCTAAAACTACAACTGCTTATTGGCTGTTTCAAATTACTTAGTCTTCTTAAAAGATGAAACCATACATTTGGGACACATTTTTAAGGTTAATATTTCAAGGAATAAATGGGTGCAGCTAAATTTGGAAACAGAGTAAAGAGTAGAGAGATGGACTAACTCATTATCGATATTTGTCTTTCATTGGGTTATTTGAATAATGCAACATCAACAACTAAATACATCTCCTCCACGAGGCTAGAGTTGAAGAGATTGAGCAGGATCTGTGCACAAGTCCTGCCCTACCTGTCTCAGGAGGTAGCACACACACACACACACTCTCTCTGGCACACATGCACAACTTCAAGCGTCACTAACCCCCATGACCCTATTCACTTACATCCTGGAATGAAGATCACCCTCATTCCGCCTCAATCTACCTCTCACCTCTGCCTGACCCCCATCGCTCCAGCTTCTCTCCCTCCTCCTCTCTCCTCCCTTCCTCTCCTCCCGCCATTCATCATCACTCGCTTCCTGTGTTCCTTTCCACCTCCCTTTCACTTCATTCCTCCCTACCCCCACCTTGACTTACTTCAATCCCCCCCTCCTACCAGTCTTCTACCACCCACCCCCACCCCATCTCCACTCCCCTTAAATCCTTCTCTCCCCTCCATCCTTTTCTCTTTTCCTTCAACATGTGTGTGTTTTGTGTGTCAGCATAATAAATGGTTGTGTGATTCGGTAAGCCATGCTCTTATCTACCCAACAGGGGGTTGACCTCCACCATTACAACACACCAGCCGACCATCCGTTCTGGTGTCACTACGACTTTTTTTGAGTGTGTGTGTGGCGTGCGATGGAAACTGGATGAATAGCTGAATGGCCTGGGGGTGGGGTGGCGTTATACTGGTGAGGGTTGTTGGTTCTCTGATGGGACTATTGATATTGATCTAACTTTCCTCTCTCTGCAAACTCTCCTCCCCTTGTTTCTGCCTCCTTTTATTGTCTCATTTTCTTCTTCTGTGCATCTTCACCCCTACCTCACCCTTCCCCCCACTATATCCAGCACCAGCAGCAGGTCCTGGCAGCAGCCATAGAGAGAGGAATGACAGAATTCTTCCCCAGGATGAACTCCATCATGGTGCATTTGATGTTTCCAGCCCCAGCCTGTTCAGGGTCTTGGCTGATGGCTAGAAAAGCACAATTATTGATCACTAACTTAGCAATTCTATTATTGTTTTTCTATAGCAGCCTTTATTTATTGGCTAATTGTTTTGTGAAATGTTTAACATCTGTGCTGTATGAAATAAGTTGGACAAATTAAGTTTACCCTGCTTCTTTAGCTTCTATAATCATTGATGTAGTCAATAATGAAAGTGTGGGCAAATATGATACTTTGATACTCATAGTTGTCTTCCGCTTTAGAAATCTAATTTAAAAATAGTTAGGAAATAGTTAGGAATACTTAAGATGTAAGAATGCAGGCATGACCTAAAACAATTCTTAAATAAATTCTAGCTTGTAAAATATAATATTGTGACCATTGAGGTTTTTGTTAAGTCAAATCAGTTCAAAGAAATTTTTAGAGGACAGGTTTTGATTTGTGTTTCTAAAAAGCGATGATGATAATATTAATAATATTTATGTCTCGTACTTTCAATACATACTACCATTAACTTGAAGGACTTGCAAAGAGGCAGAAGGAGAGGTCAAAGTGATGCACCTCATGCTGAAATATCCTGATGTTTCAGTTCCTACTATGTAGGTGGAATTAAAGGGCTGCAACTAACAATTAGAAAATAGCCCTAAAACCCAAGGTGATGTCATCATTGCCTGATTTCTCTGAAAACAGTCCAACATATAAAACATATTTAATTTACTATCACATAGACTGAGCCAACTGAAATGCTAAAATAACAAGCAAGGGACACAGGATATTTGATGTTTTAATTTAAAATGACTCAAACTAATTAATCACTTATAAAAAAATGATTTCGTTTTTGTCATAAAGCTGGTGATTAATTGATAATAGTCACAGCTTTAGTGGAGATCCATGATACTGTCAGAAGCATCCTTATTAGCCTTTCCTCCGATATGCCTATGACTCTCAAACTGGGGGCATTGACCTACCGACATCGTGGGGTTGTTTTATCAGACATGACAAAGCTTCTTCAGACACATAGAGGATATTACGGCTGTTTTTACAGGCTAAGTAATTTTAGCCCATGATAGGATGATCCAACCAATCAATACATAGGTACTGTTATTGATCAGTAAAAAAAGTTTGATTAAACCCGCTAGGTAAAATGCTGAATCATTATGGAAGGTGCATTGGCTAGCTAGAGGCCCTCATGTGTGTGGCTGCGTGTTAGCCAGCTACACACTTAATCATTAGCCTAGTGCTAGCTAGCCCTGCTTCCTCCCGATCGTTTTACCAGAGGTTTGTATTAGCTAGGCCATCCACTCCATCATTTACTATGAGGCCTAGACTTATTTTAGCTAACAGCTCCATCGTTGTGATTCCACGATTCAAAGAAGTGCCTTGCCTTTGTCTTTATATCTGCTGCTTTATATACAGTGGGTGTCTGCATAGGCCTGTGTTTAGGACCTGTTTTCTCCAGCACTGGGAACCACACAGTTTAATCAGTTTACAGATTGTCAATATCTTCTTCTGATAGCTGTTAATATCATAAACTTCTTCCCCTCATATGTCGGACAGGATATGAGCATTTTGACTCCACTTGTGAATGTAAGCAGAGCTGTTGACTTTATGGAGTGCCAGCCTGACTTAAGCTTGAAGTAGTTAGATGCTGTTGTGAGAAGTCAGTCAGGATTGTCTTAAACATCGACCCACTGATGTATCATCATGTTGAGTGTGAGCACAGTGGGGGAACTGATTAAAGTGCAAACCTTGAGCAGTAACAATTTGTCTTTATATTAAATGAAATGCATGTGTTTCCCTTGGTAGGATTTTATGTGTTCTTACATAGCTTGATTTTATATTTTTGGATATGTGTGGCCTTTACTGAATTATGAACACATTTTTCATTTTTAATACTGTATTCCTCCCTCTTTCTACATATGCTTTACTTTTTTTCTTGCTGTTTGAATTATTTTCTTGGGGTTATATTTAGAAAATTGCATCTTTTATAAATAAATAACATGTATTTATGTATTTCAGCTGATAATGTGCATTCCAACTGTCATTGTGCTTGAGCTATTAGTGCCTGTGCCTCAGGCGTTATACATCAAACACAGAGTTGCCAGGTATATGGTCTGTGCCTTGCAGATTTTGCATATCCTACAGTGTCAGTGTTTTGCAATGATTTGTGTGCTAAATCCGCCCTGCTGTGTGTCAAGTTGTGTCTGGTTGTCTTCCATGCAGCAGCTTCAGGCTCACCAGCTGTCTCAGCTCCAGGCCTGGCCCTGCCCTTTGACCCCCCCTGCCGGCTGGGCCCTGGGCCAGCCGACCCTCCCGCTGTCACCACCTCCTCGGGTCTCTTCTCCCTCTCCTCCCTGCACTGGCCTCCCAAGCCCAGCTGGCAGAGAGAGTCACGTGTGGTGGACAGCCACCAGCGGAAAGGGCGGAACAAGTCTGATTAGATGGTGTTCCCATTCCAGCTGTTTTTTATCCAGAGACCTGAATCCCCAGATCCGAATCCCATGGCCTACAGCCTCCCTAGTACCCTCCTCAGCCTTAACTAACATAGGCTTTAATCCCATCACCACCATCACATAGCTCGGCTACAGACCCTAACCAACTCCCATAATTGAGGAAGTTGTAGCACCTGCCCCTCATGTCAGACTAGTCCTGATTCCTTCATATTTACCATACCTGGATTATTTCCTTATCCTCCCTTCTCCCTATCACCATCAAGTGTCTCTTTCTCCTTATATCCTTTGTCTTTTCTTCAAACCTCTTTTTTGATATCTGATTCAGCTTTGTTTTCCTGTGTCTATTTTAAAAAAAATCAGGACTGCTTTCTATTTCTGTGCTTCACCGTCCTGTCGCTCTGTCTCTCTGCCTCTTTTTCCTGTTTTAGTTTCTGTGGGTTTTTTTTTACATGCCTCTGTATATCACTCCCCCCACCTCTTGCCTCTGTTCCTAAGCAGGTCGTTGTTGAGCAGGACTGATACGTGAGACTGAACGCACCGTACTGTGAGGTGTCAAGCAAGTAAATGTTAAACAAAGTTCTTTGGCAATCTGCAAAAGTTATACTTTTGACACAGTTCTGACTCACTTTCTTTTCCTAGACAAGGTCTCACAGAGATCAGTAGTCATTGATATTTTCTTTTTTTTTTTCTTTCTTTCTTTTTTATTTATGAGGCAGTTCAGATTGCATGCATTCATTCCAATAAAAGTTTGATTTTGCTTGAGTTTAAATGGTGATTGTTATGTGGATCGGAAGTGTTCCAAATATTGCCTAAGCCCAAGCTAAAGAGACAGATATTCCTCAAATTTCTTTCTACAGTTACTGTCACGTCGAACCAAAACTGCTGCTTTTAGGGCAGAAGAATTGTTGTAATAGAAGGTTACCTCAGACAAACTAGAGATTTGTATAATCCTAAATTTATATGGAGAAAGGAAAAAGCACCTTGTCGTGCTTGAACTTCATGCTGAGAGCTGTCAGACTAGATAACAAACCCACCTTGGCTGTTAATCCCCTGACTTACGACCTAGCCTGACTCTGCGAGGCGTCAGATAAATCCGCCCAGCACCTTAACTGAAAGGCAACATTTTCGCCATTAAAACAGGCTGAGCGGCAACAAAAGAACAGAGATGCCACTTGACTCGTGCACCTCACCACCTTTTCATCTTTATGCACTAATATTGAGCATACACTCAGGAGAAGGCGTGCATGTTGTGTATTTTACTGACAGCAGAGGGCAGCGTGTCTTTGAAGAACCGTCCTCGCTGGACTCAGGCACAAACAAAACTATAAAGGGCAGGACAATGACAGTACAGGCTTCTGTCACAGGGGATAGCTTATTTATCACGCTAGTGTACAAACTTAATATACAGAGACTAGACTGGTGACATTAATCTCTGCATGCGGTCAGTCGGTCTATCATGATCAGGAGAAAGAGTCTTTGGTCTATTTTAAAGACATCTCTGTCCCTGCATTAAGATGAAAACATAGTCCTCTGTAAATTCAGATTTATACAAACATTTCTGTGCACATGGGTCTGTCACGTATTAGAGCCAACACTACATTGTACCATTGAATTAACATTTACACACAACACTAGTGGGAAATCTCCGCAGTCTCCAGCTCTGATGGGCCGTCAGCATCCCTTACAGGCCCTGCAAACCCGCGCAGGTGTTTTCAGTTACTCAGTTACTCTGTCTGATTCAGAACTGTAGTCACATGAAACTGGGTGAAACAGTGCTGACAATAATGTGATCACTAAACTCTGGTTGTATCCAGATCTCTCTTCATGCGCTGTACGATGGCTTCTGTGCCTCTGTTTTATTTGAGTATCAGTGCCCTCTGCGGCCGGTGTTCAAAACACGTGCCATATAATAGTGTCCCCTGCATGATTTCGGCAGGACTTTGCTGCATATTATTTCCTCCTTTCTTCCCTGTTTCTCATTTCTTTAATGTCTACTATTTAATACAAATGAAAAAGTGTCCCAAAAGTGCAAAAAAGTTCTTGTATACTCACTATGATGAAATGGTTGATTGTATATATGGGTGAATGAGGAAGTGATTATATATTAATGCTAAATACGTGATTAGATTCCATTCATATGGTAGTGAGATGGGCGGGACAGATTCCATGTTTGCAACAAGACTGTCGACTTAGATAACTAAGACAGTCTTAGGACTTAAGGTTACTGTGTATTAATGAGGTTAAAAACACCAAAAACAGTGAATTGACAATACCAATACTTTTCATTACATTTTAGTTTAATTGCTTTTTAACAGTGCACCCTGACTGATGTAGAGGCATCCATGTTCATTTGGCCTTCAAGACTGCGTCTGTATTACTAAGGCGAAGTCAGACATGTCCAAACTCAGAGAAAAAAAAGTAACTGTCCCAATTTCTGTAACTCGTAACTATTAACTCCAGCATAGCAGGTGCCACAAAACTGTGAGAAATTGTCAATCAAGCACAGTTACATTGCTCACCCTGAAGTCCTGGGAAGAGGTCTAATTGGGCAACATAAGTGAAAACACGTGTGTGGGTGGACACCTGCATGTGTAGGTTTAACAGGGCTAAGTAGCAACCAAATTGGCTCCATTGGTGTTTGGTTCTTCAGGTTTCCAGCAGTCTCGGAGGTGATCAAACCTCTGGCCTTGACATTGTCGGTCTAAACATTATCTGACTGGCATGAATCTGATGGCGACCTATCTTTATATGATTTTTGATTTGAAGACAGCCTGTTGTGAGTCATGATTTATACAACCCCACACCCACACCCAGCGCCGAAGCGGACTGAAACACACATGCCGCCTCCTCTCAGCCTCCTCTCAGCCTCCTCTCAGCCTCCTCTCCTCTGTTATAGTGGCTACATTGTGGTGAATAGATATGAAGAGTTTCATTCTTAAATAAAGCCTTCTTACACTTATTAAATTATCTCCAGCATAATGATGAAGCACATTTCACTGGCAAAGTCACCTCGGGAGCGTTTGCTCACAAAATGCTGATTCGTAATGCAAATTTAAGCTGTTAGCAGTGGAAATTCAGGAGCAAAAATACAATATGATGGAATTTCAAGAATAAAACCCTTTGTGTCTAAACTTTAGGCGATAAACTGTATGGAAGTGACATTGGTGGGACCACTCCTTCAGTGATGCCCATCATTGTGTATAATCAGTGTACTTCGTTCAGTGCGCAAAAAGTGTCAAAATGTTTAAATATTTTCACTAAAATGTTGTTGGTGGAGAGTATAAAATTGCAGAAAATGGAAGCAGTCAAGTAAAGTATCACATAAGTTACATTCTATAGGTTGTCATGAAAAAAACTTATTTTCTTCCATCGTTCACGTTTCATTGTTGGGCGACCTCTGGTGGCAGAAGTAATTATGGGCGCCAAAGGGAGGAATCAGGCGATAAGACTTTCACTGAGGAGGCAGCTGTTGGTTTTCCTATGTGAAACTGATAGTAAGGCGTTGTTTCTTTGTTCATGACGTCCCACAACCTTAGGCGTGTGTTGTGTATGACAACAAATGTCCATACACTGCCTGGTGCTCTCCTGCTTAAGCATATCTGGAGTTACTGACAAGCAGCACATATGGTCAGTTAAATTTGGAAAACTTGACATTTCCACTATTGTTGGCAGGACTGTACTATGTAAATCATTTGTTTGTGGTTTTCTCTTTCCTCTGCCCTTCATTATAACCCAACACAAGAAGGTACATAGCTGAAGAAAAATGTTCGCAATAAGGAATATTTAGCGTGAATGGTATTTTTTAATTAAAACAGCCTTGATGAAACTTGACGAAGTGAACCGAGCACCTTATCAGTCGCTGACTCTCCAGAAATGCACAGTGGCAGCATCAGGCTCCCTTAACACTGTCACTAACCCAAACCTGCTTGCTTTCCCCTCTGGCTTTTTAGACGGTGTTCCCATCATACTGTCATTACATTCCTGTCCATAATGTCCTGTTAGTTATATACAGTCAGATGCTTCATTTTTGAATCAGAGTGGTGAGCTGCTAAGTGCGCTTCATTCTTGCAGGTTGTATTCAAATGCTAGGGCCATGGTTTTAGCACTTAGCTGTCAGTGTAGTGGGCCGTGAGGCAGCTAAATGAAGGATGTTAGAGAGGAGGGGAATGAAAGGAGGGGCGCAAAGAGAAACAAGGAAGTAATGACAGAGAGAGGTGGAGAGGCTGATGGGAGAGATGAAGGAGAATTAATAAGGAGAGACGGACAGGAATTGAGTTAAAAAGATGGGGAGGTTGAGGAGGTGTAATGATGGAGAAATTGAGGAAGGCTGATGAGAGATGGAGAAAGAGAGGGAGAAAGAGTACAAGAAGGATGTCACTGTCTTTGTCATGTTGAGAGGAGCTAGAGGAGGCCCAGACATAGAAACACAAAGAAGCTAAAACTCAAGTATGTTTGTGACTGGGTGCTCTAATATATGTGAGTGTGTGTGTGTTTTCAGGTGTGTGCATACTTGTGACATGTGCATTTTACATGTGAAAGATATTCCAAGATTGTATGTTTTGTGTGTGTCTAATGTGTGAGCAAAATTCACCTGGATGTGAAACTTGATAAGGGAGAGAGAGAAAAGGTAGAAAATATAAATCTGACATAACAGGGGCGAAGGCGAGTGAGCCAAGTAGAAAATGACAATAGAGAGCAGCAAATAGAGAGAACATAAGGGAGAGATAATTGATAGAAATGACCAAGGAGAAAGAGCGAGAGAGGTAGAGTGCTGTGGGACAGAGATGAATGATAGAACAGATAGAACAAAACAGGGAGATAAAAAGAGAGTATGGGAGGGAAGAGGAGGCGGTTAAAGTGAAAGAAAGGTAATTGGCGGGCCAGAAAAGAGGTGTTGACAGGAGGTGCACGGAGGGTGCACTGGGGAGGTGACAAAGGGATGCAGGACAAGAGAAGGGTGACAATGGAGAGAAAAGGCACATAGCAAAGGATAGATGGATAAATAGATGGATAGATGAATGGAGATAGATAGATAGATAGATAGACAGGCAGATGAACGAACAACCTGTCACGATACATTTCTGTTACAAAATTATTACAGTATTTGTCTACTGTTGCATTCTGTTGAAGTTTAAATGTAAAAATGACTTGGTTATGGATAGGGAAAGGCCATGGTTGTTTAAAAGAAACTACCATTCTCCCCATTTGATGATTTAGTTCAGTTTAGTTATCAATCCATTTGCCCCAACTCCTTTCTAAGATGTTTTCTCACTGGGAGTCTTTGGCAGGGGTGGGCACTGGCAGGGATGCCACTGAGTCCCAGTTATTGTTTCCTGATAGCAATCCCAGTGGCTTGACTCTTTGTATTTGATGATAGTAGTACCAATCAACATGATTGTAGCCTTTTTCTAGAAAATAACAAAAAAATCTGTATGAATTCACTGCATGTAACTCATCGGTATCATCTTTATATGGTCATTTTAGGTAAAATGAGGTCAAGGGTAGTATGTGATGTTTGGTGGCCCAATTAGTTGAATGAAATGACCAGAGAAACGTGTTATCAAAATGACATTTGAAGAATAGCATTTTTTCTTTCTTCTTCTGTCAGACCAAACTTTAATAAATACTTTGGGGAAAAAAAAACTGACTTTGCCACTGAAGCAGCAAAAATGTCAGAGCATGTACAGCCTGGTGACAACCAGCACTGAGATCCTCTAGTATCTGCTGGCTTTTGATTTTATTGGATTTTTCTCTTTTATAATTCTCACAACTACATTACATTTAATTGTAAAACATTTTCTCATCTGAAATATTTCCTCTTTTAATGATTAGTCTGCACATTATTGTGTACAGTAGCATTAAGCTATGTACTGTGTAGCATTAATGTATGCTGTATTTTGTATGTAGTTTGTGTAGTGTATATTGTGTGTGAGTCGCTTATGAAACCATTTTGTTTTCTTTAATAATTGAATTATTATATTTATAGTGTAAACCTTGTACAATATGATCGGCATATTAATATTCATGTCAATAGAGTGAATTTAGATGAAAGATACTTACATGGATAGAGACAGACAAGAATTATAGCAAGTACAAGGCAGGAAATAGAAAGATAGACTGAAATGGAGAGTGAGAAAAGAGAACATCTGACAGCGAGAAGAAAAGAAGGAAGGGTATACAGGAAGGAGGGCAGGAGAGAGAAAGATAGACTGACGGCGTCTGAAGAAGATAGAGATAGGGTGAGAGGAGGGACGGCTGAATGAGGTGGGGAATAAATGGAGAGAGAGCAGAGAGGCGATAAGTGAAAATGAGCAAGAGAATACGGGAAGAGAAGAGTCGTGTCTGCTCTGTGAGTCAGGCGTTGCTCATCCGGCAGAGGCTGCCTTTGTCACTGGCAGCGGATCCTCGCTGTCTGTTTGCCGCTCGCCACCAACACCATTACAGCACGTGCTGGTGTGTACACACACACACACAAAGAAGAAAAAGCAACGTTTAGCAAGTGCATGTGTGGGGTGGAGAAGCATAAGGCATGGCAAGCACACACACCACACACACACACACACACACACACACACACACACACACAGGTATGTTAAATGTGCTTTTGGTGTCACACATTATACTATTAAGTATATGGAATTCAAGGACACAAAACACACACAGTCATGGGAGAATGGCGCTTGGCAGGAGATATGTTGTATTGCTGACCCTCTTCACAGCTGCAGCATGCCTCAACTAACAGTTATTCTCTAATTGATTAGTCTATTGATTATTTTTCTCAATTAAATCATTAACCATTTGGTTTATAAATGTGAAAAATGTACATCACAATTAAAGCTGACTTATGCTGTTTGCTTGTTTTGTCAGACCAACAGTGGGCCAACAGGTAGACACCGATGACTAGCATCATATGGCTCAAACCCTGAACTTTTCAGTTTTGCTTAAAAGTGACAAACTAATCAATAAAGTTGTTGCCAGTAAACTTTACTGTCTGTGCCTGATTGATAAATTGAGTAATTGTTTCAACTCAGTTTGTCTTTCCTTCTGTGATCACAGGAGCAGAGTGCCTTATCAACAAACACGGGTCAACAAATATACTGCTTCTTGGGAGCTTAATTATTTTTTTTCCTCTGCCAGGAAAATGGTTGTCTGCAGAATTTAGTCAGAAGGCGGAAGGTTTAGTGACTTTTGGTCTGTTGGTGGATTTTTCCTTAAGAATGCAGCCACACTTTACAGATTGCATTTACACCTGGCTCAGGTCTGAGCGGGCCAGATCACCTCCAGATGTGGTCACAGCCTGTTGTTAAATTCCAGTCTCAATATGTTATGTGTGCATTTTTCATTGCATTTCCACGTTTTTTATAAAATATCCTCCACGGACTGTATGTTAGTACAGGGGTATGACGAGAGACATAGTTTGCCCATGTACTGTACAGACACACACTTTCACATACAGAAACACAGTGCACAGCAAGAGAGCACAGGTTTGGCTCATTATGATGGCCACGATTTGTGAGTGTTCCATGAGCATATAAACACACATATGCTATGCATTGACTGAAGGCAGAAACACAAAATGCTAAATGCAGGCAGTCATGCTCGTTTGGCTATTGCACAAACTGTAAAACCCACACAAACACACACATGCTGAGACAGTGATCGCACATAACTCACTCCAAGACATAATCTCATGTCTATACAGACATACACAAACTTGTTGTACTATACACAAACACACACACACACACACACACACACACACTCTCTCTTTCCTGTCTTCTCATTCTCCACTTTTCCATCTCATTAAAACCACAGTGACAGCAACCCAGCATATGCAACTACACTGGGCAACAGATGTTCAATGGGAGACCCAGCGGTGAATGTTAATGTGCTCTGTGTATAAAACTCTTCTTCAAACTCTGGCATTGTGTTTGTCTCCACAGTATTATGAAATGTCCTACAGTCTCAGCATTGAGATACTGACAGGTAGAAAAAAGACTGTTGCTCTGTGTTTTTTCTTTCCTCTTTCCTCATTGTCAAACTGGAGTTGTGTGTGTCTCACTTTCTGTGTGTAGAAGTTTACGCAATTATTGGTCGTGGAGGTGAATGTGTTGTTTCACACACACAAACATTGTATGCCAGTGTGTCATTATCTTGAATGAGTTTTAATACTATATTTTTCTTGTTGCTGTCCTCTTTATGTTTTGTGTTTACAGGTTAGTATTTAAGCGCCCAGGGGTTGTTGTCGTGCACATTTATATCACATCATACTGTACATGTGTTTCTATTTTCTTGTCACTTAATGTACCTATTATCAGGATAAAGCAGCATCTGTTTCAAGTTAAATTTCTATGTGTTGATGAGCATTGGGGAAAATACAATAAGTGCCTCACCTTTGTACATTAAAAAATGAAAACAATCTTTGTTAAGCAAGGCCTTTTTTTTCCTATTCTACAGTAATAGAGTGAGCGAGAAGTGTTTTCAGCACTGGGCAATGGAGGCCTGATTTTGTTACTTTTAATAGGGTCACTACCAGTTTACCTCTGTATGCTTTGAATGGAACAAATACCAAGTACAGTCAGAAAAAAGCAAACAGAGTGGTTTTCTCTGCACTTTCTGCACATGATATCTCTATTGACTAAGTGTTTATCTATGTGGATTAGTCTCTTCCTTTGTAAACAAAACAAGCTATATGCTAGCTGAGAGAGAGGAAACAATTAATGATGTGAGAATTAGTAAACACAGCAGTGATACTATTAGGGTTGGCTGGCACAGGCGGTAACCATAACAATGGCAAATGTATAGCTACAGGACTGGTGTTGACAGATTGAGTTATGACACTAGGTGTGTCTGAGGCTTGGCTATCTGCAGCATAGGATAGTTAGGAGTGGTTAGCCCACAAAATCAGCCTGGTTCCTCCTAAACAATATGAAGACCAACCACCAGGTAGAGGGAGGCGATAAAAAAGAAGGTCAGTTCAAATTGAATATAGTTTCCATTTATTCTCACTTTGATCCCATGTTCTTGAAAGGCGATGTCTGATGAGCAGTGTATTAACTCTCAGCTGCCGTTGTGTGTGTCAGTCCCCACTCTTGCTGCTAATTTGCTGTCTGGGTCACTGCAGGAAAGGGAAGGCAGACAGAAAGTCAGATAAATGCCAGACAGACAGACAAAAGACAGACAGACAGATAGCAGACATGAGATCTGTTGGGCTATGTTGACAGACCCCCCTGCAGAACAGACGGGAATCATTATCAGCTAGACCATCTTCCTTTAAAGGTGACTGCCTGTCTCTCTACATCTCTCCTCCTATCTTTCTGTCATGCTAACTACGCTCTTAGCAGTTGAGTCAAGACACTGTCATGGAAAGGCGAGAGGGATTATTTTTCACATTTCTGACATAAGCTCCCAGCATGCCAGATACGTTTAGAAAGCCAAGCTCATTGTTAAACAATCTCTAAAAACGCCTTCAAATAACTACACTCTGCACTTTAACCTCATAATCATTATGTCATTTAGCTATCAAAGGTAATTATAACACAGGCACATCAAGTAGTGGGTTTCTGTCAAATACAAGTGCAGTGTACATACTGACACCAGACTCCAGCACTGGCTGAAGTTATGTCTGATTACTTAGGTTGGGATGATGCAGATGAGTTTAAGGAGCCGCTCAGGTACATTTTGGGTGATCGTTATCCGCTCCAGATTCCTTGTTATGGTACTAGTATTGTGCTCCATGCCCCATTACGCTTTATTGAAACTTCACGTGTGCAACAGAGCATTTCTACATTAGTATTTAATTGATGATGGGGATGGAGAGTCTGTCCAAACACTTTCTGCGCTCCAGATAAATGAAAAGCAAATAAATAAGGGTGTAGTATCTGAAGCTTCATCTATAGGTACAGGTGAGGTATGTGTGATAAGAGCAACATCTGCTTGTCTTCTGTGAGACCTGAAAGATGAACTATTTAGCATTATGTCAGGAAAAGGTCACATAACATCTTGATGTAAGGACAAAATATACATCACTCAGGAACATGTCTGCATATCGCATGTTCAGATACCTTCATGTTCATTTTCTTTCTGCCTCAAACTGGACTTGAAATGTTATGTTTTGGCTCAGAACTTGTCTAAGTTGTCCTCTGCTTCTTCTTCCAAAATCAGAATTCAGCTGTGAACTCATAGACTCAAGATATGAACCACTTTTGAAACAGGAAACCCCAAAAGACTTAATGTTGAGGTATTTGTGTTCAAAAAAAAAAAAAAAAAAAAGCCATGAAATATGGACAATAAAACTGACTGATAGATGGGATAGACTGATTCCTAGACCCCACAGCAGACACAACTTTGACAGCGCAATAATCCAAGAAAAACGAGAACAAGGCAACAATTAGAAAATGAGAGATTACAGGAAAGAGGGACCAGGGGAATTCCTTGGAAAGCTACTGTAAGCGTATGGTTTACAAGCATTCATCCTGAAAAAAAGTTGAACTACAGTGCAGTTACTCGAGATTAATACAGTTCTTTACTGTATTTGAAGTTAATGTGACAAATTTTGTAGCCGGTAATGTTCATTGTTTATGATGCCACATGACAATGAGATAGCCATAATTAGTCCCCAAAGGAAATTTAATATTTAGAAAAATAAAAACTCAAAATAACTGAAGCCCCCAACTACATAAATACATTTACTTTCCCTTTCCAGAAAGAGTGGTTAGTTAGAAATGACCATTTTGGACAGAATGACAAAATTCTAATATGCTATTAAAATACTATCCATTTAAATTTACAGCTCAGCTAAACCACCAACAAAATACTAATGAAGTTGTACTTAAATGCCAGGAGGCTATTGCAGGCAGTGGAGACTACTGAAAGGGCAGAGATAAAGAAAGAAAGAGACACAGGAGAGAACAGGGAAGAGAGGAGGAGGCGAGAGAGATAGCTGGCAGCAAAGCCAGAGCAGAACCGGACTATCAGCTCTTGTCGTAAAAAGAAGAAATGGACTGGGGTGCTGGCTGCACCTCTGAGAGATGGAGGAGGGGGATGACAGAGGGAGGGCAAGGAGGGGAGAGGGTGGAAGGAAATAGGAAGAGGACAGGAGAGAGCAGAGAAGGGATAGGTGGGGATGACAGAAGGACTAGAGAGGTACAGTGAGACGTAATGGGAGAGTAAAAAGAGAGAAATAAATGAAAAGGAGAAGCCTGATATCAGGAGCCAGTGAATGAGGCTGTGAGAAGAGTGAACAGGGGAAACATGAGAGAGGGAGAGATGGGAAAGGTAGAAAAAAAAGCATATGTTTACAAAGTGAGAAAGAGCGAGTGGGGAAGAAAAAACAAGAAGGTTGGCAAGAGTCGTTGAGAGAGACATATGAAGCCGATAGTAAAAGAGAACTTATAGTATCACAGAAAGAAAAGGAAACAGAGGCGGAAATTGACAGAAATAGAATAAAAAGAAGAAGGTAGGGGGAGTGTGTGATAGAATATAAAATGAGGGAACTGGTATAAAAAAGGATATCAAAAGGAGAGATAGAAAAAGGAGATGGCATAAGGAATTTGAGAGAAAAAGAGGGGACGAAGATAAAGCAGTAGAAAAGTATGTTACAAAGGGAGAGGGGATGGAGAAGTAAGTGGGATAGTTTGAAAAAAGAGAGAAAGATAATTTAAAAGAACGAGGACTCGAGAAAAAAAAGCACGGTAGAGAAAAAAAAGCAGTTAAGAGAGAAATAACTGAGAGATGGTGGGAAGAGGTTGGGGAAAAAAGTGAGAGCGGGGATGAGAGGAAAAGAGGGGATAGAGATTAATTGAACGGATGAAAGAGAAGAGGGTAAACAGGAAGGATGGAGCCTTAAAAGAGACAGATAAAGACCTCAGAGAACAGATGAGGGGAGGGGGAGAGATGGAGATGAAAATGAGAGCCAAGAAAAGAAAAGCAATGGAGGGAAAAGGAGAGAAAGAAGTGGAAAGAGAGAAAGAGGGGAATAGAGAGAAAGGAACGAGAGAGAGAGACATCAAGGGTAGGAGGGAGGGGAGGCTTTGAGTCGCGGGGAGAAATAATGAATCATGAATAGATTTAACAGTATCTGCTCTTATTTCCTCTCCTCCACCTCCTCCTCCTCCTCCTCCTCTTTCTCCCCCCTCCAGCTTCCTCCTAACATCCTGTCGAGATCACTACTATTGCCTCTCTCTCCCCTCTCTGTCTCTCCAACACACGCTCTGTCATTATCAGTGGCTGGGCCATCTCATGTCCCGGCATTAATTGAGCTGTAACAGTCAGCCCGTGCCTCCCTACCCTTCCTTTGAGCCTCTTCTGCATTTTCCTCTTTCTCTCTTTCACGCTTTGCATTTCACACTTGCTCTTTATCGTCACCCCCTCTCCCTCACCTCTCTTTCACTGTCTCGATCTCCTTCATTTCCTTTCTATTTCTCTCCCTTCTTCTCTCTTTCCCCTTTGCAGATGATTGTATCTCAGGTATATGAAGGGAAAAGATAGATAGCATCTCCCCCCTCCTCCTCTAAGCTGTATGGATACATTGAGACACACGCACATACATGCACATGCCACATTATCTCGCTTGGTTCACTTCCATTATCATATGATATCATATATATACTATCTGTATCCCCAGGAGGAGAGAGGGAAGCCATAAGGCCTTTACACTGCTCTCTGTGGTTGTTCTATATTCATTGATATAGCACTTCTGGGGCCTGGGTAGTTATTGCCTGTATCCCCCACTATGTGCAAAGGCCCAACATGTATATTCAGTGACTTTGTAATTCAGACATACACTGTGGGGCTTGCAGTGGTTTGCAGAGGGCAGCTTTACAGATATGATGATATTCTGTATACATTGTTGTAAGGTGTGTGTGTGGAGAATAGATTGAAGCAGGTTTTGTATAGACAACTGATCCTAGCAGTGGGATAACAGGATGATGGCGGGAGGTGGGAGAAGAATAGAGGCTTTGTCAGACTTGTCCAGCAAGATGCAGCGGCAGCCCGAAAAACTTGTGACCGGAGTTCAGCCTGGGAAAATATGAAAATGTGGAAGGCAGGAAGTGAATGAGATATGATTTTCCTACCATCAGCAGTTTGACTTCAAGGGCCCATTAAGCAAGGCACAGAGCCCACAACTGCTCACTGCTAGTTAGAAGACACAGAACCACAGCAGTAATCAACAGCAGCTAAACACCCTAATCTATGATTCTGGGTGCATTTCAGGTAGAGGTCTGCATAAGAGGAATCTTGGAGAAAAAACAAAGAAACTTAGAGATAGTCAGAGCCAATCTGGATAGGCCTGAACATAATCAGAGCCCACCCAAAATGTGGTCGACTCAAACGGACCACAACAACAGGGAAACACCAACACTGGCAGCAGGATGATGTGCCACAAATGAAAAAGCAGCCACATTCAGTAAGAGTAGCAGTGCATGTCATTTTTCCTCTCACTTCACGGTTCACTGTCTCTTGTCAAAAAAGACATTTTTATCATGTGATGTTTGTACTGCACCACATGAATAGGAGCTGATAGCGAGTCCACTCAGATCCACTCAGATATTAGACATATTAACACAGATCCAAAGCCTTCAGCAGTTCTCTGAATAAGCTTGCTGTGATTATGGTTATTGAAACCTAAATTATTTGTCGTGACAGTATTAGGGACAAGGATTTGCGATGCAGTTCAAACATATTTGCTTTTTTTTCCCCCACCTGTTAGGGCGGGACAGCTCACCCTATTATCACTCTTACTGGTACATAATGTGTTTTGGCACCACATAATTTATAGCATAGCTCCACCCAGCTTCAACCTGACTAGAAGTCTAATCAGCCAAAGTAATTAAAAACTCCTGTGTGGGTGTGCAGAGGCTTTAATAGTTGAGGAAACTGTTATACACAGTTAGCTGCGCAGCTAATGCAGCAGGTATATCAAACTGTTTTTTTAGTTCCAGTATGCTAGAGTGCATACAGCAGACCTATCTTTTTTTTTTTTATTACAGAATACCAATAAAACTGTTCACATATATAACTTTATTATGGTAGTTGATCACACCTGGCCAGTGCTGTTTGAAAGAGAGAAATGCCTTGCTCCCTACAAGGACTGCGTCTTTTAAAGGGACACTGAATGATGTTGCACAGTGCATACGTACAGGTATGATGCACACTATTTCACCTGCTGGCCTAGCAAACTGAGATGACCTTGGAGTAGTAAATGGGAACATATTTCTTTCTTCCATCTTGCAGTGAAATGTGTATTTTGGCATGTTCACAGTTTCAGAGGTAATGGGTGTATTTAGCGGTAGGGTCCATTATTTCTTTTCTTCGGATAGTGTCCCCGGTAGACCCCTGGGGCCAGCAGGGAAGCTACCGTGGCAGCATTTCAATAACTGCCTAGGTAAGTGTTTCTCAATGACTGGGCTGGGACCTGACAGTGCACACAAAAAATGGCCATATGACTTTAAGGCTTCGTCCTTTTACTGCCACTGTATACGCAGCATACCACCGTCCTATCAGAAATAAACACCACGTATCAGTGTCTTCATTTTACCTGGCGAGGAAACGGCAGTGCATGAAAAACACACATTGCATCATACAGTTTCTCTCCTCTTCAGCAGTCGTTCCACAGTCTTATCACTGGAAACAGGAAAATCCTGCCTTTGACTCCAATTTGGATGACTCTGTGTTGTTAATTCAATATGATTATGCGTGTACAGTGATTACTGCTTTTAGGTGTGCATAAATGTCTTCCTGATTTATTTAGAAATCGATATCCCAAGGAACCAAGTAGCAAGCTGTCTGAGTCAAGCCTGCGTGGTTGGCTGATTGAAATACTGTGGACTCAAAGGTTAAAATCCCTCAAAGGAATTGTGCTTTTTTTTACATAAGATCACACATTGAACTGTGATGCCAATTTAAGTTTGCAGGAGAAATTTTTTATGTGAGGAAGCTTTATTTGTTGTTTCTAGTAGCCTGATACAGCAGGATGCTAGGCAACAAGGCTACTGGGCAGCGAGGGTGTTTAATTAGAGCTCAGACAGCGAGAACCTGAAGACACCTGTGTAGCTGAAAGCTCAGTCCAGCTGAATTTCTTACAATATTTCATGGTATATGATGCAAGCTTTCTAGGAGGTGATGACATATGTATTTATATATGCCAATTCTAAATATTTTTTTTTGGCTTCTCCGTTAAAATACAACACACTGTGGCAACAAGAACCCAATATCCAGTTCAAGAACACAGAAAAAATTGAATACTTAGGTTAACATACAGAGATGGCAACAAATGCTAACACAGGAGTGTTTGAAAAGTTAAATTAAAAAGAAAAAAAGAAAGAAAAAAGTATTTTGAAAATGTCAAATTAACCTCCCAACACCACCTGACATTTTTAACATAATTCTGTCTCAGCCACAGTTGGAGCATAATCTGTAAGCAGCAATGTCCTCATTTATGTTGTCCGATTAATCATGTGCTATTCTTGTGATCCCTCTTACACATTCCCATGTTTCTGCCTCTGTTGCTTCATCTTTTGCAAGATTGAAGTCTTTGTCACAACTACTCTGCTCCCATGTTATGAGCTCATTTTATTCTTTTACACCCTTTTTCTTCTTTTTACCATGAATTAAATATTTAGTCTTTGAAATCAAATGTCACCTCAGATATTTTGATCATGATTAAAGTTTTGAGTTGCAGTATCTGAAAAATTTGTTTAGCATGTGAACGACCCAGAATTGAAATTCCTGCACCTTTCAGTGTCATTTTTTAGAATATCCTCCATGATAATATAACAGGCAAAAAGGTGGCTCCTTGGTGAGAGAGAGCATCCCATTACTGAAAGGTGACAGTGTGTGTCAGCGTGTCCTTGAGCTGGATAGCGAACCTCTTGCTGGTTACTACTTTTAAGCTGTTTAGGATAATACCAGCATGGGATAAAAGCCTGAAAATTAACAGCTGGGAATTGGTAAAGCCAAACATAAAACACCAACAAAGGACTGAGACTATACACATTATATAGCAGAATGATTAGTAGCCATGGTTCTTTCTTCACTCAGCCTTGGGTCCTAAACTTGAGGATGACACGTATTGAAATCAGTACTAGTCTGGATATTATTCATGATGTGTTAACATTTCAACAACAGCCTCTGTATACTACAACAAAAAACACAACTATAGCTAAGAATGTCAGATTCTGACACTACAGAGAGGATATTATAAGAGTGAGTCTTAGTATATATATATAGGCTTTACATACTGTATTAGAATGCTGGGGAGAAAGACTGCAGTTCGCAGACCAGGCAGGATATTATAGGAAGCTGTGTTTGATAGTCAGGATGCTCGGCAGCCAGACTGTTTCCCCTGTGGACTCCTGAGGACAGATGAAGCAGCTGGCTGTCCTTCCTTCCTGCTCCCTCCTTTCATTTCACCACCACACATATGAAGCTGAGGGTGTGGGAGTATGTGTGTGTGTGTGTGTGTGTGTGTGTGTGTTTGTGTGACCGAAAAGAGAGAAGTCTTTCTTTTGCACTCTTTTTGTGTAGTATAGTTATATTGCAAACAATGTTGGCATTTCTGGCATTTCTCAGCAGTTGTACCAAAAAAAAACAACCCCAAAACATAAAAACATCTTCAAACTGAGCTGAAAAGAAAGTGAAAACGAAAAAGAAAAAAGATGGGAAAGAGTGAATGGAGCGAGGAAATAAACGGAAAGAATAAAAAAAGAAAGAATAAAACAGAAACAGGGGCTGAGGAAGATTAAGACAGAGCAGGAGAGGGAGACCACATGAGAGAATGTTTATCTGTTTGCGTTGCATAAAATAGTGTGTGTGTGTGTCTATGTGTGCACATGAGCTTATCCTCCCGCCTAATTAGCCCGAGCTGTCTAGCCTTTTTATGCGTGTTTGTGCACATGTGCGGCGTGTGTGAGCGCGCATACGTTGGTATATTTGGCTGAAGTTGTGACCTGAATCCTCATCTCATTTGGGAGAAGGGAGAGAGTTAACGAGAATGAGAAAGAGAAGCAGAGGCAGGGAGCGCGAGCGAGAGATGCCTTCATTTTCAACTCACTGCTTTTGGTTCATAATAGGATTGGGATTCTCTTCCCTTTTTCTGTCTCAATCTCACTCTTTCCATCCCCTCTGTCTCATATTTTTTTCTCTCTGTCATTTCCACCACCCAGTCTGTCCATAATCCCATGGTTGTGGTTTGAGTGTTTTTTTTTTTTTTTTAACTGGTTTCATTTAAAGGGTTGGATTAGGACGAGCCTGTGTATGTGGGTCAACTAGAACAGGCTTTAGAGAGGTCAAATGACTTTGTGTGTGTTGATGGTATGTGTTTGCACCCTCTCTGATCAGTGGTGTATGCAGTCCCTCTTTGCACATGTAACATCTGTGCTGTGTGTTTGTGTGTGCAGCTTTGATGTCTCTCCCTCTCTTTCCTTCCCTCATTCCCTCTCCTCACACCATGTGTGTATGCCTGTGCATACATGTGTAACAGAGCTCATTTGTGAATAACGAGGCATAGAGAGAGAGTGTGATATAACCCTTTAGGAATGGTAGAAAATGAGTTGAGAGAAGGAAAAACAGTGAAAAAGAGACAGAGGAAGATGAGATGAGAAAACAAGTGATTAAATTCCCAGGGAGCTAGCCTTTTAGCGTAATAGCTTTGTCACTCTGACAGAGGAGCTCTCAGTAGCTACACAGACTGTATTGGCTTATTTGTGTATGTGTGTGTGTATGTGTTTGTGTGTACGTACGTGTACGAACACACGTGTGCACATGCACACACGCGTGTACGTCTATGTGATAGGAGCTCCATGTGCTACCATGTTCTGTGACCAGTGCTTAAATTGGAACAAATAAGGTGCCACTACGCTGAACAACCACCTGCACAGCATGTAGCTTTCATCTTAGGTAACATATGCAGATATGTGTGCTGTGCATCCCTGTGTCAAATCTATTGCTTTATAAAAATGAACATAAGTTCATGAGGAGCATACATGTAGTGCAAACAGTTATTTTAAAAATAATCAAATATATGAAATTCCATTTACAGCTGGAAAAAAATGTTAAAGAATAAAAGCTTTTTAGCCGTAGCAGCATGGCTCTAAGGATGGTATTGGTCTGCCGGTCAGTCTGTCCATGACTTTGTTTCAGACTGAAATATCTTAATAACTATGGCATTGCCATGAAAGTTTTTACAGACATTCATGGTTCCTACATGATGTATCCTAATGACTGTGAGGATCCTCAGACTCTGTTGCCACCAATGTCTCAACAATTATTTGATTGATTGTCAGGAAATTTTGGTTTATGGCTAGCATGTTAGCATGCTGATGTTAGCATTTAACATAAAACATCACTGTGCCTACATATACAGTCTTGTTACATTTTACTCTTGTGTAGATCAATACAAATTTTGAAATTAGGCTTGTGAGACCTGTTGAAAGTATTTCATCACTTGATCTTAGGAGTAGTTATCATAATAATGACTGCCGCTGTCGGCAAGGCTGTGATGCATAGGTCATGTTTCCAACAGTGAAGGCAAATGAAATGTCATTTTGAAATATAGTGGGTAACTGTAAAGAGGGGGTGCTCAATGTAATCTCAGATAGTACCACAGCCTGTACCCTTGGCATGAGTTGCTCTGCAGCAACACAGCTGAGGTTAGCTACGGGGAACGCAGCAGCAGTAGCTGAATTCAGTGATTCAAAGATTCAAAGAACTCTCTGGAGTCTAAGTTCCTCAGAGTTGGAGTCTTCTTTTTCCTGTTGGCATTTTGAATCAATTTCCAACAAGGATGTTTTGACTTGGCTATGTTTTTATTCAGAGAGTTGTGCACACTGTACCTGCATTCACCAGGACATAGAGGTACTTCAAAAGAAATATGAGTACCAATGTGGGCAAAAATCTGATGTTCCAGTACTCAGTGTGCAGTCCAATTTAAGCACTGCCTGTGACGTTAACACAAATATGAGAAACTCTGTTGTCCGAAGTGTGTGCATGCTCCAGCACCTCTCACGCACATAAATGTGTAATAACAAGATTCATTATTCTGTGTGTGTGTGTGTGTGTGTGGGTGTTTGTGTATGATGCGCACATCTTTGCTTTTGCATGCATTCAAATAGTGCAGCCAGCTTTGATTCTCTGGCTACTTTGTGTCCGATTGCATTGTGGATGACATGAGGTTTCATGCCGTATGCGGTCTGTCAATGCAAGCTGGTGAGCTGGCACAGTGTGAATATGACTAATAGCTTAGTGTATAATATAGCCAGAGAAGAGAGAGAGAGAGAGAGAGAGAGAGGGAGATCTAGTTGGTTGTACAACTACAACCCCAACTGTGAGGCACAGATTTTGTGTCTCACAGTCACATGCTCTAGAAAGATTCCCTGTGTATGTGTGCACAGTATGTATATGTTAGTGCATGTGTCATCTGTATGTTTGTGCATTAGAACATGTCTGTAACTGTGTAGGATATCCACCAGTGTGTGTGTGTGTGTGTGTGTGTTGGAAGAGTAGAAGTGAGCTGTCTGTCTGTATTTTTCATTCAAAATGTTTCATCTGTCTGCTCCGCTGCCTATCTTGTATTGGTTCTGCACTGAAGGTTGAATCGGTGTCTTTATGCGCGTGTATGTGTCTGAGGACGTGTGTGTCTGCGTGTGTTTGTGTGTGTGTGTGTGTGTGTGTGTGTGTGTGTGTGTGTGTGTGTGCTTGTTGGTCTCATGCTGGGAGGCTCTGCTTGCTCTGCACATAGCTCATTGTATGTGTTCTCTCCTCTGCTCTGTTTGGTTTGGTTTTCTGTGTGCCCTTGTTTTGTGTGTGTGTGTGTGTGTGTGTGTGTGCGTGTGTGTGTGCGTGCGTGCGGCATGGTTTTTGTGAGCATGATATTGAGTGTGTGTACTTGTGTCTGTAGTTGTATTTGTGTGCGCAATTGTTAGGGTGCACGAGCGTGTGCGTGTATGTATGTGTGCGTGCCTTTTAGTGTTTTTGTCTGCGAGTGTGTGTTTGGTCCTCGTGTGTGCTTTGCTGCTCCCTTTTCCTCTCTCGCTCTCTCTCCCTCTCTCTTTCTCTGTTTCGCTTCCTCTCCTTCCAGAATAGAGGGGCCATCAATCAGAAGCAAGGGGGATAGAGGAAGGGAGGGAGGGGTGGAGGAGACGAAGAGGAGGAGAGGAGTTGGCTCAGCGCCAAGGAAGAGGAGCTAGCATGCTGCCCAGGAGGAGAGAGAGAGAGAGGCGGGAGAGGAAAAAACAAGACTGAGCAAGAAAGAAAAGAGAGGGAGGGCAGAGGGAGATTCTGGGAGAGAAGCAGGGCAGAGAGATAGAGCAAGGAGGGGAGAGAAATAAGAGAGAGAAGGAGAAGGAGGGCAGAGAGAGAGAGAGCGCGAGCAAAAGAGCAAGGCCAAGTGCACTGAGGGAAAACAGAGCGAGAGGACATAGAGCAGGAGAGAGAGAGATACTGTGAAAAAGGAAAAATGAGCCAACAGAATAGAGAAAGAAGAAGGCTGATTGCATGGAGAGAAGGAGGAAAGAGGGGAGGAGAAGGCTGGGGTGGGGGGTGGCTCAGAGAGAGGAAGCAGGGGATGGTTGTTTTCATTGAACAGCTCTGTTCCTGCAACCCCAATCAGTGGGCGATTAGTACGTCATTGGCTACAAATATTTACCTTCAACTGTTCACGGAGGGGAGAGCAGTCCAATTAGAAAGCCAGGGACAGAGATAAGCTCCAGGACTGTGTTTGCGTGTGTGTGTGATATGTATACATCTTCTGACTCTTGAAAATAAATGAGGGTAGTCTACTGCCATACACACAAAGTACAAAGGCTATGTGGCACTTTAACATACAGCATGGCTATGTCCAAAATCACCTCATAGCATGTATGCTACTTCATGCAAAAAAATCAAAAAAATCGTACAAACCAGACACTGAACTTGTCGGTGATGGTAGAGTCCGAAATCTCTATTTACTCAAGTAATCTGGCTTTTTGTTCTTGATTAATCTATTAATTGTGTGGTCACCATTTCCTAAAGCCTAGGGAGATGTTGTCAAATTGCTTGTTTTGTTTGAACAGCAGTCCAAAACTGAATATCATCAATGAGAAAAGCATCAAATCTCCACAATTGAGAAGCTGACATTAGGTCATGTTGGCATTTTTTGTTAAAAAATTTCTGAAAATGTAACATTTATTGCTGTTGATCCACTAATCAATTAATCATTTTAGCTCTAATGAAGAGTTCATTGTGTGGAAAAATGGACTGAGTGAGCAAGGGAGTGATTCTACTGTTGTTGTGAAACAATGTATTTTAACACAGGCACAAACTAATTTTCACATATTTTTAGCCAGTTATGTGCCAGTTTTTATCCATAGTGCAACAGTAGAATAAGGTTACATTTTTGGACCTTATGAGCAACCAGTCATAAGAAGTAGAGCTGCCAGCGCTCCTCTTGTCACCACAGAATTATTTTGTATAACCTTTTTCTCTATCAAGGTAAAGTTGACTGGGCGTGCAGCCTTTTCTCCATTAAGCATCATGCATCACATTCTCACTGTGGCGTGCACTCGCTTTGAAGTTGTCTGATACAGCTGGAGTCTCCCGCAGTTGGGAGGTTAAGTACTGTGCTCAACCGTTACTCATTCTGTTTCCCAACCTGCGCCCAAGGATTCAAACCAGTGACTATTGCTGTAACAAGCAAGCGATAGGTGCAAGGCACGGGAACAGAACAAGAGCTGAAAGAGATGGCAGAGATTTTTGTTGAGAGCAATTAGAGTGAGGAGAGGGGTATCACTCACACACACACATACACACACACACACACACACACACACACACACACACACACACACACACGCACACGCACCACAGAGCTCCCCCATAAAGCTGGCTCGCTCAACCATAGTGGGACTCGGAGGCTGGCACAGCTGGCAGTGCCCGAGCACACTGGGCACCATCTCCCTCCTCCCGTGCCAATCTCAACCCACGCTCATCACATTCAAATTCACCAAGCTTTATTGGCAAGATGAACACGGTCACTGTTGCTTGCCGTCATGCTGGGAGACCAAACACAATGCTGATCTTTCACAGGGAAGTGGTTTCCCCCTGTTGTTCCAGTTGAAGTTCACTTTAGTGTCAGAAGTGAAATGCGTACAAGGAAGGAAAACCTGAGTTAGTTTTCTGTCATTTCATTTCATTTTCTGGTCTTCGTTAGAAGGCTTTACGTATGAGTCTTTATATATCACTCCCTCTTACCTCCTAAGTCTGCCAATTAGGCTGCAGTTGCACAACGCAAGATGCCTTGTCATCGCAAGCATTTGAAAGAAAACAGCTGGGGGGCAGATCCTCCTCCATTAAGACCCCCTTCCTCTGAAACAATCTTTGTCTTTGTCAGAACAATCAGACTCTGGCTCATTATTTAAGGAAAAATTCCAAATGCAGATGCACTATTACAGCATCACTCTGTGATGGAGAGCCAAAGCCAATGCTTTTATTTTCTATTTAAGCATACCCGTCACCTCATCTACCTACCTGTCTCGTCTGTTTCTATATCAGTTCGTCATTTTCCAAGTTTCCCCAGAATGCCTTTTTACGGCCTTCGCGGAACAGGCAGGAACATGTTGCATTCACACTGTGGGTTAAACATGTGGGTGGCGAGAGAGCCGTTGCAATAGCGCTGGCAATTGCAAAGTAAGTGCAGGGGAATGAGTTTTTTCCAGTCAAGAAAAATAGAGAATTATGCCTCTCACGCAAAGCACAACTCTTGCCTCTGCACTGCATTCTTGTCCACTGAGCCGAATGTTGGTGTAGAAATTGGTACTGCCGCCTTTTGTGCTCCGATGGATTTTTTTCCCTGATTGACAGCTGAATGCAAGGTGCAAAATGTTGGGTCAAGGAAAAATGTTTTGCAGTGACACCAAATATGCCCTTTACTTTTGTACGTTTACATTTTCATGGTAATAAATATTTCCTCATGACATCATATCATTTAGGGCTGGCCAGCTATTGTGGAAATAGAGAAATTCATAGGTCATCATAGATTGGGCTCAGACTATAACCTGCTGACACTCCCTATATTAAAGCCATTTTCTTTGTTTTAGCTCCCTGAGATTCAAATACAGCTCGTTATGCGTCATGCCTTGATATCACTCAGTGTTTTCATATCCATTTACTTGTCTGTTTGGGAACACACACAACATGCTCACACAGAAAGCCATACACACACACACACACACACACACACAGATAGTCACAGACAGGATGTATTCTCATTACTCGTGCACACACTAGCTGTCTCCCGTGCTTCTTGTTACTTGTTAGTACCACTGTCTGTAGTGCAGAGGTTTTAATGGAAATATTCTAACTTGAATCAATTGTTGATGCATTCAATTGTTTTAAAAAATGCATAGAGACATGATTTTAGACTGTAGTTATTGTTATATGAATTGTTATTTTCCATGTTCCTCTGTAGTACACTCATCATGAAACCTCATAGGGATCTGCTCAGTCTTCGATATTGTCCTCCATGCTTTATTCTTTCCCCTTTAAAAAGACAGGCACATGGTATTCTGAAGGGAAGGAGTCAATAGCAACTTTTCTCACCTTCCTCACCTGATAGAAACAGACTGAAATCAAAATCTATTTTACATCTGAGCAACATGAGATGAATACACCTGCCCTTCAATAGGTTTTACTGTAGCCAAACCAAATCGCTGCTCATTCGCACAAAGTGGAACTCTGCTCAGCTTTCTGCGTCTGCCAAGTTGTAGAGTTTCACTCGTTGTGATTGTGTTCTCTGTTGGTTCTCGTCTCTAAATGATTGCATGAAACGAATCAATACAGTTTCCTTTGTTATTTGTAAGTGCTTGTTTGAGTATGTGGGCTACTTGGGAGTTTGGAGTATTATTTGTGTTTTTTTTAATGTGATTTTTAGGTAGATTTTAGTTGACTGGACCATCCAAAATACTCGGTCAACAAAGAAAATACAGTTCAGGTTGTATCATTTTGCAGCAACAAGGCACTGTGATCATATGAACGTTTTGCTGGTTGAGATTATCATCCTGTCAATGATCTGATGAGATGACAAGCTGCTGCTGTGTTTGTGTCTGTGTGTGTGTGTGTGTGTGTGTGTGTGTGTGTGTGTGTGTTTGTGTCTGTGTCTGTGTGTGTGTGTGTGTGTGTGTGTGTGTGTGTGAGTGCGTCCATGTCTCTCAGGATCTGACAGCCTCTGGAACAGGCTGTCCCTGTCCTGCAGTTTATTCCTCCTTCTTCCTTGTCTTCTTCATTTTCTCCCCACCCAATTTCCCTTGCTCTGTCTCTTTGTCTGTGGTCTGGAGAATAATTTGGGGAATTTTTGCTCTTCAACATGAAAAGCTGTTGTGTGCCTCTTTCTCTCTCACCTACCCTTTATCTCTGTTTCACGTAAAGCCTCTCTCTTTCTCTGTCTCTCTCACTGTCCCTATGCCAGTTGGCAGCGTATCCAACCTCAAGTGTTTATTGACCAGCCCCCTCTCTTCCTTTGGCCCATGCATTCATCCCTCCATCCGTTCATCCCTCCATCCGGGCCAGTCTTTGCCAGTGCTCCTTGGTGGCTGTGCTTTGGCAGGGCTGTGCCATGTTGTTTCTGACACCTGGCCCGGCTCGGTGCGCTTCTGCCCAACTCACTTTCACTCCATTGTATAACCCCTTGGCTGATTGGCACCTTGCACTCATAACACCATCCACTGTCCTGCAGTCAGAACATGGAGCTGGTGATCTTTGACTTGGCAACAACATTTTGCATTTATGAAGCAACAAAATATACCATGATTGTAGTTACTGTGGTTCAGCTTTCATTAATAAATAATTTTGTCAGTAACAATGAAGCAAAGGAATTGGTGTAGTGTGAAAGGGCTGCTAATAGTGCTAAACGCACTGAGAGTCAACAGCGATAAGATGATATGATCTTATTTTAGTTGTCAAGACTGTGTAAAATGGCTGATTCTTCTTTATATATAGCCTTTATTCAAAACTGCGCCGCAAGCATTTCAATTTCTAGTGCATCCATGTTTTTGAGCAAAAGGTCTCTTTTCTTTGTACTGTTTGTTTCATCCTCTCTTATTTGCAGTATATCTACTCAGTTAAGGTTGTTTTTATAGCTTTCAGAGTCACAGCCAGCCACCTTAGAAACAGTACATGAAAGCAGCTTCATAAACAGACCATGTTCAGTTCAGTTCAGTCTGTTCAGATCCGACATATGGTCCAGCATCAGTTCTGTCAGATTGGTTTTTATCCGACCAAGACTGAGTCAGGTCATCTGAATTGATCTGTGGCCTGAGGACTATGTGTTGTGAAGTAGGAGTTGGTATAGCCCTGTGGTGAAGAGATAAAACTGAGTGGAGGACAGTTGATTGAAAACAGAAAATACTGTATACTTAAGTGAACTGAGGTAAAGTGTCTAATGCATGCCCTGTATATATAAACTGTTACCATTTGTCCCTGGTATCAGATATTTTACATTGTAGGTTAGTGGTCATCGATAGTGAACCTTCCTTTTTTTTCCATGTTTAATCATTTCACAAGTCAGTTGATCTTTATCAGGGTTGAGCAACTTGCTGATTTAACTGTTACCATATTGTGACGACTTGTGACAGATAAGAGAACCTTTCCCAATTCCAAGACTTGAGGCTAAGGCTAATTCAAACACGAGCACAGATCTATTTGTGAAGGCTACCTGTTAACAAAGCCAACATATCCGGCTCTATGCACCATTGTTAGCCTCTGCTGGGATCATTATCAGTGTCAAGAATCACAGTAAGGACTTTATGCAGGCTGCCAACCATGTGAGTGCCTTGTGTCTCGTTTTATTTCCAACTGTAATCTAGTAGAACAGATTGGAGCAAAGCAGCATCAAGTATAGTCAAGCAGAGTAACCGAGGTTTCAAAAAAGTGATGCAAGTTGAATACAGGAAGATTATTGCTCTTGTTTAATATGGTATACACAAGTTAAGATGCAGACACAGCAATCTATTTCCAGTTGTAAAAAAAAACAACCTATTCCCTTCTGCTATATTCCTCTCTCACACTCTCACTTCCCTGTCTGTAGTCAGCATACACATCTAGATATAGACGTGTGTGTGCACGCATACCACAAACATGCTGCGGAGTTCAGGCACAACTAGTGAACACACACATGCATGCACAGATACATGCATTGTGTGATGAGGCGGTGTCTGGTTATAGGTGGTTTATGAAGTCATGATGAGCCTGGCTATAAGTGACAGGCTGGCTGATCGTGTGTGTGTCAGCCTTATTATGGCGGTGCATACAGCCCTGTCAGTCACTGCGTTGCCCTCCATCGCCCCCCCTTTTCGCCGTCTCTTTCTCATCCTCTTCAGTATCTCCAAGTGCCAGGAACACGTGTTAGTAAGGATAGAGGGATACAGAGAGAGACTAGGGGAGAAAGCGAGATAGGTTGAGGGAGGAAAAAGTGAAAGAAATATGAGTGTGTCAGTGGTAATGTGTGACAGCAAAGTAACAAAGAAAAAAAACAGAAGAAAGTGACTGATGATAGAGGAAGAAAAAGGGCAGCTGAAGGAAAAGAGGGAGGATAAATTCAAATGGAGAGAAACAGAATAATATAGAAAAATAGGAAGATGGGAGAAAATGAGACAAAGCGAGCAAGGGAGGTGGAGAGAGATGAGGAGGAGGGGGGATGGTAGTGGAGGGATGGGAGGAAGAGGATGAATAGGGTAATAATGGCTCAGTGTGAGAGCTGTTGTAGAAAAAGAGAGAACGGCTGAGTGAAGAAGAGAACAAAATGAGGCTGAGGGCACTCAGACAGATAGAATTAGACACACCGCAGAGGTTCAGTGTGTGCGCGCGAGTATGTGTGTGTGTGTGTGTGTGTGTGTGTCACAAGGAGAGAGAGAGAGTGTGCGTTTATGTTTTTATGTGTTCATGTGTGCTTGTATTGTGTGTGCAGGCAGTTGTATTCTGTGGATGTTTACTAGGTTTGCCACGTGTGCATGTTGTGTGAATGTGTGGGGGTGGGGGTAAGAAACCTGAGAGCAAGATGTTATTCACCATTTTCAGTCCAGGATTCCGGGGTGATTTTACAAGTTTTAGGAAATGAACAAATGCAATGGCACTGAATAGCTGCCTGCAACAGGTGGAGAGCTTGAGAGAGGAATTCTCTTGAGGTTTCCTGCTCTTTGTGTACCTGTGTTTGTTCGCTCATACGCTTGTGTGTGTTTGAGAGCGACAAAGGAAGAGCGAAGCAGTAAGGGAGCGCAAGGCCGAGCTAAATGAGAGCCTGATGGTGCTAAAAGACCTGATGATGACTGAAGCTCTAATGCTGCTTCCATCCTTCCACCTCTCTGCTGCTTTCGCTCCCACCCCGCCACCCCCCTTTTTTTCTCTCTGTCTCACAGAGTTGTCACTGACACAACTCCTCGCTCGTTAAGAAGGTGTTTTAATGCAGCGAAGGCTTAATGTGCTGTAAAGGTGCATCATATGCGCTGTGTTCATTGTACGGTACGCAACGTGATCATATATCCCTTTCTCTCTCCTTCTGTCTCTCCCTCTCGTTTCTCTCTCTTTTTTCCCCATCACAGGCGGAGATTGTCAAGCGTCTCAGTGCCATCTGTGCTCAGATCATCCCTTTCCTCTCTCAAGAGGTAAGTGTCACCACTGCCAGACACACTTAGGCGTATACACAAGATATACACACACAGGATAGGACTATTCACACATTGGACTTAAATCATATTTTCTTCGCATTCAGAGTAATAAATAAATCTGAATATATCAAATATAGCAGAGCATGTTAAAAGGAGGAAATAAATCCAGGAGTGCCTATTCTATTGAGAAAAATAATAACATTTGTGCATCGAGTGGTGGTGTAATTAATGTGCTGAAGTTGTCCGCAAAAACAGAAACACCTGCCAATGCCCAGTGCTGCAATGTAATACAATATTACTGTAACAAATATTGCTACTGTGTGAGAAATATGTTAATTCAAGTTTATGGTCAGTTTTGAGGCTGTAGTTTGTGGTTTTATACATTTTTGATTTGTATTATTGACCAGTTAATTGATAAAAATATTTTAAATGTTAAAGGATTCTGCATATTAATGACAACACAGCTCATTGCTTTTCAGTATTTCCTTGTCAGTTTCCTCTGTGGGTATTTCATCTCAGTTATTGCAAGCTGCTGCAATAAGTCACCCTCTGTGTTCGAAAAGTGAATCAATCAACAAACTGATTGATAGCTTTGCAACCCCCCCCCCCCCCCCCCCCCCCCCCCCCCGTTTGACTAAATTTGTCTTCATTAAACACAGCATCTGGCTAATTTTAAGTAGATAAATTAAAAAGCAAACATGTAAATTCAGTTCAATGTTGCACATGGGCAAAACCAGTATGAAATCTGAAGCTAATTAGTGCCATTTCCATTTGTTGTTTTAGTTGTATTATGTTGGCAAAATTTTGGCTCATAATACGAGTGAGAGAACAAATGTAATAAAATGTAATAAAAATTCTCACACAACAGCATGTCACGGCCATGAAGTGTGAATATATTTCAATCATAAACATTCTCATCATAGTTTACTAGCATGGCAAATACAATTCACATTACTGCATTATGATCAAAGCAGCTTTTGTGCTTTGAGAGGACCACCACATCAACTGATAGTCAGCTGATTTTTGTGGCAGTAATGATTTCATGTCTCATGGTGTACAACATTTTCTGTGAGCTCAACATGCAACATGCTGTACGAGGTCAGGAGGTACTGATAACAAACAAATTCCCCCAGTTATCAGTGTCACTGGAAACGACAAAGAACTACTTATTCCGGCATTAGAGTATAGGATTTCATAAAGATGGCTCCTGGACTTTATTATATTGTTTTCAGAACATCTAGAGCCCATTATCTTTAAATTAAATATAGCCACTCGGTAAAAATTGCTTTGTGCCCCCTTATCATTCAACACATAATCACCATTTCTTCAAGTGGGGTAGTCTTCCACTAACTGCTACTTAAAGCTGTATTTTAATTTATATCTGTTATATCCAACTTAAATAAGTAAAAGGAGAAGGATTATAGAAGTTAAATATACTGATATGATTGTTTCTCTGGCTGTGGGCATGACGACAAAACAGATAAAATGAGAGTGAACTCTTGGTACATTGGTTATATTATTCCACACAAATCTGCAGACACACTTCTTTATGTCTGTGAATGTGAGTGTGCACTGATGAGTGTGCTCCCTGGAGACAGGAAGGTCAGAGCCCTGTCAGTTTGATCATTGACTGTGCTCGTGTGTGTGTGTGTGTGTGTGTGTGTGTGTGTGTGCACGCGACGCAGATGCGCAGTGTGTGCAAGCCGCTGTGTGTGTGTGTGTGTGTGTGTGTGTGTGTGTGTGTGTGTGTGTGTGCATGCGTACGTGCATGCGTGTGTGTGTGCAAGCGCTAGCACTGTTGCACACACTTATTTGCGTTTGTGTGACTGATTACATTGGGACTTTGTGTAAACAGAACTGAGATTTTAGTTAGTTTGGTATTGAGTGTGTGTGTGTGTGTGTGTGTGTGTGTGTACATGTCTGCGCATGTGTGAGTGCACACTTATCTGTATATGTGAATATGCACTAAAGTATGTGTGTTTCTGCTTGTGTGACTTTTATGTCATTGTTTGCATTGTGTCTGTGCAAAGTTGCCCAATCCAGACATTTACATTTATACACATTGTACAAGCTGAGTTTGGTTCATGTAAAGGTTCCTGCTGTGTGATTACTGACTGTACATACAGTGTGACCTGCTTTTCTTCTGACTTTATGTGGCGATGAATATTTTCAATATGTTTGTCTGTGTGTGTGTGTGTGTGTGTGTGTGTGTGTGTGTAGCACCAGCAGCAAGTGGTCCAAGCAGTGGAGAGAGCCAAGCAGGTCACCATGGCAGAACTCAATGCCATTATTGGGGTGAGTCACCTCCATTCGTAATGACAACACAAACATGCTCACACCTACACATGCACACACATTTAATAAGTATGTTGCAGCCAGTCCTACACACACTCAAGAAAGAGACAGCTGTTTACACTATTTCAGCACTGGTCTACAAATATATAGATCAGCAAAACTGATCATCAAATAGGTGAGGTATAGTATATATAATAGTGAGGTAGTAGTATAACCATCACTTGAGATGTTTGTGCCCCAGATGGTGATGTTGATCGTGCTAACTCAAGATTCAGTCGGGCAGGTATTACTTGAATAGCTAATGTTGGGAGCCTTTGATAGTGTGCTATGAATCAACATGGCTAATGGATAATTTTTTTTCTAAATTAAAATTGGTCTTTGAGGGATTATTTTTTATCCTCCAGTTTTTAAGTATTCATGTTCCCTCATGGAGCCAACCTGTTAAAATCAGATATTAAAGAAGCATCTCATCCAGGTTGTGGGCTATGTTCCTGTTGTATAAAGCCAGAAGTGGCACCAGCAACTGCAATGTTGCATCCTGTTTGACAGTTTTACTGGATGGTGTTAGCAATTCTGGAGGATGTAACTGAACATAACAAGATGTAATGAATCACTGCTCCCATTAAAATAGCTGTTGAGCAGTGATTTATAAAGCTCCTGGCTGCTGGTAGTGGAAATTAGTAACTATTAGTATAGAGAGACACATTAGCATTTTGGAGTAGCCATTCCAACTTGCTAAATAACACAGTTTAAACATAGTAGGGTTTTCTCAGTCTCTTATGTGTAAGCTCTGTTTAAGAAGAGACAGGAATCAGTGACTGTCATTAGATGGATCAATTCTAATGACACTAAAGCTTGTAAGAGCACAAATCACATTACTGTCTGCTCACTGTACAACAACAGTATGGTGTACACTACAGTAATTACAGTCCAGTTTCAAGGTTTCTGTGTTTAACACTTTCATTCGACAATGTACAGTGGGCAACAGATGGCTCATATGTAAATTAAATTAAAGCATGAAACATATATAATGTAAAAAAAACAAAGAAACAAAAAACACATACATAAACTACAGAGTTACCATAATTTTTACACCCTCAAAATATACCTGTCGCACACATACTTTTAATAGTGCATGATCACCAACATATTATACACATGCTTGTCTGCACATATGTATGTATATGTACACATATACAGATGCAGTGATGCTCCTGAGTGCTGTGGTAGATGGGGCTTTCCAGAGCTTGTCAGAGCACTGATCACATTACTGTCTACTTAAAGCCCTTTGTTCCTCCCAGCACTACAAACACTGCTGTCACTAAGGTGTGTGTCTGCGTGTGTGCATGTGCGTCTAACACACCAGCTTGACAAAACAACACACGAAAACACATCATAATGCTCCCCTCAGGATAATAGCCTTTCTTTATCTGTAGCTGCTTCTTTGCTCTCCACTCTCTCTATCCTCGTCTTTCTCTTTTCCCTCTTTCTCTGCCTTTTTTTTTCTCCCTCTGTGCTCATTTTCTGTCTGGATTTTCTCACCCCTCCTTTTGTAATCTTTTATCATTTTCTACCTCTTTTCTTTTGCCCTGTCCTCATTTCTCCTCTCCCATTGTTTTTGCTATGTCTTATCTTTTTCTCTCCGCGCTGCACACTTTCCTTCCCGCTTCCTGCACTCATTTACCCTCTCTCCCTATTTTCTCTCCCCTGTTCATCTAATTCTTCTTCACTTTTCACTGCCTCCACCATGATTTCCCTCTGTTCCTCCCCATCGTTTACTTTCCGACTCAAAACATTTTCCTCCCTCTCTTTTACCCTCTCTGTGCTTTCCCTTGGCCTCTTTCTCTCTCTCCTCCTGCCTTCCCTTCATAATAAATCCCATTCATCGCCTCACTCTTTTTACCCCACTGCACTTCTTTCTCTCACTTCACGGTTTCCATCTCCACCTCTGTTACTTTCCCTGTGTATCCCGAACATTCACTTTCCTTCTTGCCTTCTCTCCCTTTCCTCTTTCTCGTCCTTGGTGTCCATCACTCTCATCTCTTTAATCCACTAATCTCTTTCACATCCTATCTATCTCTATCTCTTACTGTTGAGCTCTCCATGTGGATTTCATTATATTCACCTTCTCCGCTCCTCCTGTCTCTCTCACCTCCACTTTTCTAAGCACATCCCCCAACTTTCTCCCTCTCCCTTCCCCTTTGTTCTTTCATCACTTTCTCCTGCTCATTTTCAATCCCTCTCTTTGTTTTAACCCCGTCTTTTCTAACCCCCCCCGTATGACACCACCCTTCCCCGACTCCTACCTCTCCCCACTCCCTCCTTTCCCTGTGGCCACAGCAGCAGCAGCTCCAGCACCTGTCTCACCATGCCCCTGGCATCCCCCTGACGCCACACCCATCAGGCCTGTCCCTGGGCGCTGGGGGCTCTGGGCTTCTAGCGCTGACCGGGGCCCTGGGGGTCTCGGCCCACCTTGCGTCCAAAGATGAACGCAACCACCTTGACCCTGAACATCTTCGAGGTAAAAAGATTGTCGACTTCTAATCCTTAATTTCTAATATTCCTAAAAAAATGGATTTAATGTGGCATTAACTGGCATTGTAGTCTTCAAGAGCCAAATTCAGGATGCACAACAGGAAGAAAAACTCTAGACATGTAATCTCTGAATCCTGCTAATAAAATCAAATTAATAAAGGCAAATATATTTTATAAAAATCTGAAAACCCTGACTCTTGATCAGCTTTTCTGATCTTACAGTCAGCTGTCATTAACTAAAAGACAGTAGAGCCATGGTTTGAAGGCAACCCATAGTTCATAGGAAGACTATTCTGGCAGATACGGGAGAAACTGTAGAGTATTTAAAGCAGGATTCGACCAGGGCAGTTAAAAATGTGTTAGTTAATACATACGTTTTTGCCTTGAAAGGCCCTGCAGCCTTGATCATTGTTTTTCTGCAGTGAAAATCAATGTTCTTGGTTTTGTCTGAGGTCAGTCTACACAAAATGTTTCATTTTTGAAAATCTGTTACACCATTGAGCATTTTGAGAAGGTGTTTAGCAAGTTCAATACAAGTGAGGCAGAGTCTGGGAAACTATCCATAATGAAGTCAACAGATATCACCCATTCAATGATTGTCTATTTTCTTCATAAGATGTTCTTATTTCTGGTTGTACATTTGTGTATGTGCGTATTTATTTCAGTAAAAAAAAATTCCTACCAGAATGGTCACAAGGCAGAATAAACAGAAACCCTGACAATAGCTGCAGAAGAAAAAATAGATAAATTCATCATTTTAGATGAATGCAGACTAACTCTATACATCACTTGTGGCATTTTTTTTCGTAATTTGTACAGCAACTCACCTTTTGGACTGAATTTGAACTTCCTTGCTTAGATTGCTGTCATATTGTGGACAGACATATTCATGGCGCTTGTGCAAATGCAGGGGAAATGCTTTCTCCCAATGAACTTTCATTCACCCCGATAGAGTATCTTATCTTTGCGCTCTGTTTCAGGCACCGAGCCAAGAGAGACTTTCTCATGAATAAAAGGAGAGCTAGACCGAAAGAAGAAGAAAAAAAGAGGGAATGAGTGAGAGTAGAAAGGGAGAGAGATAGAGAGATCAATGTGTTCATATTGGCGTGTTAAGCATCTGTGCGAGAGCTTATGCATGTCTGCAGCTGTGAGTGTGTGTTTCTGCTCCTACATACGAGACGAAGGACGAGTGAAAAGATAGTGAGCGCTGAAAGAGGCAGCAGGGGAAGACAGCGAGCTTTGTCTGGTTGGAGAACTGAGAGAGAGGGAAAGATAGAGAGGGGAGAGGAGACTGGAATCAAGCACAATAGCGGGTCTGTATCTTTATTAGAGAGGAGCAGTCGTAGTTCAGCCTAACCTTGGCTGACTGGGAGACTGTTGTTATTATTATCGGGACTGACGTCAAACTTTCTTTCTTTTCCCCTTTCTCCTCTCTCACTCTGTCTGTTTTCTCTACTCTGTTCTTTCTCTCCCTGCCTTTCTCCGCCCCATCCCAGAGGGAGCACCCAGCAGGGTGAGTAGATGTGTGTGTGTACATTGATATAAATGTTGTGTATACCCACATTTCACTGTGTGTGTGTGTGTGTGTATGACAGTGATAAACTGAGGGAAATGGAGACGCACTGTAAAGTGGCCTCAAAAAAAAAAAGGCTGTGTATTGCTGGAGCTCAGCCAGGAGTAGCACAGCTCAACACCAGCACAATAGCTGCTCAGCACCATCAACCTTGAGCTTCTCAAGGTTTTCTACATCACACTAACATCTGAGCTCACAGCAGTTTGCTGTTATCTTGAAGAACAAACCGAGACAAACTGGGTGAATGGATGAACAAGTGTTTGTTTATCAGCACCACAAATGTTCTCGTAATCTATGAGACTTACAGAACAAATGAAAGGATTAAAACCCAGTTAATGCCAAATGCTGTCCAAAACGCTCCAGTTAGTGTCTGTAGGAGAATGCAACTCAAAATAAGAAATGTGGATTGTTTGTATAAAATATAAACAAGGGCTGAAGTTCGGAAATTTCTCAGGTCAAAGAACCACAAAATATTTCAAGATAATGTCACTGAAAACCACTTTAAAAAAATTCCCAACAGAACCTGACCTGCACTATCCGTAGTTGATATAGAGAGTGTACATTTGCACAAGTTCATTCATATAGTGAGGTGAAACAAACACCTCTAGAAGAACATGCTTTCACAATCTATATGTGCACTTACACACAGGGAAAGAAGGTGAAGCAGGAAGCAGTGACAAGTTTTTCCTTTTGCTGTCCTTCTTTTGACAACCACGATGGCATTTTGCTATAAAATAAATCCATCCTCTATGTCACTTTTCAGATTAGAGGCAGGAACACACCTTTATTCTTTCTGCTGAAGAGATTGACTTAGTTGGTGTGCAGTAATACCGACAAGACTATTTGGAGTTCAGATTTAACAGTCCTGGAATTAAGTGTAAAGATGAGAGGTAAGAGGATGGTGTCTCGGGTTGCCATAATTAAGGGATTAAAAAAAAAAAAAAAATTCCATCCTGAGACAAACTGAGTCAATGCAGCATGCAGTGAAACATGAAATGTATACAAGTGTTCATCTTGCCTTACAGGTTTTGTGCACATTTCATGTCAGTGTATTTAAAAGTCCCCCATAATAGCCTGGAGAATTAATGTAGTGCAAATGGGCTGATTGAAATTCAGTGGACGTCTATTGATAGTCCTATTCTCCCTGACTACAGATTGGTCTCATTGTATGGAGGACGTGTGAACACTTTCTTACTGTACTGGCTGCAATGTACAGCTGGCCTTCATCAGTGCAACTGTTGATAACACATAGAGAGAGAGGGGGAGAGAGGAGGAGAAGGAGGAGGGGATTAGAGAGAGATGGAGAGTGAAATTGCAAAAGGAAGATGAGAGTGACTAAAGAGGAGGGGGGAAAAAAACAAGAAAAATAGGGAGGGAAAGGTTGTTAAAAAAAATACCAGCAAGTCTTTGTTGTGGTTTTTATTGCGAAATGAAAATGATTTAAGAGCGCTACTGACTTTACTTTCCCTCCCTCTCTCTCTCTATCCGCAATGAAACCCTTAGCATAATTTAATTGCCAAACACAATGCTGATTGTTAAGCACCAGGAAAATAGTTTTCTCATGAGTTGAGGTTTGTGCTGAACTTAGCCAAGCATTACGGCGTTTGGGAAGGGAGGAGAAGGTGTGGGGGGGGGGGGGTTGAATATCAATTGGCATTTGTTGGAGAGCCCTGCGCTAGTAAAACATGTTGGAATTTTAAATGGAGGGGAGGAAGAAGGGACAGCAAGAGGAAGTCGGGAAAAGAAGGCGGAGGAGGAGGAGGAGGAGGAGGAGGAGGCGAGGAAGAAGAAAGAAGAGAGGGAAGTTTGTTGAGCTGCACTGAGGTCCATTGTGTGGTTTCTCCTCTCCTCTGTCCAGCGCTCCTTCCTGTCGGCCGCGTGGGCTCCTTCCTGTGTGACTCATTGGTGTGTTAAACCCTCGCTGTTCTTGTCCCTCTCCACATGGGGACAGAGAATGACAAGTGGCCCTTGCTGAACCTCTGGCCCCTGCCCTGGTGTAAAAACAGCACAATGCTTTCAGCAGCTTTTCTTAGACCTGAGCACCAGGCCAGGCTGTATTGTAAACACGCCTGTGCAGCTTTATTGCCTAATAATGAGAGTCATATTTTACATGAGGACTGGTGTGTCGAGGGAGGAACACTAATTAGCTTTATAGGCTGTCCTGTGTGCTTCTATGGCTACGTCTTAACCTGTGCTTACGTCTGCTGTACTTGCCGTACGCTGGTGTGTGCGTATGTGTGTATTATTGTGTGTTTTTATGGGGCTCTCTGTTAATGTTTGATTCTGCCCAGCGTATTTTTCCTCATCTTTGCCTGAGCTCATGTCTACAGAGTGATTGCATGTGTGTGTTTCTTCACATCGTAACCCCATACAGTGGCAGAGGTGGCTGAATTTTATGTTTTTGTACAATGCCGGGATTATAAAAAGTTGTGTTTCCCTGTCTTTCTCCAGAGTAAGTCAGTGTCATCGACAGACAGTCAGCCCGCCGAGGAGCGCCAGGGCCCATCAGGAGGCTATTCCTCCTCGCAGGGAGGAGCTGAGGCCAAGAGGAGGCGCTGTGACGACAAAGAGCCTCTCCCACCACACTCCTATGTACGTGTTTATATGTGTCCTTGTCCTTCAAAGACAAGATAAGCTGAGTCTTATAGGATGCCTGAGAAGAAAATGAGTAGATGCCACAGCACACACTGAATACAACAAGAATAATAACCGTGAATATGAGAAATAAATGAACAATAAACATTAAAACATGCAGCACATAATTAAAATTAAATAATATTAGTGCATTATTGATGCACATGTATGCATAACGTTTACATGTCAGTTCACAGAAAGTCACATAAACACACTAAGGATGTCACCAAGTGTGTTTGCACCTGTGTGTGTGTGTGTGTGTGTGTGTGTGTACATGTGTACATGTGATATCACCTATGACATTATAGGCCACACAGGGGTCGGGGCCCCGCGGCCAATTAGAGCCTTGTTTAGTTTGGATGGTTCCAGTGGGAAAGAGCAGGGAGCCAGAGGCAATGCAATGCCAGAAGAGAGACGGCCAAGGCAGATAGCTGTAATGAATTAGATGGCTGTGTGTTTGCAGTCTGGAGGATTGATTGACACTGGGAGTCTGTCTGTGCAAGACGGCCTCCAGCTAAATCAGTTTGGCATCAACAACAACAGTCCAAATCTTCCCATTAGTTCAGAGCGAGAACAAGCACAGATAGTTTCCACTTTCTGAATGTTTTTCCTCTCTTTTCTGTCTGTCGAGCCACATTACAGCTCCCATTTCTCTCTGTTTGCCTTTAGCTCTTCTATATCTCTCTCTGTCTCTTTATCACCGTCTCTCTGTTTCTCTACTTTTCCCTCTCACTCTCTGTCTTCTCGCTGTTTTCTTTTCATTTTTTTTTTCAGTTTTTCATTTCTAAATGTCTTCCTCTCTCTCCTCTTTTTTTTTTTCCCTCTTTCCCCCTCTCCATTCCTCTCTGTGAGTCTCTCTCTCTTGCTGTCTGTTTCTGTATTTTTGTTCTAGGAATAGGCTGTAGACATAGCCCTGTTTTAGCTCTGTATAATTAGGTACTGATGTCACTCCACACTGATGTCAATAGGAATATCAGGCCATGATCACATCAAAGCGCTGTTGCCATGGTGACTAAGTGCCATCGTTCTCACCCCTGAAAAATGGAGAGGGAGATAGAGAGAGATGGCTAGACGAAAAGCAAAAATGTACCATGGATAGAGAAAGAGCAACAGTGTGTGTGTGTGTGTGTGTGTGTGTGTGAATAAGAGACACCGATCGAAACAGTGTTTGTGTGAAGGAGATGTTTGGTAAGGATGTATGGTATACAGTATCTCTCTGTTAAATGTTGCATGGTGGACAGACAGTGAAGGGAAGCAAAGAGTAGCCGGTGATATTGATATATCGACCCATGTGTGCAGTTGTGCGTTTCCATCTTTATTATTAAAGTTCTCTGTCTACACATGCAGTATACTGTATGTTTCTTTAGGTGAAAGAGAAAGAATAACAGCGTATCGTAAAGAATATTGAGAAATTTTACATTTTACTATCCCTATGTCCTCTCGGCTTTTCAGGACAGTGATGGAGACAAGAGTGAAGACAATCTTGTGGTGGATGTTTCCAATGAGGTAAGCCGCCTGTCTGTATTATTTAAATGATCTTTGACATCCTCGTACTTAATCAATATATTTATATCAACAATGTACGTGAGTGGAGACACTCATCGCGATGAGCCCACAGAGAATTATCGCACAACTCTGCTCTTCCCCTCAACTTGACAGAGCATTTTAGCAACTTTCAGCTCATTGTTTTGGTTCTTTAAGGCCTAAAGCTTACCACTCTCATCAGCATCATTTTTGGCCGAAGCAGGCAGCTGCTCAGTGCCTAACAGCTGACAAAGTTAGCAACTAGTTACTGAACACTGTGTGGCATTTAGCAGCCAAAGAGCTAGATATTTCCTTCAGGAGTTGGTAGAGACCAGAGCTAAAAGCAGAGTGAATATTTGACTTCTATTCATGCATGTTTTGTTGAGGTATATTTGGTGAACATCTTCATCTGAGAAGTATTTAAAGGCTAACATGGATCATCTCTAAAGCTAACTGGCAAGTAATATGAAACAATGTGTGGCCATGGTTGTCAGTTCAGTGTAGCTGATCTCAATATCTGCCATAAAGATGAAAGTTAAAGGTAGATATTTCTCCTTATTACTAAAAGTTTTCTTAAATTTCTTAGCAGGCAAAGCTGGTAGAGAATTATTGTTCACAGGTTGTTGCTCGTATTAAATACTTGTAAAACAAACCTACCAAATGATAGTTGATCATTTAAAAGCTGTCAATCCACATGACATAAAATAAAAACCACAAACTGTTACTTGTAAAAGTTAGGTCAGATCATGTGACAATGCTGGTTTCCACCATCAGTCAACAAAGTGAAGCAACGAAGAAAGTTACTTTCTGCTTAATCATTGCCTAATGGCAAAGTTTATTAATGGGCCAGTCTCCCAGAAACTTCACACACTGGTGACCACACTTGCAGAAGGCATACATCTCCCAGAAAGAAATTTCCCCATCACAAAGTAGTTTTTTCTGCCCTCTTCAAAATATTCCACCTTCACTACCAATGTTTACTCACAATTTTCCATCTCCACTATGGAAAATATCTAACTCACTCACAGAACTCACACTTTGCTCCTTCTCCCCCACATCTCCTCACAGCTACGTCCTTGTGCAAGAGCTGTACATCTTGTTACAAAAAATATCTTTGATTTACTAGAGCCACGAGTCACAAGCAGCCTTTATCCGACAGAAGCTCTCTGACACTGTGCTGCAGCCCACACATGAATAAAGCATGAATCCAACACTGGGAGGACCAGCGCTGCTCACGGGAATAACTGTACAGTAGATGTACTTGGCACAGCTTGGAACCACCCTCTGTCCTCTACATAACCCTGGCTGTCGATTCAGTTTTACATTTTGTGTGCGCATGTGTTAAGTTTTTAATTTAATTTAGTTCTTCACAATTATATTTCATTTTGATGTCCTTTGTTTTTTAAAAAAAAGAGATTTGCTCTTTTTTGTCCTTTTTTTTCTCGGTATTTTGATATTGCACACAGAAGCAGAACTGGTCTCATGTGATTTGGAAACTGGTAAAAAAGCAGAAAAGAAAGACAAATGTGTGTAATGTGGGAAAGAGGTTGGGATGTTCTCTGGTGAATTGTGTGTGTGTGCTTGTACTTCTGTCTTTGTGTCTTTGTGAAGACCAATTTGAGTTTTAGACCTTGGAAGTGAGGACAGTTTGGGAAAGTGAGGACATTTTGGATGGTCCTCAGGTTCAAGGGCTGTTTGAGGTTCAGTTTAGAATTAGATTTTAGGTTAGGGTTAAGAAAAGGGTTGGGGTTAGGCATTCATTTGTGATGGTTGAGGTTAGGGTGAGGGGCTGGGTAAAGTCTTGTGTCAGTGTGTGTGTGTGTGTGTGTGTTAGAGAGAATGTGAGAATGTTCATGTATGTGTTTGATCGTACATGCAAGCCTGTGCCTGTGCATGTATGTGCATTTGGATTTGTGTGTGTGTACATGTAACTGGGAATGCGTGTGGTTGTTTGATTAAATGGTCACTTTTATTTTTGCCTCATTTAGTTTCAGGCTAGATTTTAGTATTTCAGCAACCTCAGATAAGGAAAATGTGTCCTGAGTCACTATTCACGTGGCTGTGTTATAGAGACAGCCACAAGCACACATAATTGGGTAAGGAATAAGCTTGGTCTTACTGCACAAAAGGACTTAATAGACTTAATAGTAGTCATAGTAGTCTTAATAGTCATAATTTGATATTGGTCATTTATTTATTTACCAAAGTTAGTTTGTGGGCAGTGATTTTTATTTTAGTTCGTATATTTGAAATGTTACACTACAACAGGGCAGAAATGAACAATTATTTCCATTAATTGTTTTTAATCCTTTGGTCACTGAAATGTCAGAAAATAGTTGTTGTGCTGGTAAAAGCATCCACAACCAATCATCCATCCATCAAAGACAATGAAAGGCAGCAAATGTTTCATAGTTGAACTTTGGAATTTTGCTTGAAAAATGACTTAAACAAATAATGGATTATCAAAATAGATGCAGATTCGCCTTATTTTGTCACAATCAACAAATAGTAATCAAGTGATCATTTCAGCTTTACACTCATACACACACTTGCAACATTGTATTTCAGTTTTTGTTTAGCTTGCTTGTTTTAATATCATTCACCTATAGTAACCTTGGTTTGTGTGTGTGCATGTGCCTGCATGTGTGTAGTTAGTGTGGCTCTGTGAGATGTGAAACGAGTCAGCAGGTATGTAACTAGTTCAGCTCTCTGCAGCAGTTTCCTTGTAAATAGGAAGAGCTCTTGTGTAAGCTCATTATCAGCCGCCACTGTTTGTGTTCGTTTCTTGTGAACTGTGTCTGTCCAAACACACACACACACCAAACACACACACGCATTTGCTAATACTTGGTCTGCACCTATCTCTTCTCATCTACCTTGTCTGTGTACATTTTTGTTCTCTGTCCAACCTCTTGAAGCCTCTGTTCTTCTATCACTCTGCCGTTTTGTTTCCCTTCACCCCTTCTTTCCCACTCCTCTCACCCCGCTCCACCTCCTTCTTTTCTCCTCCCTTCTCTCATTAGATAACTGCAGTCTGCTTCATTTAATATATGCAAAGCCGTTTATGCCCCTGGAATATTTTAGTTCTTTAAATACTTCACGCAGTGTACCAAAATATGTTTTATCTAAGCCCTCTGTATTTTGATATTGCACACAAAAGCGGAACCAGTCTCTTGTGTGATTTGGAAACTGGTACAAAAGCAGAGAGGAAAAAAAATGTGACAAATATAGGTAATGGCAGAAAAAGGGGAGGGATGTTCTCTGGTGAATGGTGTGTATGTGTGTGTGTGTGTCTATCTGTGCGTTTCAAAGAGAATGTACTGCACATGTATGTGTTACAACATACATGCAAGCCTGCGCATGTGTATGTGTTGGCATTCCTATTTGTGCGTGTGTGTATACATGCCATTTAACTCTGAATGTGTGTGGTTGTTTGAGTGGAAAGTATTGTGTGTGTGTGTGTGTGTGTGTGTATAAGCACTAAAATGTCTGTGCTGATCACTGTGACCCAGTGAGAAGTGCTTACTCCAGCATTCTGTTCTGGGGGAGGCAGCGTTGGCTCAACAGTGGAAGCAGTGGCTCCAGTGATGAAAGCAGCTGTAACAGCAATATTATCTCCACGTCCATACACCACTGTACCAGCAACAGTGACAATCTACTGTTTCATGTAATATTCCCTGAGCTCTGAGCTATGGTCCTTTTACAAATCACAATACAGACTGTGACACCAGAGGTTATGTTGTATCCATTAAGTAAGAATCCCCAGCATTTTCCTAGAAGTCCTTTTCGACACTATGTAGCCAACTGCCATTACCTAACAAACTCTTCCTTGTTCATGAAAGCTTTTACACGTGGCACATTTCTCACAGGAGCTTAAGTACAAGATAAATGACAAAATACAAAAAGAAAAAAGACAGAAAACAGCCCTGCGTTAAAAAAAAAATTGCAGGGAGCTACACTGGTTTGCGTGTGGTGCTTCAGGCATCAGTGAGGTCTTTAAATAGAATCCAGGAAGTTTAGTTGGAGTAATATAGAAGTAACTGTGAAAGTTTATCAGTTGCCAAAACACTGTATGTTGTAATATTATCAGGATGGATCTTAAAACTCTGGAAATGTATCATCATGGCACCAATCATTTAATATTTTGTTGCAAGTTACACAGTAATGATATGATGTTCACGTTATGAGTAATCTACCAGGAATGTGTGGGTGCATGCATTTGATTGGCCAGTGCAGTGCCAGTGTGTAGGAAGTACAGTGCAAAAACACCAAGGTAAAACTGCCCACCATCAAAAATGTCACTAAAATAAAATAACAGGGAGAATGCAGCTTTAAGGATGAGGAACCCTACTTTACAGAAAACACATCCCAGTGATGAAATGCTATAAAATGTACTTGGACCTGAATCTAGCACCTTGAGGGCCAAGACTCAAATAGAGCAACAAAATAGTTGAAGCGCTGTTTGACCTTCAGAGGCTGAAAAGATAGAAATTACCTCTATTTTCCTCTCTGGGTAAGAACTTAAATTTTTTTTTTTCATTTGGCTTTGTCAAACAGGAGCCTAACTCTCCTGCAGGCAGCCCTCCTCACTCCCCCCACGGGAACGGGTTAGACCGGGCTCCTACCTTAAGGAAAGAGCTCCCGGGCTCCTCGAGCGCAGGGGAGGCCCCCTCCACCCCAAATCCCCGCAGCCCCACCCCAGGCAAGGCCAAGGACCCTGCACAGGTAACACAGAAGAACAGCAACACTCTGCTGACTGGGGATGTCTGTCTGCTTTTACTTTATGCTAACAGATCATTGTTATTTTTAATGAGAGAAGGTTTGAGTGTCATTAGCCTTATTTTTGTCATATTCCCTCTACAGATGGATAAGTCCCAGTCTCCGTTGTCTAAGTCTGGCACCCCATCCCCGTCCCACCGTGAGGCCCTTACCCCTGGAGCACCAGGAGCCCCAGGAGCTTCTGGTCCAAGCACCTCCTGCCTTCGTCTGGTCAGCAAAGCAGCAACCAGTGCAGACCCACTTGGTGAGACTGTTTATACAAGCTAACTGAAATTACATTTCTAACTTTCTATGTGTTTAGGCAATTATACAAAAGTATAAAATGAGATTTCTCAGTCACATTACTTGATATTTACTTTCTAATTTAACCTCCAGAAGTATAAGTTTAAAGTACACTTGAACAGCTACACCAAATAGCTCCTTGAATTAGACTGTAATGACTTTTGTAGGATCTGCACCAAATCAGCCCGTGCCCCTCATACCATGTATCCTCTTGACCCTCAGTTTTCCATTTCCATTCCTCCATGTGCCTAAATCTCTTCATTTGATTGTTTAACAAAAAATGTGCCTGTAAGACATTTTGAATATTCACAACCAAGAAAAAAGTAAGGTTCCCCTGGCTCTGACATTGTGATCTTGAGCAAGGCTCTTCACCTCTACTTGCACATCAGTGCCTGGCAGTGAAAACAATTGTACTCGACACCTCCCTGGTCTGACACTTTGTTTGTGTACAAACACATAAAGTTTGATAAAAGAAAAAGTAATCCATTCTTCTCAGCTCCCTTGTGACCGTGTTTGTGCTTGTGCACTATATATCGTTCCCCTTCTTTCTTCCCATCCTTCAATCCCTCCTTCCTCTTTCCCTCCCTCCCCAGCTCTCCGCAGTCCCATGTCTGTGCCCCCCGGTTCATACCCGGCTCATTTTGGCGTGGTGTCCCACGCAGGACTGAATGGGGAGCTGGCCAGCCCAGGAGGTTTTGGTGGGGCCCTGACTCTCTCCCCACAAATCAGTGCAGCAGCCAGCGCCTACTCCCGAAGCCCCATGGTGAGTAAAGGCCAAATTATTCTTCTCTGTCAGGGTTTGATTTATAGTTCAGTATCAGGTCTAACCTTCTGACTGTCATAGCACGGCCTCAAAACTAGATTAATGTGTTCTGTGTTATCGGGTAGTGTTGTGCTTTCATTACACACCCAAAGTTATCATGTTTACATTCTCTGATTCACTTTGATAAAGACCTACAGTCATGGAGAAGAGACGTTTTGAAATTGAAATGGCTAATCTTGATCACAAAATGCTAACCTGTGTAGCACTCCTGAAAAAAGCTTTAGCCTTTCCGTAGCGCACTCCATGTCGTCTTCGGTGTCACTACACACAGTACACATGTCAGTACACACAGCATGTACTGTGTGTACTGTGTGTATATAAACACAACATAGCTCAAGCAGCAACTCAAACACAGGCTTCATATTCTCCCGTGGCCCACGTGGCTCCAATGTGTGGTTACATTTTTGGTGATGTATGAAGCCTCGGCACGTAGCTCCCGCAAGACTTCAACATAACTCAGCCTTAAGGCAGGATGTTCACTGCAGTGGCCTGTTCACCGCCCTGTCATCAGTCTGGGGAAAGGCAGTATGCTCACAACATCACATATTATTGTCAACACACGCTCACACTTTTTTCAGCACAGTTTTCAGACTACAGACGTTTGTTGTATTCTGGTCACTCCACTGTTATAATTCTGCTTTGTAGTAGAATCATTTTGATGAAAATTACTTTCAGTTAGTCCCTGTCAAGCTGTTAATTGTTTGTCTGCTCTTTTGTTCCCACCAGGTGGCTTATGACTCTCGATCTCACCTGAGAGCGTCTGGGCTGTCCTCCTCTCTGCCTGGTTCCTCTGGTGGAAAGCCGTGAGTTTTTATCTCTATTACACACATGCATATACATAGACAAAGCACTGCTATAGCATACATGCAACGTTAATGGTCATTCACTATGGGGTAAAATTGGATACCTACATTTTGTAGATGCATCTTTGAAGAGCCTTTTACAACCATTAGTGTGTATAAACTTTACGTGGATACTTGTAGTATATTCTCCAGTCAAACAGGGCAGTTAAACAGTTAAATTAATTTTTTATTAATACTGATTAAAAAAGGAAATATGTGAAAGTTGAGCAGGATAATCATGTCAGGCTAAGAAAATAGTTAGATTTGGCATATTGCACATACTTATGTCAAAGCTAGCTCAGTGATAATTCAGAAATATTTGGATTGGATAGGAATCCAAATGAGTGCTTTGAGTTTTTTTCTATATACTGAGTGTTCCACATTAACTCTGTCTAACACCTGAAAGCCCTGAATATGAGATACTGAGGAATTTCAAATGTCAAACGGCCCTTGCTGACTGAAGAATAGTGTTGTTTTTGTCATTTGCTGCAGAATAGCAATTCATTCTTGCGGTGCTAATTTGAAATCATAAAACAGCCCTGGCTTCCAACCGCTACAGTATTGATCAGCCATTAGCAATGCCACAGTGACTCTGCCCTGTAATACAATCTGCCATTATGCATTCCCGCCCACAGCTACAGTGGGCCAAGTAATTGCCAGAATTCAGTTTTGAGGCCATTATGATGTCGTCAGACTTGAATATTTGATGTGTGTGGTTGTTTCTGTGTTATGTGTATTTACCTGTAGGTCTTTCACTTGCACTCACACATTTATTGATTGATTGATTCCTTGTCCTACCTGTCTGCAGCCCATTTCTCCAGTCCTTCAATCTCCTTCTCAGTACCCGCTTGTTCAAATTCAGTTTATTTTTAGCTTTAGCTCGGTAGTTCTGAAGTATTGATTTATTTTTGCTCTCCTCCGTCTCTCTTCTCCTCAGCGCCTACTCGTTCCATGTGAGCGCAGACGGACAGATGCAGCCGGTGCCCTTTCCCCCGGACGCCCTGCTGGGCCCGGGAATCCCTCGCCACGCCCGTCAGATCCACACCCTGAACCACGGAGAGGTGGTATGCGCCGTCACCATCAGCACCTCGACGCGCCACGTCTACACCGGAGGCAAGGGCTGCGTCAAGGTGTGGGACATCAGCCAGCCAGGCAGCAAGAGCCCCATGGCCCAGCTGGACTGTCTGGTGAGACATGAGGGAGGAAGGAAAACAGACACACACGCACACACACATACACACACACACACAAACACACACACACAAGTGTTAAAAATAGAGATGGGAGTGCTGACAAACATTTACATTATCAGGCAAACAAACATGTATGTACAGTATATTCACTGAGCTGATTTAGTTTTATTGACTGCGTCATCTTTCCTCCTGAATTTTGATAACTGACATCATGAAAATGTCCACATTAATTTCCTGAATGTCCACAATTATATCATCATCTGTCTCATGAAGCCTCATATACCCTTTTTTTTTCCTTAATGCATTTACAAGAGCTATAATCTAACTGCTTTTCTTATCTTGTCCAATCAGAACAGGGATAACTACATCCGTTCCTGTAAAATCCTCCCTGACGGGCGAACCCTGATCGTCGGCGGAGAGGCCAGCACGCTGTCAATCTAGGACTTGGCCACGCCCACTCCACGCATCAAGGCGGAGCTGACGTCATCCGCCCCCGCCTGCTACGCCCTGGCCATCTCCCCCGACAACAAGGTCTGCTTCTCCTGCTGCAGCGACGGCAACATCGTCGTCTGGGACCTTCACAACCAGACGCTGGTCAGGTGAGTGAGGAGAGGAGAGGACGAAGGAGGAGAAAGAACATAAAAATTTGGGTGTCTTATGTACACAAATAGACTGTTGTCAGGAGGGAGCACAGAGGGAGGAGGGAGGAAGGCTAGAGGATGTGAGAACACTTTGGGTAGAGAGGAAAAGAGAGGAAAGGTGATAAAATATGGAAGAGGAAAGAGGGTGTGGGGGAAAATCATTGCAGTCTGGGGGCTCCTCAACTAACCCCACGGTCATATAAGAAGAGGGGGTGACGAGCTAGCCATAGGGGATATGAATAGAATAAAGTAGCCAACAGATTTTGGCAAGGTAGAACTAAAAGAAAGAAAAAAAGGGAGGGAAGGTTGTGGTAAGGCAGAAGAGGGGAAAAGAGAATCAGATGTGGGTGGGGTGAGGGCAATAGGGGCCACAGGGAGGGAGGGATTAAAATATATTTACTCTGACACCTCCAAGAGAAAAGAGGCAAAGAAACATGCAGGTGTGTGTGTTTATCTCTGAATCTCCTGTGTGTGTGCGCCGGTGCCTCTCTCAGGCAGTTCCAGGGCCACACAGATGGAGCGAGCTGCATCGACATCTCCAACGACGGCACCAAGCTGTGGACGGGTGGGCTGGACAACACGGTCCGCTGCTGGGACCTCCGGGAGGGACGGCAGCTCCAGCAGCATGACTTCACCTCGCAGGTACACACAGCAGCACACACACACACTCTTAGATATAGATACATGTAGGCGCAGGTCCTTTCAAAACACATCTGCACAAATCTGCTGCAGGATTCACCTCACAAGTAAACTTATACTCACAGACACACAAACTATGACCTCACCTCGCAGGCATTGACACAGGTACACACCAGCAGAAACACATACAGCATGATTTCACTTTATAGATTGACACACACACACTGTCTCTCTCATTCACTCTTCACTGTCACAACAGGGCTATAGAGTTGACCACTGTTGTCAGATGAGTTTCGATCCACCGTGTAATGACTTTCTCTCTCACTTGCCATCTCTCTGCATCCACCACTTTCCCTCACTCTCTCTGTTCTCTCTCATTCTTTGCCAATGTCTCTCTGTTTGTTATTCACTCTATATTTACCTCTATTTTACGTCATTCCACTCTTTCCTTACTCTTTTACTTACTCTTACTCTTTTTTTAAACTTTCCACCACCTTTCCTCTTTTCTGTTTTCACTCATCATCTTTATCTTTTTTCCGTGATATTCTACATTCCTACTTAATTCCTTCATCTGTCCTCCCTACTTCCGTCCATTTTTCTCTTTCTCTCATCGACCTTATCGTCTTTCCTCCCTCATCCCCCATTTCCTCTCTTCATCTTTCATTCCACCTTTGTTTTCATTTCTTTATGTTCTGTCCTCCCCCCTCCTCCTACTCCTCAATGTTTTTTTTTCCTTTCTACCTTCCTTCACCTTCCTTTGTCTCCTTCCTTTCTTCTCCCTCCGTCTCCAGATCTTCTCTCTGGGCTACTGTCCGACAGGCGAGTGGCTGGCTGTGGGAATGGAGAGCAGTAGCATTAAAGTCCTGCCGCGTCTGCGCCTGACAAGTACCAGCTGCACCTCCACGAGAGCTGTGTTCTCTCCCTCAAGTTCGCCTACTGCGGTACAGACACAAACACACACACACACACACGCACACAGACAAACCTGGACTGGCTCCTAAATGTTTCTAACATACTTGCTGCTATGACACACACTATATTGTGCCTGCTTCACCCCTTTTCCTTTGTTTAACCTGTAGTACCATGTGTGTGTGTGTCTGTGTTATTTCAGGCAAGTGGTTCGTGAGCACAGGAAAAGACAATCTGTTGAATGCATGGAGGACACCATATGGAGCTAGTATTTTCCAGGTGAGAGTCCAATGCTCTGAGGATGTCGATGCTTTATACATATGTGTATATATACATATATATATATATGTGTGTGTGTGTGTGTGTGTGTCCATAGTTGGCCTGCAGAGTTACTTGTTTGGCAGTTTGGCTTGTGCTGTTGAAGTGATCACAACTTCCTACCCCTAAACTCTCCGTATACCTCACACACACACACACACACACACATACACACACTCACACACACTCACAAACACACACACACACACTGAGCCCTCAAGGCAAAAGACAGAAAAAGATGAGGGGGTTCAGAGGGAGAGAGGGAACGATAAACATTTTTAAAAAATTCCAGAGTTGTTGATCCAAGGTGACTTGTGGAGGTTTATCAGAGTGTGCAGGCTGCTAGACACACACACACACACACACACACACACACACACAGACTCACACACAAAACACAGAGCAAATGTAATAATTCCATCATGTTCACTTTCGCTCCGTTTGAGGAAATGTTGAAACATGAATATGCAGGGATGCAGTATTTTTAGCTGAGCCAGTTCATCTGGGTGTGAATGAAACTAGCGAGGGGAGATGAAGGTACATTTAAGTGGAGTGTTGTGTGTGTCTGTTTGTCTGTGTGTGTGTGTGTGTGTGTGTGTGTGTGTGTGTGTGTGTGTGTGTGTATGTGTGTTGTGAGGCCGTGTGGTTGTCAAATTTCTGTAAGCTACAGTGGGCAGCAGGGTTGGCGGCTTCTGTCTGTCCCTGTGGACCTAAAGGAGAATGCTGGCTATCTGCTTTGTTATCCAAATGCCAAATGTTTCTCCTACCAAACAGCTCCCTCCTGTCACTGTGTTATAGAGAGCTACTCTCTCTCCTCTTCCTCTTTTCTGTTTATCACACTGTCCTTCCCAGCTCCTGTCTCCTTGCTTCTCTCTCACCCCCTGCTCCTCTCTTGCTCTGTCTACACTCATTTTTCTCTTCCTCTCTCTGTCTCTCTCCATGCCTCTGTGTTTATTGTTGTCCTTCCTGCTTCCCTGTGCTTACTCATTTTTATCTCTCTCTGCTAACCTCTCTGTACCTCTTTGTACCTTATCCTCACTTTTTTCCCTGTCACTTGCCTCTATTTTTTTCCTTGTCCTCTCTTTTTTTTTTTCCCGTTCACTTTCTTTCCTGCGTTTTGACTGGTCTGTTGCATGTGCCTCTCTTTCTCTCCTTCTCTGTTAATTTGTCATTTTTCCTCAAATTATCCTTTATTGACAGAGATGTACATTTTACATTACTGCTGAGGCCTAATTACATATTACAGAATACAATACAATGAATTTTCATGAGGTAAAAAAATTAAACAGTCACAAGAGAACAAATGTCCTAAACAGTACAAATACTGCAGACATATATAGATGAAAAGAAAACCGTAGAACAAAGGAGTATCTCTCATGAGTTTTTTTTTTTTTCTTTGATTGAGGCATGCAGATACAAATTTTGCTGCCAAGAGAGCTGTTTTGCTGATTTCCAAAATGTATTAATGAAGTTCACTCTCATTTGTATGAAGGGGATTTCTTGACATATGATGCAGGCTTTGTGTTAGATTTGTTGTCTTTAGTCAATAAATTTGGTGCATCATGCTCTATCTAAGCTTGCACTGTACAGTGAGAACAGTCATTCTTCTTGCTCAGTTTATTGTCTTCCTCTTTTGATTGTCAGGCTTTTTGTCAGCTTCTGTTGTAAAGGTGCATTGTGAGGCCAGATAACCACTTAGCTCATGTTCCTGTCCAGTACATTTTCACTCTTTTTGGTCATCTGTAATTTGCTCAGATCACACTGTTCTAATTTGAAGTTGTCCTGATGGCATTTTTAATGCTAGAGTGTGTCCAGTAGAGCTGAAATAATTTGTCACTTAATCGCTTTATTGATCAAAAATATTTTGATTACTGATCGGTCATCACTGTTGAAGCAACAGCAGCTAACTGTCTTTACAATTTCTTTTGTTTTTTTGTTCTTTTGTGATTATATGGTCGTAAACAAAAGTCTTGGAGTGTTCCTCAGACAAAATATGCAACTTGATATCTGTTGGACTTTTGAAAATTTTGAAGGGCATTTTTATACTATTTTCTGACATTTTATAAACCAGTCAATTATTTAGTTGATCTAGAAATAATATGTAAATTTACCTAAAGTAAAAATAATCATTATACTAAATTTTTATACTACTATTTATACTAAATAGTAAATAAATATAGGAAAACTGTTTGTTGATTGACATTAGAACAAAGTGGAACGAATAAGTAGTCTAATGGGTTTCCTCTGTGGTTGTGGCATGCAGGTACATATTTAGAAGCCAAAAGAGCTTTTTTCCTGATAATGTAACATCTAACTATTTTTGTCTTTAGTCTATCTGGGAAGCCTGCAGACTACACATACTGCCTTTGTCTGTCTTGTCAAGGTTTTCCTCATGTTTTTGTTGGCTTTAGTTGTCAAAATACAGTAGAGTGTTATTGTATAGGTGCACTTAAGGACCAAGTGGGATTTATTGTGGTAATATGATGGAAAAAAATGCAGGGTATCTGACTTTGTCCCTGGCATTTACGCAGTCCACCAACGTTTATCAAGACAGAGATTCAGTGTCTGACATTAAGATATATTGGAAATTAAGAGCTGCAGAACGAGAAAATTGATTCAAAAAAACGAAGAATCTTTTTTTTTTTCAGTAAGCAGGCAGTGTAAAAAAAAATATCATAGACACCGGAAAAAAGAAATCACATCATAAACACCATAATGCTAGAGTGTGTTAAGTCTCTGAGTTTCAGGACAAGTTTGACTCACTGTTTCTATGTTTTTTCTCTCTTTCCCTCTCCATCTCTGTCTCTGAAGCTTTACCTTCCTCTCTTCCAAACTCATCCTTTGACTTGTCATTGCATCCCTCCCTCCTGAACACCCCCAACTCCCCCCTCCCCCGGCTATCTTGGTAAAGTAGGAGGGATCCTGTGTGAAATGGCCCCTCACCGGTGGCTCGATGATTGACAGCCCTGCTGTGTCTGTAACACAGAGAGGGAGGAGGGGAGGGGAGGGGAGGAAGGTGGGGACGTGGCGGAGAGGAGTTTAGAGAGGAGGAGGAGGAGGAGGAGGAGGATTCGACATGAGAGAGGGGGACAGTGATAACGAAGGCCTAAGAGGAGGAGAGGGGAAGAAAGAAAGGAAGGAAGAAAGATAAATGATGATGGAGCACTGAGAGGGAGAGGAGGAGGAGGAGGAGGAGGAGGAGTAGAGGGCGCTTTAGATCATCTAAAGCCAGGTGACCAGGTCTTGCTTTCAGACACCGGAAAAAAGGAAGGATTGTCCATTTTCCCAGTTCATGCAGACCATCAGACTTGTGCTGCTAGTGATGCTTAAACCTGCAGTTAATGAGGCTGCATCTCTCCAGAGAGAGAGGGTGAGAGAGAGTGAGGGAAAAGAGAGAACAAGAGCAGTGTGTCTCACACTGAAGCAGACGAATGAGTCAGCATCCTGGAGCTGTGGAGTTGTCTGTTTGGAAATGATTGCCGACTGTTTTGAAATGCAAATATGTCTTGTATGATTGAGTATTAAGTGATGAGTGCCATATCTTTTCTAACATCTCTCTCTTTGTGTTTGTTTCTCTCCATCTGTCTCCATCCATCTATAATCCCCCACCCCCACCCCATCTCGGGTTTGTGCCCATGTCTCTCTCCCACTCTCAGTCCAAGGAGTCCTCATCTGTGCTGAGCTGTGACGTTTCCCCGGACGACAAGTACATAGTGACGGGCTCCGGGGACAAGAAGGCCACGGTGTATGAGGTGGTGTACTGAGGGCTGGGATGAGATGACACGGGACAGGACGGAGACTTTGTTTTGTTTTGTTTCGTTTTGTTTTGTTGTTAAGGTGGGTAGAGGAGGCGCACCCAGTAGCCCTGCCAACCACTCCCAGTCCTTATTACATCATCAGCATAACAGCAGCAGCACCTCCGTCTCAGTCCTCTTAGGTCCTCCTGACCCTCACCCCTGAATACATCACCCCCCCACCCCTCTTTTTTTGCTGTGATATAAGCTACTGTGGAAGCTCCCAAATGTCTCCTCCCCTTCACTCCCCCCTGCCTTCCACTTTTAGCCCCAAGGATGAGGCATGATAGCATGAGAGAGTGAGGCAGAAAAGAAACAGCAAGATAAGAAGGACAAAGGAAAAGGGCGGTGGAGCATAAAGATAAAGTCGTGAGGAGAAAGAGGTTAAAGACGAGAAGGAGGAGAGAAGGCGAGAGTGTGGAAGCAAGAGAAATGAAAGGGAGGAAGAAGAGGAGAGAAGGAGGAGGAGGAGGAGGGGAGGAGGGAGGCAGGGTAGTTAGGGCTGTTTCCTGATTAAGAGCTCAGTGGAAGGGAGGCCCCCAGAGGAGGCGCGGAGCAGCACTGTGGGAGCGCCAGACAGGAGCACTGATACCACACAATCGATTCATTAGCCAGACAGTGGAAGCCTTAATGAGGCTGACGCCGCAGCTCGCTCTCCCCAGCGAGAGGTGTCAGGAGCTGGGGAACGATGACGCTCTGAGATGGAGGGGGGCGCTTCAGATATCCACATACACTGACATGAAACATAGACCTGCTCTCACACACACAAACACACACACACACACACACATAAGGTGCACATCATCCAGCAAGAATACACACACACACTCACACTTGGATACACCCCCTTGAGGTAATCGTAGGAAAAGAGAAACACACACAACACACAGAGCACCCAATTAAACATTCATCGCCACACTCCCCGTCTCACTGCTTAATATCTATTTTATTTTGGTCTGACAAAGGCAGCGTCTAATGAGCAGCCGAGTCAATGGGATTCTCTCAGGGCCCAGAGACACAAACAGAGAACATCAGCCGAGCTGTTCCCTCTAATTCCTCTGGATTGTTCTCCTGACACCGGGCGCTGCACTCACTCTCATTAAAGGCACTGTCAGCTAGATGAAGTAGCAGCACAGCAACTTCACTGTAAGGCAGACGGGGGCAAATTAACACCATCCGATTACGCCATCATCAGCAGCCCTACTAAGCAGCAACTAATCCGATTCCTTTCAAAATTTATGCAACTAGTTGCTGTTTTCATTTACAAACTAGATGAGATTACATGTTTATGGGAGTCATTATCTCCATCTCTGCCTGCCTGCTGATGTGCTAGTGTTCAAAGTGCTCTGGCTAAATCTTGTTTGATAAGCTATTGATTGCTATTAATTGAGATGCTAAACACCTTAAAGAAAAAGTTTAGTGTTTTGTGAAATATGCTTATTCACTTTCTTGCTGAGATTTAGACGAGAAGATTGATACTACACTCGTGTGTGTATGCTAAGTATGAAACCACCGCCTGCTAGCTTAGCTTAGCATATGGACTGGGAGACAGCAAGCCTAGTGCTAACTGAATGTAACAAAATCCATCTACCAGCACTTCTAGGCTCACTAAGTAACACCTTGTTTGTCTGTAAAGTGTTAGCATTTAGCATCTAGCATTTAGTGGTTGCCTGGCAACTACAGGAGATTCCAGTTAATGGCCCTTTAATTCCCATAAAGCTGTGATTTTTACACTTTGCTTTGTGGGGATTCAAGAAATGAAATATAATGTCTTAATCCATAAGATAAAGAGGTGCTAATAGATAGATTTTGTTTACCTTCACAGATAACCTGGAGAGCTGTTTAAAAATCTGTGTGCTAAGCTAACTTAGCTAACTGCTAGCAGCCTTCATGCTTAGTGTACACATATGAGAGTGGTATCAGTTTTCCCATCTCTCAGGAAGAAAGCAAATGAGCATATTTCCCAAAATGTCAAACTTTTTTCTCTAAACCTGATTCTTAATTTTCAATCCTCCTTGTATCATACGCCAAACTGGCAGGCAAACTGTATATCAGAGCTCTCTGCTTCTGTAGAACATGCGTCACAAAGTGTGTAGACTAAAAAAGGCACATTTCAAGCTTTTCTTTTATTACTCATTTATTTCAGTATTTTTTATGAATAGTGATTGCTCGTTTTATGTGATGATATGTTTACGTATTGGGGTTGCCTATGACTGCGTTTCGGGGAAGCAAACAGAGAGGGATGCACTCGTACATGGAGACAAACAAAATAAATTTTTTTTTTCTTTTTTTTTTTTTTAATTAGTGTGTTTTTATCCTTGGTGATGGTGACAGGCAGAGGGCATTCAACATCAGCAAACCCATGTGAAGAAAAAAGAAAATAAGACCTTCCTTTTGGGAGAAAAGTTCTTCTGTCTACTGTTTGTTGTTTTTTTTGTTTTTGTTTTTGTTTTTTCAAAAGTGGTAGTAAATGTACTTTAGTCTGTTTTCAGTCCTTATTGTGTAATTATACTACGTTTCTGTTGAGTCTGTGGTCAGTGTACAGCAGGCATCGGCTGTGACGTGATGATACAGATTTAGCCATCAAAGAGGTCCCACTTTTTACTGCATGCTTGTTGCACTAAAACTTCACTTCTGCTGATAGAATGAGATAAATCAGATTTTATTCGGTAGATACAAGGAATTGTCTCACATCCACAGTTTTACAGGGGGATGAATCTTACATTACAGTATGCAATTTAGTTCAGCTGTAAAAAGTTTTAGCAAGATGTGTCCATGTTTCTCACTGCAGCGCTAAAGCAGGATAGAAGAATTATGAGGGACTTCTACAATGGCTACTGTACCAGTGAGGAGTCAGAGATCATCTGTACAGTTTAATGCCTTTGCCTGCCTCTTTTCCCTTCTCTGCCTGTCAGCCACAGGCAGACCTAAATGATATTCTCATACACAAGCTTGTATACTACTCAGAATGATGCTGTATAATGGCTATGCATTTGGTGGTATAGCGTGAATATTTGGGACATTGTATTTGATACTCTTCTTTAACTGTCAGTAACGTCTCTCTCCCCTGCCTGTGCTTTCTCTGTTCCAACAATATAAAAGCATTTTTTTTTCTTCTCATGTCGTTTTTCCTGTTCTGTTTCTAAAGCTCATGTTTAGTTTCTCTTTTAAAAAGCCAAGGAACTTTTTTTTAATGCACTGTGTCTTCCCTCCTGATGCATTTCCCATGTGCTGTACAAGAAATACTATGTGTGAAAAATAAACCAAACTTGTGTTCATCCTTTCAGGTGTCTCCTGTGTGGATCTTTTTTAGCCATGCTAACGGCTCTGGAGATGGCGAAGTTGGTTGGTCCACTACTTTGGTTTAGGCTCAGATATCATAACAATTGTTGGATGGATTTCCCAAAAATTTGGTATAAATATTCATGTTCACTGGAGAAAGAATTGTAAAAGCCTCCCTGGAGAAAATTTTACTTACTTTGATTTATTACCAAATACCCTAAACATCCGCATGCTAGCATTTCCACTGTTAGCATTGATGTCAGTATTTAACTCAAAGCCACACAGAGATGCTACCAGCCTTAGCTACCCTTAGTCTCGTTTCCTGATGCTTAAGAAAAAAGCCAATTAACCAAAGAAGAATACCTAATTCTATCAAGAACCAGTTTTATCCAGTTTGAACTCACATCTTTTCCTCCAGAACATTACCTCATTCACTCACGTGCAAATAAACCTTCTGCCCAGTCCAAAGAACGTAAAACTTTTCAACAGTTTGATTTTAACCAGCATTACATCATAATTTTGACTCACTGAGGACATTTTCTATCCCATCATAGGAACAAAAAGGCAAATTGGTGATGCAAGGCCTTTGGAGGAAAAAAATCAAAAATCAAAAATCAAACACAGGGTTAACAACTGCCCAGTTTTGATTCCTGGCGTGTGACCAGTGTTGGAGGTCCTTTCTCATCTCTTTAGATAAGTAGCACACATCAAATAAGCTCATGTACACTGATCTCCATATGTGGAGGATTATAAAAAGATGCTGACATGTTGGGTCTAAATTTAAAATACATAAAACGGGCATTCACTGCATATCTTTTAAACCTGCTCCACTGAAATATTACATGATACTGAAGTCCCAATGAGACGATTGTGCTGTAACAACAGTAAGAAAAGATTACTATGCTTTAATCAGAATGACTGAAATGATTTTTCCTGGTGAAAAGTTTTATCTGAGAGGCCTCACCCAAGCACATAGAAGGCAAGCGATCTGTTATGCGTTTTTTTAAATTCTGTTTTTTTTTTTTCCCAAGTCAACTGTTCACACTAGTTGGAAACTGTATAAGAGCCATAATAGCCTTGAAACCATTCTGTGCTGTAATTATGGGCTTTAACAGAAATATTATGCATTTTAAAAAGGTCAAAAGCTGCGTTTCAAAAGACATTAAATGAGGCTAAATGATTTATTATCAACCTGTGTGCAAACAATCCTTTTCTCCAGACAGGAGATAAAAGCTTCACTTGTTTTTTCTAAGCTTCTCCTCTCCCACAGTTAAAGCTTTTTTGTCTCAGCAGGACAGTCGCCACTACACCCATAAGCCATGAAGAACTCCCTCTTGGGTATTATTGCTATAATAATCTATTCCACAGCCTATTGTACCACAGATCACCTTTGTCTCACCATACTATGAGCTAGCTCAGCACACACACACACATACATGAAAAATCACAACTGTGCAGCTGCATTATTTACCAAGAGCTCCAGTCACAGAGGAGCTGTGATTCCTAACTTGCTCATGTTGTGGGTTTGAATCCCAAGACACTTTCTGGCATGTCTGAGGATGCAGATATTGACTAAAGGAGACGCTTTGTGCTGTTGTGTTCCCCCAGTGGGAGAGAGAAATGTTTCCATCACAAGAGAGCGAAGGCGGAGTGTGTACTCACCATTCACTTCTTTTTTTCATCTAAATATTTCTGAGATGCTTTTTGGCACCTAGCTGTGAGCACAGTTTTCTGGCTATTATGGTTCAAACAAATATTTGACATTATGGTTTAAATAAATATTCGACAACCACCAATGCAGACTTGCACACAAAAACTACACCTATGTTAGAAAAGGTGCCCCACACTACAACCTGTTGTCTCAAAGCAAATCCAAGTCACAGATTCTTGTTTGCCTTTAGAGAACTTTATTTACATGTCCATATATAGCAAGGTTCAAGGTTCATGATGCAGTTGTGAAAATACCTGTCTGCCTATATGTGCCCTAACAAATACAATAGAAAATCACATTTAATGTTGTGTTACTGATGAAGATGATGCAGCAGACGCCACATCCCCGAAACTGGAGAGTACCTGTTGTGAGTTGTTTGAACTGACTTCAGCTTTCTGTCCTCTGGGTTGAGGTTTTCTGTTCCAGGCTGGTTTCCTTAAAAAACATCCCCAGAATAAGTTCATCTTTGTTCTTCTGTAAAAGAAAAAAACAAAAGAAACAAAAACCAAACAGGAACAAAGACAAGACAAGTCTCGGGACACTTTAGAGGAAACCAAGCCCTGTTCTGTCATGTATGTACTGGAGATGATACAATCATGTTGCTGCTGAAACTTAACCAGGATGAAAAAAAAAAAAAAAATAGTTGGAACCTCACAGCACACCATCCTGCCATCTGCCACGCATCTGCTGCCCCGAGGAGCAGCCACGTGCTGTGGACTAGGCCAGACCGGGCCAAGTTGACCCAGCCTGGGACTTTGTACACAGCACAGAATATGGACTGTATTTTTCCATTAAGAGTCTCCAGCCCTCTTTGAACCCTCCCCGTGCTTCTTCAGTCCCCATGTCTCTGTCTTTTTCCTCTCGATGCCGTCCAACTGCTTGCGAAAAATTCAAAGGCTAAAAAAATAAGTTTTTTTGCTAATTTCTTGTTCACTACAGAGGTTTTATTTTGTTAAAAAAAAGGGAAAAAAAAGGAACAAAACAAAAAAGTTCTTTGGAGGAATCCCACATTTGCGCAGCTATAGACTAACCAGCGTTCTCAGAGCATTAGAAACAAAGTTCAAAGTTTGTTTTTTTTTCCAGAGATGTGACTTTGTGCCCCCCTTGCTTCTCTTTCTCATTTCTTTCACAAACGTAAACAAAACAACAAAGTACGAGTTGAGTGTCTCTTGTTTTCCATGCCACCGACGCTCTGTACAGTCATTGGTGCAGGAGAGAGCCTTGGCTCCACCCCCTGATTATTAGTTTTACTTTTTCAGCCAATCAGAGTTCAGTAGATGACTTCGTAGACTGTGGCCTTCTTGTCCCCGGAGCCAGTGACAATAAATTGGTCGTCGGGGGAGATGTCGCAGCTGAGGACCGACGAGGACTCCTTAGACTGAACACACAGACAGAGAGGAAGCAGAGTTAGCTATAAACAGTCAATGAATCATGGTTTTGGTACAAACAGTGACACAAAAATTAACATACTGGCTGTTAGTCAAGTCAAAACTGATGTATGTGTGGCCCAAAATAGCCCTTTAGTACGTAAACAAGAAGATGAAAAAAAGGAAAATGAAAAAAAAAAAAGAGCTTGGGAATTTTTCAAATTTGACAAGTGAATTGTTTCCAGGCCAGAGATCCCAATTTCTCGTCTTGTCATCATATTTCATAGATAATTTTAAACACAAAAAACCCCTCAGTTGTGGTTGCAGAACTGTGCATAAAACTACTAAAACTGACGATTTACCTGGAATATGCTGGATCCGTAAGGTGTCCGCCACGCATTGAGGAGGTTATCTTTGCCCGTGCTCACGAACCATTTACCTACAGGACGAAACACACACAGCCATCAACCGATAAAGCCTCGGGGGAGGGGAGATATGGAGAAGCCTGAGAGGAGGAGTTGCTTTTGTAAAAGAACGTTGAGAGTTGAAAAGGAAGAAACCGTTTCTGAATAATGAGAGAAGCAGAAGATTTGTTCTGCTACTCTGTGATTAAATACCCTCAGGTAATGTGATGTAACCAAACCATCAATCTAGTCAGTGTCTATGTGTGTGTGTCCGTACCGCAGTAGGCGAACTTGAGGGAGAGAACACAGCTCTCGTGGAGGTGCAGCTGGTACTTGTCAGGTTTGGAGACGTGCAGGACTTCCACGTTACTGCTCTCCATTCCCACAGCCAGCCACTCGCCTGTCGGACAGTAGCCCAGAGAGAAGATCTGGAGACGGAGGGAGAAGAAAGGAAGGAGACAAAGGAAAGAGAAAGGAGAAAGAAATGGGGAGATGAGAGCATTAAAGCATTAATGATCATCAGTAGCCTGTCAGCACATTAATGCCCATTAGTCTAGACTGCAGCAAGTCTGATTTGTGTGCGTGAGTGTGTGTGTACCTGCGAGGTGAAGTCATGCTGCTGGAGCTGCCGTCCCTCCCGGAGGTCCCAGCAGCGGACCGTGTTGTCCAGCCCACCCGTCCACAGCTTGGTGCCGTCGTTGGAGATGTCGATGCAGCTCGCTCCATCTGTGTGGCCCTGGAACTGCCTGAGAGAGGCACCGGCGCACACACACAGGAGATTCAGAGATAAACACACACAAACGCACATATGTACTTCTACTATCTCTCTCTGGCTACCCAGTCTCCTCTCTGATCTCTATTACAGTATATTTGTTTTTCTCATTCTCTAGTTCTCTGCTAACCAACATTTCGCAAATGGTGCTATTATCTTCTAAATGGATTTTCCTACTTTCCAGGCATCACCTGGTTTTTATTAATTCGATAGTGTGTTTTGAAAATCATCACAAAGAGAATCACATATCTTCAATATTTTTGGTGAGGTTACTAATTTTGCACAAAACTGCACTGAAGGAATGCAAGTCTCTCCACCACAAAATAGTCCCAGGGCAAAAGACTGTTCTACAAGAGAAGTTAAAGATACACAGACTTATTATTTAATGTTCATTTAGCAACACTTTATGTCCTGCTATTCAGCATTCACAAGCTGTGTATAAATGTTTAATAAATGGTTCACGACACACTATAATGTATTTATAAGTGTTATAAGTGTTTATTAATGTATTTATTTAAGTATTACCCTATGAGCACCCATAAGGAAAGCATTGTTAAAATAATATAAAATGTGTTTTAATAGGAGAAAGTGGACTTGTCGACAAATGCATGAATCAACACTTAAAAATCTATTTACCACTACATTACAGTATGTTTTTTAAAATGTTATATACTGCTAATAAATGCTAAAAAAGGGGATTAAAGTGTTACCATTTGTTTTTATAGGGACAAGTATTTAGCATGGACCAGTGCCACATACCACAGCATTCACAGTCCAAGCTAGTTGGCAGTGCTTGTCCCTTGATACATAGATGAGTGTATTAGTTGGCAAAGGATTGAATATTTGGGTGGGTCTATCATCATAATATTTCATTTTGAAAAATTTGGGGGAAAGGAACTTTTACAGCAATTCATGCTTTGGGATCGACTGGTAGTAACATTAGGGGGTGGGAACATAGAGGTAAAATCTCCTGGAACAATGTCAGGGGAAAAAAGGATTCCTCTTCCTCTCTGTTGGACACACGCAGGCGCACACAGGTTGGTTTAGGAAGTCCAACTCCTCTGTGCTGAATTCGTCCTCCGTCTATCTATAATGTTTTCTCTCTCTCTCTATGACTGACTTTATGATTGACAGAGATGATGTGAAATTTCAGAAATTGCACCATTTCCTCCTTCCCTCTGTGTAAGTCGTCCCTCTTCTCTGATTTCCCCCCAATATAACTTCTCTCCTCTCCTGTCACTCCTCTCGTCCTTTCTTGTTTCTTGAAAAGTATCTGGCTATTTCCCCTTTTTCCAAACACTGTCCTTGTCAGACCGGAGGATGCTTATTACAGCCTCCTCCCTCTCCTCACTCACCTGACCAGCGTCTGGTTGTGAAGGTCCCAGACGACGATGTTGCCGTCGCTGCAGCAGGAGAAGCAGACCTTGTTGTCGGGGGAGATGGCCAGGGCGTAGCAGGCGAGGGCAGACGACGTCAACTCCGCCTTGATGCGGGGAGTGGGCGTGGCCAAGTCCCAGATTGACAGCGTGCTGGCCTCTCCGCCGACGATCAGGGTTCGCCCGTCGGAGAGCAGCTTGCAGGAGCGGATGTAGTTATCCCTGTTCTGATTGGCTACGATAAAACGAGACATATAAACATTTATATTCAATGATATATGCTGTAGTTCAGGGTAATTGACGACAAGGGGATACGTGTATGGAGTTAAGCATGCTGCTACAGCAGTATCCCAGCGATAAATAAAGATGCTGGAGGATGTGGCTTTAGGACAATAACACAAAGGTAATTCATCATCTAAAGTGTGTTTTTATGTGTGAAGAACAAGAGCATCACTATTGGTAGTACTAGACACAAGATAGTCCAGAGACTTTAAATATGAGACCTAAAAACCATCCATCTAATGGTCTCCCCTCGTCCCTCATGTCTCAGCAGACAGTCCAGCTGGGCCATGGGGCTCTTGCTGCCTGGCTGGCTGATGTCCCACACCTTAGCGCATGCCTCCGGTGTAAGGCGTGGCGTGGTGCTGATATTGGCGCACCACCTCTCCGTGGTTCAGGGTGTGGATCTGGCGGGCGTGGCGAGAGTTCCCGGGCCTTAGTCCGGGGGAAAAGGGCACGGCTGCATCTGTCCGTCTGCGCTCACATGGAACGAGTAGGCGCTGGAGAAAGGAGGATGGAAGGGAACAGAAAAGGATGAATAAGTGAGAGATTAAAGGCTGCGGCAAAAACATTAAATCAGACTGACAGTCTTGGTTTCTAAAAGGGGACTTTGTTTTACTATACAGTGTACAAGGACATTTAAGGCTGCTAAAAAGTTTCATAACTTTTATGTGTAGGCATTTTTCCCATAATCTACCTCATCTACTTGAACTTGCGATTTCTGAATTACCCAGAAATACCTTTAGGGGACTGACACTGAGTGACTAAAACCTGACATTTACCAATGATGTCTGGATAACTAAAAAAATTTGTCTTTAACTATTTGAGTCTATTGAAGCTGCTCTGCAAATATCACTGACTTCATCTACACTGGCCATTCATCTGCTGAAATAAGAAATATACTCCAGACAACATGAAGACCTAACAAAGTTCTGGAGGCGCCGAACTATTTTTTTATTAAAATATTCTCCTCCTATTCTCCATTCAGTCTTCATCTTTTCTCTCCTTTTTTCCACTGGTGTTGAGATTGAAATTTGAGGAGAACCTGCTTGCAGTTAATAGTGAACAGGTGAAGATTTGAATGATAGTAGGCAAGGAGGAGGAAACTCACGGTTTTCCGGAGGCGGCTGACTGCAGGCTGGCAGACAGCCCAGGGACCCTCATATGTGGGTGTGGGGACTCATAGCCCACCTGGAAGAGACACAGAAACCCTAATGTGAGGAAAAAAAAATCCCTGAAAAAATCCCTGGTTAGAGCAGACAGGAAGGAGGAGGGGAAGAAGGCACTCATATAAATGGGTAATACAGAGACAGTATCAGATGAAAGATCAGAATGAAATGAGATCATATAAAAGTAAAGAGACTTTTCAAGAGCCAAGGTCAGAGATTCTTAACGATAAATGACAAGCTCTCCTTCTTCCCACCCCTCTCCCTTCTTTCCTGTATATAGAATTTCCCCCTTCTTGCCCAGCCTGACAGGTTTATATGCTGTGGTATTACATATGACAGTGACACTGGAAAGACAAATTATCTGCAGAGCGTTGGGCTCACCACAGGGGACCGCCCGTAGCCTGCGGCAGCTGCTGCTGCCGCCGCCGCAGCTCCATTCATCTGGGGGGAGACCAAGTGGAGGCCTGCACCGTAGCCCGCCGCCCCGGGCAGGTCCCCGTTCACCCCTGGAGGAGGAAGTCCAAAAGCCCCTGGAGGATACGCTCCTTGCACCGCCAGAGGGTTTCTGAGACCAAGAGCTGGTGTAAGGAAGGAGGGAGGGAGGAAAAGATAGGAAAGAGGTAATTTGTTGTGAATTATAGAAGTGAACAAATTATTGATTGAGGCAAAGAATACTGAACGCCATGTCTTTCCAAGAGAATTAAATATCACTTAAACATAGGATAGAAAGGCTGCACATTTTATTAAGGTGACTCCCTCTGCAGAGCCTGTCAGTGTGTGAGACAGCTGTGACTGACAGGCTGTGAACAAGCTGCCACAAAAAGCAGGACAACATCACCGACTGCAGCACTAGACCACTACTGACCCCTGCTGGCCGCCCTACCTTCCTGCAGCTAGCCAGAACCTAGGGGGGTGTGTGTGTGTGTGTGCTCATATAAACGTCCTCTGTATCCTCCCTCCTGCACATGTAGCTGCGTCTAAAGGCGTGTACGTATGCATGCACAATGACGTGGGCGTGCGAAAGTGGTGGGGGGGGGCTAACAGGTGATGTGAGTAAAAAAGAGAGAAAGAGATACACTGGAATAGATGGAGGCTCATTATGAAGCAGCTCACAGTCACAGTCCATCACCTCTCCTAATCTTTCCATTTAAAAAGTGAGGCGCACTGAATATTTTTTGCCCACAGCTGCTTATTAAGTCCAGATGGTGGTCGGTGGTGGGGAGCTGGCTGACACCCATACCAACTACCGCGGCCCGGTGTTGATAGAATCACTGCATGTAACAAAGCCAGTACCAGCTAAAAAGCTGCCTCTGCAAATACAGATTCAGTATTTTTTTCAAATGATCCCCTGTGTGCAGTGAAAGCTTGTGTCCCTGAGAGAAGGGCTGGAGACATTTGTCTTTTTAGTCTCCTCAGCAACATGGCAAGAAACAACAGAGTTTTTCCAGTAATGTCAGCAAGCCTCACAGTTACACTTCACATCAAGTTAAGGTCCTCTGAAACTCAGTGCTCCCTTGCAACAATCAAATACAGACGACATGTCCCTTGGGGGAATAAAAGCGAGCTCATGAGATGATCATACCGAGGGGGTCGACGCCAGGCTTGCCCGGGACAGGTCTGAACTGCGGGGGTCCGCTGGGACCCGGGGTGTTGGACTCCTGAGACATAGGGGTCCCCGGCTTCATACCTGGAGTGCTGGACTTCTCCCTCTGGAAGGGCGGAGAATAAAAAGAGAAATGTTGTAAACAAAGAGGGAAAAGGAAATAAATCGAGAATGAAAAGTGAAATAAACAGACTGCCTTTAGAATTACGACGCCAGCCAGGGAGGAGGAAGAAGAATGGCAATGAAAAACACACAGACAAAAAGAGAGAGAGAGAGAGAGAGTGACAAGTCAGGATGACTGAGGGCAGATGGGACCTGAGGAGTGCTGTGGGATTTCAGCACCCCAGACTGAATGTGTGTGGGATGTTGAATATACACCATAATAACTCCAAGATGAACTACTGACCCCAAACAAAACAGCAGAAGACAGTGTGTGCTGACAGCATGGAAACACTGATGCCCTGTGCTGAAATATATCATGTGTGTCCTCTCCATAGATGTCTGCGGTGCACACATGAGACAATATCACCCCCAAAATGTGTCTTTTTTATGTCCGTGTGCTTCACAACACACAAATTCATGTGTTCTTTCACACAGATGCGTTCTTTTACCTGTGGGGGCTCTTTGCCGCGGGAGGGGGAGGTGGCGCTGCTGGAGGAGGCCAGGGAGGTGGGGCTGGCCTGTGGTGGGCCTTCTTTACGAGATGGAGGCATCTTGTCCAAGCCGTTCTCCCTGGACGAGTAGGACTGCACGCTGCGGGGGGACGACGGGTCCTGAATTCAAAACACATAAAAATGTATTACACGAGGCAAAAATAAAGAAGTAATGTTAATTAAATCATTCATTCTGTAGTGTTTTAGGACTGAAGGCCACAGAGATCATCTGGAAATCTATCAGTGTCTCCCTTTTTTCTCATGTTCTCTTAGTTTGTTGACAGTTCACTGTGTTTCAAGTCAGACTTAAAAACAACAATCAGGTGATATTATGAATGTTGTAACTGGTTTGGCTTTTGCCAAGTTGTAATCATGACTGGCCAGTCAGACATCACTTCCTGACATGCTTAAAAATGTGTGAAAGTCCTGTTCTATGTGAAGGTATAGGCACCCACTCACTATTATCTTATGCACAGTGGACACCTAGGTATTCATTTGGATGTCATCTTCATGGGAAACAAACTTTATTTTCCAGCCTCTTACAACCGTCCTGCCCATTTTGTCTAAACTCATTCATAAAACTTCAACAGCCCAATACCAACAGCTTTGTAAATTAGGGTGTTTTTAAAATGTGTAGACAGTTTGAACTGCAGTGAGGTGCATGTGTGCCTATGTATTTTATGGTTGTTTACTGAGAAATGAGGGCAGGCAGAGGTGGATGAGGACAAGGGGGAGTAGTGTTGTTATTATGATTATTCAGATGGCCCTGCTGGGTGTGTTTACATGATGTATGCAGATGAAAGCGGTGAAGTGAGGCCAAGATAGGCCAGCGGCCGCCTACTAACCTCATCCACCACCAAATTATCATCACTCTTATCCGCATCGCTGCCCTGTGAGAGAGGAGAAAGTGAGATTAGATATTCTCCTCTGCTGTACGATGTTATGTAGATTACATGTAGAAATATAAACACACACACACACACACACACATGCACACAAGTCATACACAAACAGAGGTGTCGGTGCGTGCATAACCTGATGCATCTGAAAATGTCTAAGACATTTTTTTGCACTTTCCCAAGAGCTTTCATTTCTTGGATTGCAAATTGAAGAAAATGAAAACAACCCATCTTGACATTTTATTGCCGGAGATGGTTGAAAGTACAGTAAATGCAATAGACACTACAAATGTAATTAATGAATTTTGGATGTTTAACTTGGAGAGCTGAAATCCTCAAAGGCATTGCCCATGTTTTTTAATATTTGAGGTTGCACAATGTGATAATGCTGAACTTGATAATAAAAAAATCTGCTCAAAATGAATCTATCTCAGGCAGAAAATAATCCCTCACAATGTTTAATATATCTGCTTTCCCACAATGACACCAATAGCACAGTAATGACAGCAGGGAGTGTGAATATTTCAATTACTGAGCAGGTCTCTGAAGTCCACTGTGCAGACACCAGTGGTCTTATCTGACGAGGACTGGCAAGGTTGGGTGAAACTTTCCCTCGGTTACTTAAACATTTAACAGTGTTATGAAAGCGTCCTCACATAGTCTGTCATGAACTCCTTCTCATCAGCTTTCCTCTTCTTGCCGTTGCTGAGGTAGTCTGCTGGGCGACCCTTATCCCCATTGGAGAGAGAGCTCTGCAGAGAGGAGAGGAGGGGTGAGGAGGGGGAGAGGAGAGGGGTGGATTGAATTGAGAGAAGAGTGAGGCCAGGCGAGTGTGGCAAAGAGCAAAAAGGGGAGGTGAGCACAGGGGGGGAAAGGGGGGCACAAAGAGGTAGAGGAGAAGACGGTGGAAAGGAGCGAGGAATGAAGAAAAAGGGAGTGAGGGCAGAGAGGAAGGAAGAGGGTGATAATGAGGTGAGAGGGACTGCATAAATCACGTCGGGCTCATAAGCTGCGGAGATGAATGAGAAAGAATATCAGCCTGCATCGATTGGCCAGCTCACTGTAGGAGTGAGAGGGAGAAAGAGAATGCTTCAAGTTTTCTTTCTGGCCAGAGAAAGAACTGTGAAGTGGTCTGAATGTACTTTGGCACTGACAGTTTTTTTTAAACCAGTATTGTCACAACTGTATAGTGACAGCAATGTGGTGTTGAGATCTAATTGTTATCATACAGATACCAGCATCGGTGACTGCAGTCTGGTTGTCTACAAGCCAAAGACAGACACATATAAGCCAGTAAGATGCTGTTTTTAGACTCAAATACTCAAAGCTGCCAAAACCTGTGTACTTTTAATCAACAACAGCTACCAAAGAACGACACAAAAACAAAACTGCATCTTAAAAAGTGTTGTTTACTAATGTAAATGACACATTAACCCCTGTGTAAAAACACCAACAAATACATTTCTAATAATTTACTAGAAAGACCTACCAAATGTATAAGGAGAACAGAGTATGGAACTGGTGTACAAAATGTACAGGCAATGCTTATTTACTTCTGTTATAATGAAGCACTTCTTTTAAGGAAATTCCTATTTCCCCATGTAATTAGTACCACATTACAGTGGTACAGTTCTTTCCAGGAAACTTCTTGGAAATTGTTATGAAATCATTTTAAAGTTATGGACCCGTAAAATAAAGAGTTTACAGATTTTCTTTTTTTGACTCAATGTCAAACGCATCATTTAAGACATAAAATAAAAAGTTGTAGAAAATTCAGTATGATATCTGTATTTATAACTTTTATTTTGAAATTTCTACAGTTTTAAAGCCTACGTAATAATTTTTAAAAAAGAATTACACATAAAGCTTTTGAGGAGTTGATACCCATGTACAAATGGGTGGACAGGCGTGAGAGTACCTATATGTGTGTGTGTGTCGTGTGTGTAATTAGTACTTACTGGTCCTGCTTCACGGTCTGTTCATTCCAGACAGCAGCACCCAACACAACCAGGTAACAGGCCACAGGACAGCAAATGCAGATAAGGACACACACACAAACACAAACACACAGAAATCCAAGATTATACGCCATCACTTCACATCACTCTGCAGCTGATGACTCAGTGGAAAAATATCCCTGAGGAGTGTTATTATCAGCAACACTCCTGCGCCCTGCCAAAAATCCAAAGCAAAGCCAATCATCAGAATCCATCGAGCCAAGCTCCAGTGTTTACTCTACTCCCACCTCAGAGAGACGTTTTCATCTCCAAGAATGCAATCCAGCTCTTGTCCTGGCCCTAAACTCATTGAGAGTTTTACACTTTTACCTTGAGAAAACACACTGAAGCATAGAACAAGTAAACATGCATCATTTAAAGTGATCCTGTACCTCTGTGGTGCTCTGCAGCAGCAGCGGCCGCTGCTGCCTCAAGGTGGGCTCTCTCATCCTTGGCGGCCAGCTGGGCCCCCAGAGCCCCGGATAGGGCGAGCAGGCTGGATCCTCCGCCAAGCGCCAGGCCAGGGTGGGGCAGTCCTGATGGGTGTGGGCCCACTGGCAAACCCTGGGCGTGCTGGGAGAGGTGCTGTGCCTGGAGCTGCTGCTGTAGAGCGGAGGAATAGAAGAAGAGACAGAAGGGGAGAGGAGACAGGAGAAAGAGATCTGGGTGACTTACAAGCACTGGAGGAAGTGGCTTGATAGGAAGTGATCAAGAGGAGGAAAGGAGGAAGGAAAGGAAGGGAACTAATTGCTGCGATGTGCACGAGAGGGAAATACTGAGGTCAGGGCAGTGGCTCTGGAGCCAGATCAATCTGATGGGAACTAAAGTGACAACTAAAACTGAAATATTGTTGAAAATTTGTTTAAATTCTCAATGAATTTTATTTTTCATTAAGAAATCTGGAAAATTATATGGGCCATTTACCCAGGCCCATCATTTAATCCTGATATTTTTGGGGCTGATAAGGACACTCAATTAAAAAAAAGAAAGAAATGAAATCAGCATATTTTAATGTGGGCCAAAGGATGTTTGCCTCATTAAAAGGAAAAGAAAAGGAAGAAAAATAAATAAATGGGAGTATACGGTACACACGCTATGAGGCAGAGGGGGGAGCCCACGTACCCCTATCGAAGCATTTAGCTCCCCCATGGTCACCTGTTTGGCGCGTTCCATGGCCTGGACCACCTGCTGTTGGTGCTGTGGAACAAACCAAGAGGTCAGTGAATGCAGGTGGACTCAGAATTCAATACTACAGCAAAACTTTTTGTTTCCTCTGTAAACTGAATTAATATTAATCACATGTAATTCTTAATTAGTATGAAAGAGTATTCATACTCTCACAAACAAAATCTTTGAAATACTGTTTTTTTCCCCTCTGGGAATCATTTGAACGCATGCAAGCATTTGGCGTTCGAGGAAAATGAATGTGCTTTGAAGTTCTGTCCATCTTAGCTCTGTGTGTGTGAGAGAGGGAGATATTGATAAATGTGTGTAGTGTGCATGTGCACGCCTTCTGTGTGGGCTGCTGTCAGGCAGGAGAGAGACTGCTGAATACTGTAGTGCACGTGTGTGTGTGTCTGTGTGTGTGTGTCTGTGTCACACCTCCTGTGACAGGAATGGGATGAGCTGAGCACAGATCACATTCAACCGCTTGGCAATCTCCGTCTGAAAGAAAAAAAAAAAGATACTGTCACTTTGATGAATAAACACACACACACTTGCACAGCCAAGATTAAGCATGAACAAACATGAAGACACACAAATTCATAAAGATTACACAAACACACACGCACATACACACACAACACACATACATCGTGGCTGTGGCCTGTTTCTCCCAGGGCCAGTGTGGTAAATATTTCAGCTGCTTACATCTGGTCCATGCAAATGGAAACTCTGCCAGGGAGTTTGGCTAAAATATTCATGGACAGCATCTGCTGTGGCCACAGCCAGCCCACACAGTGTGTGTGTGTGTGTGTGTGTGTGTGTGTGTGTGTGTGAAAGAAAGAGAGAGGGTGAGAGGGTGAGAGAGAGAGAGAGAAAGAGAGAGAGAGAGGGAAAGAGAAGGAGAAAAGATGCAAGATTCACCAGCTTTTCCCTTTGTGTGTGTGTGTGTACGAATGCGTTTCTGGTGTGTCCTTGCATGTCTGTTTGTGTGTGTTTTTGCACTTTGCATGCTTGAGTGTGTGTGTATATGTGTGTTTGTGTTTCCTGCTGGGGGTCAGTGATTCTTGCTGTGGGTGTGTGTCTGTCTCGATCTGCTCTACTACACAGCCAACAGCCAACTCTTCCTCCCTCCCTCCTTCCTTCCCCTCATCTCTCTTTCCATCTCACTCCATTTATCGCTCTTTTCACCCATCCCTCGTTCCATTTCTCCCTTCCTCGTATTAGTGCAGTAATCAGTGTTACAAATGCTGCCATGTGATGTCTAACACACACACACACACACACACAGACACACACACAAACACGTTTAGCGGCAGGCCCAACAAGACCGTTAGGGCCAGTAATGATATGCATGCAGAGATCATGACAACATCATTATGGCCGCAGGCTGTTTGTCTTCTTGACAGCCAGACTCTGTGTGTGTGTGTGTGTGTGTGTGAGTGAGTGTGTGCACGCTAGCATGTGTGATAATGTGTGTTTGTGTGTGTACACGTATACACACACACTCCCCACCCCATTCTCCCTCTTAAGTGATTTATTGATGCCGGACTGAACTTCCGCCCCCTCCCTTTTCCTCGTTCTTCCTCTCTCATGCTCTCTCTCTCTCATTCCTCTTGCTTGCCCACTTCTCTCCCTCCCTCTGCTCTCCATTTTTCAGCCAGGCGGCGTGTTCGCTGCGCCCCCCTCCCCTTCCCTTCCTCCTTCCCTCCATCCTCTGAATCCATCACCCCCCACCCCAAGGGAGACACAATGATTTCTTGTTAGAGAACTCCAACTACTAAATGACATCTTCAGGAAAGAGAGAGAAAGGGAGAGAGGGAGAGAGAACATGAGCAATCGAGAGAAAAGAGGATAAAGAGAGGAGGACAAAATGAGAGAGGGGGGAAATGAAAAGAGGAGGTGGAGGAAGGAGAGGAGGAGGAAAAGGGCAGATTGGGTTGAGGAAATGACAGCCAATGAACGAAGGATGTGGGAGGGAGAGGAGAGATAGAGAAAGAAGAAACAGAAGGAAGGCGGGGGAGGAAAATCGAGATTGGGAGGTGTGGTGGGGGGTTGGGGGGTGAGGGGGTGGAGTGGCGGCAGCAGCACGTCAAAAGCGAAACGATTGAGATGGCGAAATGAAATGAGAGAGAGAGAAAGAAAGAGAGAGTAGACGGTAGGAAAGGCAGTGACCTGATTTAAAGTGAAATTCAGCATGGACTGTATGTCTGCAAGGAGACAGAGGTGGAGGGAGGATGTGCAAAGAAAAAAAAAGAGAAAGAGAGAGAAAGAGAAATCAATGGAGAGGAAGGGAGACAGAGACAGGGATGGTGAAGAAATGGAGATTAAGAGAGAGTGGCATTAAAAAAGACAAGCAATTGAAAGGAATGGAGAAAAGAGGAAAAGGGGATGGAGAAGCAGGGCAGGAGTGGGAGGGAGGGATGGATGGAGGGATGGAAGGAGGTAGCACAGAGGCAGTAACAGACAGGGATTTATGATGGGTGAGAGGGGAGGCTGTTCTGAAGGCTTGGGGAAGGACAGAGTATTCTCATCTGTCTGTGGTGGAGAAATGAATTCTGTTTGTGGATCCTATTAACGCCTCCACAGCATAACGGTGCTATATAGGTCCATCAGAGAGAGGAGTGACATTACAGTGGTAGAGACAGAGAGAGAGAGAGAGCGACACAGAGACACACACACACACATTTCCCTGAAAAATATTACTGAGAGAAGAGCTGATGGGGGCAAAAGAAAGGAGGCAGTGATGATAATGATGCAAGAGAATAATGTAAACCTTTAGGAGTATGAGGCAAGGGAGATGAGATTGGGAGAGAGACCTGTAAATTTGCAGAGAAAGAGGAGGAGAGAGAGAGAGTTCGCTCACCTGTTTGTGCATTTCAATGTTAAGGCCGTAGGACATCTCATAATACTGAAATACAGGAGAGAACATCCATTAATATATGTGACTGTACATAAACCAGAGTATAAGGAGACTGACACAGGCTTTCACATGTGGAGTAGGTAAAGCTTGAAAGATTTTATTAAAAAATAATTTGAATATTTATGGAGGGACTGTGCTTATAGACAGACATGCACATTTTAAAAAGACTGAATAAGGAAAGAAAAGAAGAGCACAATGCATTTTAAATCTCAATATGGTAAATAAAATGAAGTTGTATCATTAGACCTGATGAAAAATAGCATGTTAAATTCAAGGCACGTTATTTTTCATCTCCCAACAGCTGGAAATATTCGTATCCAAGCAGCAGTTTGGCCATCTAGTTTAGTTTATCTGCACAAAGATAAAAATGACAAAAATAACAGAATGCAAACTCATCTACGTCTATATTTTTCCTACTGCCAACAAATCCCATGGAACGCTCAAAACCAACTATGAATTAAGAGTCCCACATTGGGCTTGCCGGATATACTCACTAGTGCACCAAATATGTATTAATCTGCTAGGTCTGGATCCCGACAAATACACTGTTTACACTTGTTTAATCAATGTTTTTTGTCTATATTGTTGTGAACTGTTTTTAAAACATTAACAACATAGGACTGAACAAGCTTTGGCTGACTGATCAGAAGCCAGAGTGTTTTGGTCTTTTCACATTTGTTGAAAATAACAACATTTTTGAATGCCGCCGGCCTTATACTTAAGAGAGAGAAACAAAGTAACATATTTCTTTTTTTCTTTAAATGACACAAATGAAACATTTCTGCTGTCCCTTACAAGTGAAGTTATATTTACATAAATTGACATTTCAGTCATTGTTTTTAAATAAATTCAACAGTGTGAGCCCTGAGTCACTCACAAAATCTTTTCCTATGCTCCCCGCCTCAGACAGTGCCAGCCCAAGCATGTGCGCTCTGAAGTGCCCATATGTCCCTAAAAGCACATCGCCACTAATTTCACCTTGACTCCGCTAAAAGTCAGTGGCTCTAAAATGACCCTGAGACACGTTTTGGAAGCCAGAAACCCAAAGAGAGGCAGGCAAATTGTCACCAGGCAGAGGAAGGTGACAGACTATTGCAATAATCATGTCTAATGTGAGCTTTCTGACCCTAGCTTTCATCCGCAAGTACAAGGAGCTGTGAGGAATGCAGTAGCAGCTCTGTCGGTCTCTCTACCTTTGGAGATGGACGAAAAAAGGAGAGCATTTTAAAGTCAGATGCCTCGAAAAGTGACAGGCTGACATTTGCTTTTCAGCGTGGCTGGTTGTGGAGAGAGGAGATTGGCAGTTGGGCAGCCAGAACAGCCTGGCAGGATGGGAAAGGAGATGGCAGGGGTCCTCTCTCTCCAGACATCTTTCCTGGCAGTTAGCACGCGTGTGTGTGTGTGTGTGTGTGTGTGTGTGTGTGTGTGTGTGTAGCACAAGTCAGCAACTGTGTAGGCGTGTGTATCTATGCGCTTTGTGTGCATGTTTCCCTCCATGCGTGTGTGTGTGTGTGTTCTCGGCAAGTGTGCGCCCTCCTCTTTCTGTGTGTGTTTGTCTGTGTGCCTCCATAAAAGACGCCTTTCCTGGCAGCTCTGCTTGGCAGTTGGTGTGCCAAGTTTCGCCTGTTGCTTAGCAACATCCAAACTCCCCCAAATCATCAGCCAAGAAAGGAGACCTGGCCTGTGCTTGATGCCAGCTACCCCCTCTCCCCATCACTAAAACTTCAATCCCCCCACCAGTCCCTTCTCTGTGCCAAGATTGCCACATAGCTCTTTTTTGGCGTAGCAGGTTCTGGGCAGCCCACACTCAGTCAGCTGTGGTTGTGTGTGTCTCTGATCACAGGTAAATCAAGGCTGGAGGTTTGCAGAGTTAAAAAAGAAAGACAAAGGATTTTGGCCTTTTCTTTACCAAGAGAAAAGATTTGTTGATCATGTATCCTTTACAATCATATTGCCGCGAACGTTCACACAGAGTAAAGAAACACATTAATGCTCCTGTGCTATTCTGCTGAGAGGAGAAAGTGTGTACGCTTCATTTGTTTAAATGCCCAAATTTTCAGGGAGCATTCTGGGATCCAAACCATTGTCACATGGTCACCTCTAAAGCTTCCTCTGCCCTCAGTGATGAGATGCAAAAGCATCAAACTTATGGGACTATCTGCAACGTGTGATCAGACTAACAGGGCAGTGTGGGGGCAAATGACTGACAACCAGTGACAAAGCAGTGAAACAACCTCAAGTCTGAATTAGTCAGTGGGCTGCAAATAACAACACTTTTGATGATAGATAAATCTTGTGATTATTTTAATTTAATCATTTAATCTATAAAAATGTTATATTTATAATGTTAAATATTGACACAATCACAATTTACCATACACCCAAGATGACACACTCATATTTCTTGTTTTGAATAATAGTCTAAAGCCCAAAGTTATTCATTTTACTGTGATAAAAAAACAATTAGCAAATATCCACAAACGAGAAACAAGTACTTTTTGGTATTTTCGCTTACAGGATGACTTAAACGTTTAATCAGTTATTAACATTCTGTTCTTCAAGTGAGCAATTACTTGACTAATCATTTCAGCTCTGCTAGAGTTTGGCAACATCTCTGTGAGGGTTCAAAGTTTGATTTCCACTTGGCTCAAGTCATGTAACACAAGACATACACTGAAGAACAGTATCAAACTATTCCTTTTATATTTTTATGTTGCATTCTCAGTTGAATTAAAAGAATTGTTTGAAATGTCCAACACTAGGGCCAATTTGTTATCTCAGTTTCATAACTAAAATGATACTTACCTTGCGATATATAAATCATTTAAAGATGTCAAAGATCTCAAATGTGTATTGTTCTCTGAACACAAGCACCCATATGAGAACTTTTCCCAAACGTGTGAAATTTTGATTGATATCAAGAACAGTGTGACCAAAGAATAGATAGAGCATTAATCCGGCAACACACTGGAAGCCATTTTTTCAGTGACTGAAAGTTTGATAGTCAGTGTTACAAACACACTGATACCAAAAGAGTATGAGGTTCTATGCGCAGGCCTGAACAGATGGCCCAGGAGTACATATCTTAGACACAAAAAGAAACACTCGCAAACACAAGCACAAGACTGCACGCCCATGTAAGTGCTGTTTATTCTGCAGTCCTATAATATGTGTGCGTGTGGTAGTGTGTGTGGTCTTGTGCGTGGTTTTTGGTGGGTGTTGTTTGGCAGCTGTTAGCAGATGAAAGGGATTCAGTGGACTTGGCACTGCACTTGTTGTGAGTGTACGCAAAGAGACACGGCCTGTGTGTGTGTGTGTGTGTGTGTGTGTGTGCCTCACCATAACGTAGTGTCTCTGGATTTCAGTCTTCTCTGTGGCCAGTTTCTCACACTCCAGTTTCAAGATGCAAGAGAGACAAGAGTGGAAAAAATAAAACAGGTTAGTTTTGATTTTTATCATGTTACAAATAAAAACACGCAATGCAACTCTCAACATGGCAACATCCTCCCTCCCTCTCTCCCTCCCTCTCTCTCTCTCTCTCTCTCTCTTTCTCTCTACTCTCAGTGGGGGAGGAGGGTGCAGGAGTGACTGGGGTGCTGACAGCCCATTATCACCTCAGAGCAGAGCAGAAATAGACGAAGTCACGCTCAGAGCCTGAAATCCAGCCAAAACTGCAGGCAGGCAAGCACATCCAAGGTGTCTCTCGCTGTCTCTGGACAATTTTCAATCTATCTGTGTGCCCTCCACTCCTCCTCATTTTGTTGCTTTCCCAATTACCAGCCAGTCTATCTATCTTTATGTCCCTCTGTCTGAGCATTTCCCCCTGTTCTTTAACCTTCCGCAGCACACTTTGCAAAGTTTCACCTGCGTCTGAGTTTCTGGTTTAAGTGGGTCAAATGTGCCAATTCTGTCTGAATATGTGTAATAAATCTGCCTTTTTGTTTTTGACAATCACCTCTCTCTTTTTCCGTGCAGGACATGACCCATGTGTGCTGCTCAAGCCTGTGAGCGAGTGATGCTACCACAGCTACAGCAAGGCCTGGTGTAGGAGCTCCTTCACACACACACACACACACACACACACACACACACACACACACACACACACACACACATCTCTGAGGCGAGGGCAGCAAAACACCTCTCCCATGTGTCCTATATTCCTCTCTGTCCTCTGTGTCTGCTTGTCTCTCCCCGCACCCAAACCAGTCCCCTGTGTCCTCTAAAACTGGATAATGCCAATGGCATTATCGCACACTCACACATATACACACTTGCACTTCCATCTCTAAATATGTACAGGTCCAAGCACACAAACACCTCCCTTGTTACCTCTGAAACTTTCTCTCAATCTCTCTCACCCCATATCCCCTCTCTCTCACTCTCTGTCTCTCAAACGCTCATACAGAAATACACACACTGCTCCACCTCCACCTCCCCCGTCCCTCCCCTGAGAGGTAGTATATTTTAGGCCCTCGGCAGTTTACGCCGACTTGTTTGCAGGCGTCAGATAGATTGATTTGGGGGGGGGGGCTGTGGCGTGGAGTTGTGAGGTGGGACGTTGGTGGTGGTGGTGGTGGGGGGTCGTTTTGGCGGAGGAAAATTAGAATATGATTAATACCGCAACATTACCCCCAGACGCAACAGGTAATAACGTTCCCATCCGTTCCCCTTCTCCAGCACCGCGTGCACACACACACATAATTGACTCATTTATCATTGCCAGCCAGTTGAGGAGAAGAGAGACGAGGAGGAGGAGAGGGAGAGAGAAGCAGGACGAGGAGTGGGAGAGGAAGGTGGTGGTGGTGGTGGTGGAGGAATGAAGATTAAACCACCCCACTCCACCCCAGCCCCCACCCTATAGATTTTATTACAGTGGAATTGCCTCTCGGCAGAAGTCACTCACAGCTGGGCTGAGAACTAATGCGACTGTGTGCACTGCTGCCAGTGTGTTCATCACATAAACTTGGGATGAGCTTGGAGAAGCACAGCAACGACTAGAGACACACACACACACACACACACACACACACACAAAACAGAAACAGTTATTGATCAGCACAGAGATAATTATAGTGACTGCTGTGGAATTCCTGTTAAAAATATGTTGCTGTGATTATAGCGGAAGCTTATTTTCATCAGGAGTTAATCAGCTGATTGCTTTTGATTTATTAATTAATCATTTTGTCTATGAAATATATAAAAAAATCTGACCAACCGTCCAAAAAACCCCAAGATTCAGTTTATCTAGAGCAGAGAAGTGTTTGGCATTTTTGTAGGAAAGATTACCCCCAGTCATCAATTCAGCTGGGGACCTTTGCTGCATGTCATTCTTTGTCTCTCTCTCTCTCTCTTTATATCTTTCTCTCCTCTCTCACCTATCTAGTCAAGGCATAAAATGGCCAAAAATTAACAAAATACTGTGTATTAGCAATGTACTAGTGTTGTTGATCATTTTTTTGTAACAATCAATTTGCTGACTAATTATTCCAGCTCTAAATAAGATGTTTGGTGACAGTGCATCGAATCATTGTTCATGGATGTGTGCTTCTTACACTGGTTATATGAGGTATGGTTTAAGGAGCTTGAAAATGACCATTCAGGGCAGAAATGAGCAGCAGTCAGAGCCATGCTATTAAACACCACTAAAACAGAGTGAGGAAAGAAAACAAATGTCTTTATACCTGAAAATCGGTCCTGTTTTTGGCAGGGTGCTCCAGAAATTGCACAATGGCATTACAAGGTTGCATAGCAAATGTACACACATATACACACAGAAATGTGCAGACGGGCACTTCTTGTGCTTACCGGAAAGACCCCAAGGTCGCACTTAGAAAGCAATAACCATTCCCCACAAAATGGACTTTCCTCAAGGAATGAAATTATTAGTGTGTGTGTGTGTGTGTGTGTGTGTGTGTGTGTGTGTGTGTGCGCGCGCGCGCGTGTTTTTGTGTCTCTATGGTTGTGTAGCCACATTTTTGTTCAAAACCATCACTGTGGGGACATTTTGGCAGATCCTCAAAACTTCAAAGGGCTGTTGGAGGGTTAAGACTTAGATTTAGGTTATGGTTAGGATAAGGGTTAGGCATTTAGTTGTGATGGTTTACATTTGGGTAAGGGGCTAGGGAATTCAAGATGCCAGCGAGTGTCCTTATAAGTATAGAAAGACCAACGTGTGTGTGCCTGTGTGTGTGTACGTGTTGCCATTATGTGACTGTAGGAGCATAAAAGAAGTGGAGGGGGGAAGAAAATGAGGGAGAGAGGGGAGGAGAGCGGTGAGCAGGAAGTGGGTATTTCATGTCGAAATGATTGCCTGTAATAATTAGTCTTTGGCTCAGCACCATTTACTGAGAGAGAGGGAGGGAGGAGTAGGTTTGGAGGATGGGGAGAGAGACACAGCAACACAGAGAGAAAACAAGACTGAGTGAGCGAGCCAGAGAGAAAGAAAAAGAAAAAAGAAAAAAGGAGATAGAACTCTGTGTGTGTGTGTGTGTGTGTGTGTGTGTGTGTGTGTGTGTGTGTGTGTGTGCGTGCGTGTCGGTGGGCTCGGTTCCTCCAATCTTTCACTGGCGGTGACAGGAGATAAGATGATCAGCCGAATGCGCTACAAATCTGCAGCCTGCCAGCCTTCAGACAGCTCTATCAGTGCTGCACTGGTACTGAACACACACACACACACACACACACACACACACACACACACACACACACCGCAGCACACACACACACACAAAATGTCCTCACACACATACACAGAAACATATAAACATGCCACATGAAGCATGGATGCATTTAGGTGTGTGTTCGTGTGCACTAAACTAACATATGCTTACAGCCTATACATCATATATGTAGACATACAAAAAGAAAACACATACGCAGGCACATACAGTATGCAGAATGCACACCCACACATACACATAAACGTGCTATATAAACACAGGCACACTCTCTAACAAGAGGCTACAGACAGTGAAGCGTCTAATTAAGATCCTACACTTTGTAGAAATGTGCCGACTGCCTTTTTAGTCTCCATGTTTGAAACAGGCTACTGGGTATTGTAAAAATGTCAACTCTTTCTCTTCCACTGTTTGTTTTTCTTAACAATACTTTCACTTCCACTATTCCCCCATTGATTATTTTGCGAAAGGAACAAAGACATTTTTATATTTTTCTTTTCTATAAAACACTTGTCCGTTGCTTTTGGTGGTTTGAGAATATTTTTTAACTGTGTTCACAGAGATACAATTTAAGAGAACATTGATTTTCTTTCCACAAAAAGGCATCAGTGCGAGCAGTGGGACAGCAAAAACAGAATCTCAAAAAAAGGTCTATGCCAGCTGATAAAACGGTAATAATTGTGGGGGTTTTTTTCTTGAAGATTAAACACAGTATAATCAGCTGCACAATTGCTCTGCAGAGTATACGGCAGGATGACTGCTTTTTGTAAAATTGTTGGGCAAATGAAACCCAAAAAGTCAATCAAGTTAAAGGAAAAAAGTTCTTCTCCTTCCACCAGCCAATCGTGTGTCTGGTCTTAACAATTACACACTACAGAGCAGAGGAGGTAAAGGTGTGAGAGGAGGGCAGACTGGTATGTTTTTATATAAGAAAAGTAAGAACTGAACAGAAATAGCATGATTATCAAAATTGTTGCTGGTTAGCTCAGTCCTCTGTGATAATATCTGAATATCTTTTTGGACTGATGGTTGAAGTGCAAGTTTAAGATTAAGACAACTTTTCCTGACATTTTATAGACAAATTGAGAAAACAATCGGCAGATTAATAAGTAACAAAAATAAACACTAGTTGCAGCCATGAATCTCAATGCTCTTTCTGTACAGTGTGTGCGCAGCACTGAGTATCATGGACAATAAAGTACCCAAAGCTGGCATCGAACCCTTGTTTACTTTTTCCTTTCTAAAGTAATAATCTTAAACCATTTTAGGGCAATGTTTTTGTAAAGGCAAAACCGAACACTTATGAGGATAGAAGGGCTTTGTATCCTTTGGTATTTGTGCTGAATATCAGGTAACCTATCAACCTGGGTTTTGGAAAATTTGAAATGATACCCAGGGTTGCAACTACCTGTTATTCTTGATTGATCAGGTTAGGGGGTTTTTAGTTTAGTTTTTTTTTTTTTTTTTTTTTTTGGGTCCATGAAATGTCATTTGGTCTATGAAAATACATGTCCATCACAATTTCCTGAAGGCCAAGAATGTGACTTCAGGTTGCTCATTTTGTTCAATCAAAACGTCAAAACCCAAATATATTGAGAAAAGCAACAAATCCTCACACTGAGCTGGAATATTTGAGTTTTAAAAAAAGACTAATTATTTCAGTTCTACGTGTTAAAAAATGAGTACATCCTGATAATCAAAATGATCAGAGATGTGGATATTTTTTATCATGAAAACATTTGCAGCAACATCACAGCACATAAAACGTCTTGATCCTTAATGATTTGCAAATGCAGCTATGAGAGGATTGGAAGCCATCGTTGTCCTGGCAAACAGGCATCATCGCTGACACCAAGTCCCACACAAATACAGACCTACCAGTTAGTAAAGAACACACACACACACACACACACACACACACATATATATATAGACACACTGATAGGAGCTGTGTAGTGACTCCACCAGTATCGTGCCTTTACAGTGTCAGGACCATTTAGCCTCCCAGCCTCCAGGTATGTGACTGTTCACTTTACATCTCATTAACTATTGATCAACCTTCCCTCTCTGCTCCACTGGAAAAACCTTCAGCTTCTCTCCCAGTCCCTCTTTCTTCAAACACACACGCTCTCACACACACACACACACTCACACACACCGGGGACCCACCCAACTCGCCCGTGTACTCTTTCATCATCTCTCAAGGGTGTGTACAAGAGCAAACACACACACACACCTACACACATGTGCGGAAAACAAAGCTGGGATCTTGTCGCACAATAGCCGGCCAACCGTACCCCTCTCTGCTGCCAAACCTACTGTAAGGGCAGCTCTTTCAGAAATGTTTGACACACACACACGCACAATTATAAGAGGGAGAGGTTGTATCACACAAACCAACCCACAAATAAAATGCACACGTAACTATAAACAAACCACAAACCCTCAGTCCTCCTTAAAGCAAATATAATTTCATCATTGTGAGCAACAGACAGGCTGTTAAATGCAGAGGATGCTGACTATTATTTTATCCAATTGTATCTGTATACACGCAGCCTATCTGGGTACATGTGCTGTAAAGATAACCTGAATTCAGACCAACACAGGAGGTGGTCAAAAATTAACATGCTTGTGCAAGTTCAACATGCGTTCTGTGCAAAATAGGTACATCTAGTCAGTATTGCTAGGCTCTCTCTTTCTCGTTTCTAATTGTAGCAAAATTTAGCATTTGATCCGGTGACAGCCAAATGTTTGAAGGACGACACACTCATTCAGAGTGTGTATGTATCAGTCGTTAATACTGCTGAGTAGTATTTGGGCAGAGACAAGTGGAGGGACTCTTGAGTGATGAGTGACAGCATGTAAGTGGAGTGGTGCCTATCTTCCTCTACAGACCACACACACACACACACACACACACACACATATATCAGTCATAATACAATCATGCCTGCATTTTCCAGGAACCTGTGTGTGTGCGCGTGTATAGAAAGAGAATTAGAGTAATGAGAGCTCTGTGTCAGCAGCTCCTCCCGTCTCTCCTCAGTCTGCTGATTACAGCCTGTTTAGATAGTTAACACACACACACACACACACACACACAGAGCAAAAATCAGGGCCATTGACCCACCAATGACCCTTTAATTAATTAACCCTTCCCTTTCTTTAGCTTCCACAGTAATCTTTTTCATCCCTTCATACCAACCACACACGCACCAAACCCAACAAGTGACACACAAATTTAGAAACACACCCTGCCACCCACCCATCCATCCTCCCGCCCACACACACACAGTTGCAGCTCATCAGCGCTAATCCCCTTCCCTCCGTCTCTTTCCTGCCGTCTAATCCAGCATCTATCAGAATCCATCCACCTTCTCTGCAGCCAAAATACACAACTAAGCCCTGCTATTTCTAGACAACATCTATTTGTGTGCAAAGGTAATTGGGGAGGCCCGTACATGCGTGCAAGTGTGTGTGTTAAGGACATGCATCAGACTCTGAGTCTGTCTGAATGGGTCAGTGTGTTTGTGTCCGTCCCCACAGGAGTTCAGGTCATGTTTTCCCTGCAGGGTGAATACTGTAACAAGTGAGCTTGATTACATGAAGGTGTAGCCTGCAATCAGATGAGGATCTGTGGTGAGACCTGTCTGCTCTTGGACTAAACAAGGACACTGCTAATCTTTTTGACCACTATTTGTCTGGTCCTCTCCAAAACTGCTATGCTGCCAAACTGACTTTTTTTTTTAGGGTTTCATTTTGGTAAGCAAACTGGCATCTAACAGCCTCTCAGATTTAGACCATTATGGAGAGTCAAGTGCTTTTATTGTGCTGCCCTCAACGTTAAAGGATAACTCCGGTTTTTACTGCATAATGGTTGTTTTATGAGCTGAAAGTAACATATGTCTCAACACAAGATGACATGCATGACTAGGCTCCATGGTGACGGCCACACACACACACACACACACACACACACAAACACAAGAAACCTTCAGTTAATGCTAGAAGTAATAAAAACAATTTTCATTGCCATTTCAGTCGCATGTTGTAATTAAACATCATGGAGACCAATTGAAATACATTTAAAATGATGATTAGTATAAGACTGAGAAATGTATTGATATAATCAGAAACTGTATTGTATTGGCATATAAACGTGGCTAGCACTTAAGCTAATATTTGGTGTACCCTTGTTAATATAAATGGGATGGACAAAATATTAGAATCACCTATCAGTGACAATGCAATAGTAGTACCACAAACTGCAGCCTCCAAATGTACCCAACATCTCTTTAACTGTTTCATTTATAACCTTCACTGAACCTTCAAAGTCGCACAGTAAAAGTAAGTTGTACATGAGCGTCTCTGGTTTTGCTTCACGTAGGAAACTCTTCACAAGTATAAAACAAAACCTTAAATGACAAATTTATTCACTTTTTGTCTTTTTAATTTCATTAAGATTTTTGAGGCAAATATGTGATTCAGGGTTTTATAAATATGATTCACTTGACTGTAAAAAAAAATGAGACCATATAATCAAATCAACTCACTAAAAGTCTCTTACAATATTGGATTACCTACATCAGCACACATTTTCAATGGTAGACACTAAAAATGTGTTTGTTCAAAATTAAAAGGCAGCACTATTGTTGTTGCGGTGTCTCTAAAACACAGCGTAAGCAGCAGCTCAAGTTTACTGTCATTTGTATGCCAATTATCAGTGAGCCAAACCAGTCATTCCAATTAACAGGCACTCACCTGCCAGATTAAACACACATCCGACAGATTTGCGGAAAGATATCTGATAACACAATCTGTTCCAATAACATTTGCTATTGTTATGGTTACAGTGTTAGTTTTCAGTTGTAGTCACATGCAGCGTTTTAATCTGTCGGGTTTTTGTGCTCATGGCAGCCTGTGGGCTGGCAGAGAAGCCTGTAGGAAGGTTAAACAATCCTTCCTGGAAACCTGAACGGGCCTGCTAAAACAGCGCAATGTGGTATCGAAACTGGAAGATGCAGATTGAATCACAAGCTCACTCTTGCTCCCCAATTGTGTTCTTAATCTCATCATTCATTTATTGTTTATCCTGCTCCCTAGTTCTCAGTACCAGCGCTTGGCAAGAGCGTGATGCTCCAGGTGTTTTGTAACACGAGGTGTAACGTTGAACTGCTGCCAGAGAAGCTGATCACACCGTCTCAACCAAAAGATCCAGGAGTGACTCATGTTCATTGAATGGCTTGATTTGTCTGGGTCAGTGCTGCTCAGAAGTTCAGTTCTCAGGGACACTGTGAATATTTTTTCAGCTCTTAGGAAAAAAAAAACTCTTACAGGGCGATAACCTTGAGTTGCCCTCTGATTCACTGAATACACATGCTTTTTTAAGACCATGCCCCACACCGAGGCAAAACAGAAGATAGTAGCACAACTAAATGTTTTTTCTGGGTAAAAAAAAAAAGATCTGCACATAAAGATGAACAAAAGACCCACATAATGCTATCTGTCTCCCAATTCATCTTATATTCTAAGAAGATGACAACATTTTGACCACAAATGGTCTTCCTCAGAGTGTTTTGGTCAAAATGTTTCAATAATTTGTGGTTGAAACATCATATCCATGTAACCACATTATTATCAAATTATAAACCACTCACTGAAAGCACTCATATTGGAATTTTAAATAAACGTCTCTGTAGTGAAAATAGCTACAACAACCATAGGTTAGACCAACTTATCAGCCAACAGCCCAGTATCTTTAGCTGGTGAGACTGAAATCATACAAGATTATTGTTGCTACATTTTTCACTATCGAGGTATATCCATTATATAAAATATCTTCTTACAAATTTTAGGTCCTATTTCTCAGTCTTATTCAGTGGTAGACACAAAAGTACCTGTATATGTGGATGCAGCCCTCATAGTCTTTTTAGAATGTGTGTTTTGAGTTTGTGGCAAGCTGAACACACAGAAAGATAAGGACACACACACACACACAGAGGCATTTGTGTGTACAGTGAAGCAGTAGCCACAGGGGTTAGAGGGGCTGTGGACACGAGGGGTGGGGGCATACAAAAGAAGTCTGAAGTGGAACAGAAAGGGAGGGAGGGGAGATTCTGGCCAGCTGAATCAAAGCAGGATGAGAGAGGAGTGAGGGGGTGGGGACCCTGTGAAGGTGTGCCAAGAGAGCGGAGAGGGGAGAGAGGAAGAGACAGAAAGAGCTGGGACTGCACAGCCAACCCAAATCCCACATTCAAAGACATTCTGGGCACATTCCTGGACATCAAGCACACCGTACAGTCATGCGAAAAAGGTAGCCTGCATACTGATTATATACATGAGCTAATGTATGCAAACTTATTTCCTGAAATAAAAGAAACAGTATACACAAATATATATATATATATATATACATATATATACACACACACACATATATATATATATATATATATATACATACATACACACACACACACACACCCACCCATAGCAGTCCAGGAAAACTGTGCCAAGAAGGTTAGTCAAAACACTGAATAGCTTGGCCATATCTCAGTCGGACATCAAGTGTGTACGTGTGTGCACAAACGTGTAAAACAGGAGAGCAAGACATGGAAAAACAATGTGTTGTATGACAAAAAAAAGTTGAACCTTGCTCAACTTTTGCCCCAACTCAGTGCAAAGTCATCTGGCAACACAGTGCAGCGGTAGGTAACTATATAACATGAATGGGGTAATCCTCTCAGTCGTCTAGACAGAGCATAAAATAATTGGCACTGTGACTTTACAGAGTTGTAATTCCTGTCTTAGAGTATTATAAATAGCTGTGCGGTGTTTTGCCGTCTGATAAACCTCCAAACTCATGGATCTATTACCCAAAATGGCCTTCCTGGATCTTATTCATCATCTCACCTGTGCCTGAAACAGCATGCCCATGGCAACACAGCTGTCTGATCTGAATGCCCAATAACACAGAGGTACACTGGAAGGGGGAACTCCAGCACATACACTACTTAAAATAACGTAAAAACTACAATACACCTACCTGTGGTACTGGGTCTGGAGGAACTGAAACTCCTCCTTAATGCGGTCCAAAGTTTCTGGGTAGGTAAGTTTCAGTGACTGGGGAGTCCCCGATGCCGCCGCGGCTGCTGCTGCCGCGGCTGCCACCACTGAGGCCGATGACCCAGGGGGTGGCTGCAGAGGTGCCTGAGAAGAGAAGAGATGGCCAGCTTAGGGATTGGACTGAGAATAGACTCAAAATATCTACAAGTGCAGGACAGTTGCCAAAAACAATAATTCCTGACATCTGGACCAATGGCTGAGTAATTTTCTGTGTAAAATGACTAATTTCATATGGTGAAAGAAAAGCTTCACTCAAGCAACAAGCTGCATCTACATTACAAAACAACCACAGGAAGCAAAGATCTACATAACCACCGTATCTGTAGATCCATGCCAGCATGCCTGTGTATAACTATTGTGAGGAGCTGTCTATTTCAGAGACACTGTCATCACCAGCAGAGCCAGATGTGAATGGGTCACCAACTTGGAGGGGGGGGCTACAAGAGCTTCTTAGCCAAATGAGCACACTTTGTTTAATTGCAAGTCTGAGCAGAAGCAAGAAATAAAGAAAGAAACAGAGCAGTGGGAGGGAGAGAAGCGGAGAAAAAGGACCCCATCATGGCTGAAGACCCCTGCCAACCCCCGTGCTTAGTCTCCCCTCTCTGCAGGGTCCAGAGCAATTAGGAGACTACAACCACAAGGGTAATGCTGCAGGACAGGCAGACAAAGGGGGCTGAGAGCTGGACTAGAAGGGCGGTGGGGGCTGTCCGTCTGTCTGTCTGTTTGGCTCTCTGTCAAAATAACAGAGAGTAGAAGCTGACAGGGCCTTGGACAATCGGTTCACAAGCTTCTCGGCGGTCAAATATGACAGTGAGGCTAAGTGACAGTAATACGCCATCATTTTCTTGTGTTAAAGAACTGACTAGTTTTAATATGGTTGTGTTAGTTTATTAGAGGCCAGGCTTGCCACTGATTCAAACACTTTCAGCTCTTTTTTCAGCCTGTGAAGATAAAAAGAAAGAGGGGGAATTTATTTCTGGGGGACACTGATGCTAAACAGGGTTGCTTGATGTCAGAATTTAATAAGGTACGGTAACTTCATAAAAACTGCATTTGGCTAAAATAAGTTGAGCTACATCTGATAAAATGCTCCATTAAGTGAGAGTATTTCATAATATTTCATAATTAAGAGCTCTAAAAATAAGTGTGATTAATTTCTGATGGCTTTTTATAGACCACGTGGAATGTTTAGAGATTTGTAACATTTGCTGATCCATTTCCTAAAAATGTGTGTAAGCTGGAGCAGACACCGTTAGAATCCAGCTGCTCTTTTCTTAAATCCCAACAGACAGCACGTACAACTTGCCAACCACTGTTGAAAACTTTCTGAGTTTGACCTACAGCAATATTTTTCCCTTGGAGGCATTTTTCTTTTTTGTGCATCCTCAACTGGTCGCCATTTGGTTTTGCTAGCTTTTGTCTCAAGACATTCATCTTTGCAGGTGTGCTCATTGGAGCATTTGCCAAACAGAGCCTGTTTGTGTGTAATGAAAAACCAAAGCTAACCAGACTGGAAGGTGAAACAGGAGCAAAGGTTTCTTGCCATTTTTGTCTGTCCCTATTTGAAGTATTGCTTCCATGTTCCACCTAGTCCTGGGGCTTCTACCTTTGTTTATGCTGTCTCTTCAGTCATATGCATCTTGTAATTATTTCCTACATCAGCTCCTACAGAGCTTCCATCCAAAGATTCTGGGTAGCTCTAAATACAATACACAACACATTTAAATGAGATAATGTCAAGTCAGTAGAGTCAGCTTTCAGGAAAATCCTGCGTATACAATGATTTTATGTCAACCAAAAAATTATACGTAAGGAAATAATGCTAAAAGGGATGCAGAGAATAAAATGGCTACACAGCAATTAAATTTGCCCTGACTCACTTCCACTTATGAGGTTTGGTATAGTCAACGCCATGTTGGTCTGGAGTGAGAAACACCAGGAAATGTCCCTAAACTGCCCACCCTTCCAGCTAAACACAACAGTCTGCAAGCTAAGTTCAGTGACAGTAGGTATGAGTATGTGGGCAGAACCGGGCGAATCAATTTAGCTCAAAAGAAAAACAACACGCATCTCTCATCTTGATGTCCCACACATCAGCGATGTTTGTCACACATTAATGATGTTTAATTAACAACTTAATCACAACATCACTTCAACTCCATTGCCAAAAACAATGCCAGAGGGAGTCTATGAAAGATGCAGATGACAAGAGCAGAGTGAGCCAGTATCTATAGTCCATGTATGTACAGTATGTATAAGGGAAAATATATAGGTAGATTAGTAATGAAGATATAGCAAGGGGAAGAACGAAACAGAGAGAAAGCAGGGAAGGCATTTCAGCAGGTGAAACATTATTAGAAGAGAGGAAAGCAAATACTGAGGAAAGAGCTGGAAAAGAGAGCGTGAAGAGAGACAGAAGAGTTTAACAGCGAGGAGAGGTGGAAGGAAAACACGACAAGATGGATGGAAAGTAAAAATGGACATATAAGATGGGTGAGACTAGCAAGTGAGAAAGGTGGAAATATACAGAAAACAGAAGGAGACTGAGAATCTGTTTTAAAAGGAGATGGAAATAAAAGAGGAAAGAAAAGGGAGAGAGAGAGAAAGGGAACATGGGAAAGGAAAGGAGAATACAGAAAGGACAGGAAAGAAAAAAAAGAAGATAGGAGAGGGGCTGTGGCCTCATTGTTCCTCTTTCTAACAAGCTGCTCTCAATCTGTCGGCCAGATCCCCCTTAGAGCACACACAGCCACACACACACACGTGCGAACACACACATACACACTCCCCTTTTCCTTTGCACGCACAAACCCACCATTACACACACTCACCCTCACAAAAATACACATTTTGTCAGTCTTGCTCACACATACACACTCCCCTTTACTCACACAAAAACCCATGATTAAAACACACACACACAGAGAGAGAGAGTCTCTCCCCTCCTTATTCACACAATACACACACACACACACACACAGAGCAATTACTCTTCACAGGGGGAAAAAAAAGAGCACCAAGGCCATTTTATAGGAGGATGGAAGGAGAAAGAATGAGAGGAGTATCCTTCTTTTCTCTCATTTTTAATCACTCCTTTCTCTCCCATTTCTTTTTAACATTTTTCAGGGATTTTCTTTTTTCCACATGGCACCGTCTCCAGAGGACAGGTGAGAGATGAGGCAGAATGTTCAACAGAAATGGACGATGCTAAAGCGAGCTGGTCTATCTTCTGTTGTTGAGTAGAAGAAGAGAATTTTTTTAGGTGGAAGAAACCACTGTCTCTCTGCTGTCTCAGCCACTCAGGACCTTGCGCACAACTCCAGTCTGCGGGTTAGGATGGTTGTTATGATGATTCACACCAGACTAGACTGGACGCACGTGACAGATGCTGCCTTGAAACACAGGGGCAAAGCATAGATCCTACCCCGGCACACATAACCTCTTTTTAAATTCCTTACATCTCCAATAAAACACTGATATTTGCCTGTTCCAACTCCTGATCTGGCAAAATCGCTGAGCAGGCTTTAAAGTGAGAGGTCAGGCCATCGAGCTGACCTGGTGACCTCTTGGAATGGGTCTAAGCTGGGAGCCTCACCTGATAATCCCACGGTCAGTTATTCCCTCCCTCTCGGCCGTGTCCTGGCTCGAAGGCAAACAAGAGACATGCCGTCTGCCCTTGAACAGAGCTTACATAGACTGAAAATCACTGTTACACAATTACAGGGTAGATCTTTCTGTGCCTCTTACAATCGTAAAGACAGGTTCTGTAATACTGAGAAAGGATTGCACGAGGTGGGCCGGCATGAGGAAGAGAAGCTTTTCTCTGATATGATTAGAGATCATCTGATTACTCAACTGTTTAGATAAATCACTGGGGAGGTGTTTACGGGCCCCGAGCAGCGCTGTGTTGTTACTAGCGCTGCTGTGATCTGTTCCATTCCAGAGAGCCAGCTGAGAAAGCTATAGGCTAACCTTAGTGGTTTAAGGCCACCTAGTGCACAAGCTTCATACGAGAAACCCCAGAAATGATCCGGTCACATCAGATGTATAGGCACGCACACACACGTTCACAATAATCCCTCTCTCAGCACGGGAAGGCCTAAGTCAATTGCAATGATTAAATGAGGACCTGATGATGAGGGGATGAGGGAGAGAGCGCGTGAATGAGTCATCTATGGGGATAGAAATAATCTAAATCAAACCCCACATCCCTCCAGTGGGATAGGATCGTGGAAACAATCCAGTAAGGCTGTTTTAAACATGCTAACTACTGAGAAACAGCTGAACACTGACCACAGTGCTGCAACATAACAGATCAAGTTTTATGCTCTGCACACACATTATAGGTCACATGCAACAAAACCCATGAATGCAAAGACACATATACCAATGCACAAACAAATGCATGCACATGACAAAAAAACAAAAACACGCAGGATCTACAGAAAACAGAGTCTGTGCACAAATTAAATTCTGACGTGAAGGGGGCCATTAACAGTGTGGCATTCCCTGAATGAAATCATTCCTGTTTTCATTTGAGTTACCTCTAATTACACCGCAAGCAACAAACCACTATGACCTCACATCCTTGCTCTAACCCCCCACCCTAAAAAAAAAAACAAACACACACACACACACACACACACACACACACACACACACACACACACACACGACTACACTACAAATGCCCACTACAAACACTAAGTGGATGTGTGCACAACGCAGTTTTCCACAAGCATTTACAAGCACACATGCACTTTATTGTATTCACACATGACATAGCCCTTACGTCAATAATGATGAGAATCCGCAGGATGTGTCTCAATAGTCGCTACCCACACTGACCCACAGTGATACATAGTTTGCTAATGGAACTGAAATGGGGCCATCACTGTTATGATGTGGTTGTGTGACCACGGGAATATTAGGTTCACTTAAAAGAACACTCCTCTGTGTCTTCTTCCTGAGGCTGCAGGGGTTGACGGGAGGAACAGATTTCTCCCGGATGACCTCTCACATTCTCCCTTCTTTCTCTTGCAATTTTTCACCACTGAAAACTCCACTGCTACACTGCATGTGGCATCAAAGAAAAAAGACAAGATTCCTCCAAGTTCTTTTATACACAAAGCTCCCGCTACTTTGTAATGAGTGGCTGCCACGTTTTGTTTCTTCCCTGCCATTCTGCATTCCCCATGACAAATCCTGAACACCGATTGTGCCCAGCTTTGGCCAGAGAACCTAGCTTATACCAGAAGTCCACTGGCAGCAAACTACATTAAAATTCAACATAGACATTTGCCCGTTGACACAAAAACAACAAGGAGAGGCTACAGCCACGCAAGCGGCTCTGAGAGCCTGACACAACAATGCTAACATGCTGGTGTTTAGCTGACAGTATTTTTAGACTACAAAGCAAGGGGATCCCAAAAATGAATTCAATTAATCCTGATGGGAACATGAATGTCTGTAACAGATTTTATGGCTATCCATCCAATAGTTGTCAAGACATTTCACTCCAAGCCACAAATGTAAACCTCATGGTGGTGTAACAGGAAATGTCAGAGGATCACCAAAGTTATTAGCATTCATCTTCTCCACACTGAGAACGTCCATACAAAATCTCATCTCAATCCACCCCGTAGCTGTTGAGATATTTCAGCCTGGACCAAAGTGGTGGATCAGCAGACCATCACTGCCATCCCTACAGACATACCACTACTAGTGTGGCTAAAAAAATTCCTGTTTAAATTGGTATTTTATTTGTTTAATGGGAGCTAGATCTCTCGGTCTGTCTCCTTCAGCTGGGAAGATGCTGTGCCGCTGCCTCCTTCATATGGCTTGGCCCATTAGTCAGGCCACTAATTACACTGCTTACCCACAGAGTCGATCATCAGAGTAAACACCCACCAAGCTCTCTCTCTCTCTCTCTCCCTCTATCTGACTACCACCAAGGACGCTGTGACAGTAGGTCTAACCCAGATTAAGGTTTCTCAGTGTGTGTGTGTCTGTGTATCTCTGCGTATCCACCCACACACGCCTTAAACACACCTCCCCATCTCTGAGGGCCATGAAACATGTCAATACACTGTCCTTTCTCAAAAGCGTTTGAAGTTAAAGCCTCTTATATCAAATTAATTCAAACACGACTGTCAACAGTCAGTAGAGATTTACATTGTTAAAGTGGCATGCAGTGGGGAAGAAAAGACACAAGTCCACTGCCACCCCCACCCCTTCCCATCTTACATCAAGCAGCTATTTGCTCAGCTCTGCACCGCGCTGGAGAAACACGCACGTAATCTCTCAATGATTCCTGCACTTAGAGGGGAGGGGCTGCCAGGCACCTGTTTCATTAGCACCACGCATCTTTCTTTCTCGGTTCCCCCTCCTCCACCGCCTCATTCCTCTCTCCTTCCTCCCGCAAGCCCCGTTATTCAAATTTCCCTGCTGTCAGCCCACATTAGCGAAGCGCCTCAGTTTGCCTGTCAGCTGGCTTAATTGCTGGAGGTGCCTTCTTTTATTAGGTAACCCCCTCAGCTCGTTTGTTCCTTCCACCGAGACGCACCTCCACAACAGCTTGTGTAAACCTGAGATCCCTTCAGCCTCTTTTCCTTCTACCTTTTTTTTTCTCTCTCTCTCTCACACTCTCTCCCATCTAATCGCTGGCTGAGCGTAGCAGGCGAGCTCCTGATCGATAGCCACACTCTCACCACTGGACAACAGTGGTGATAAAGAGCTAAAAGCATGCTAGGACTCTGGGAATGGGGGCTTGCTTTATGCTAGCTCTGAGGTTAAAGAGGAGAGGGTCCCATCTCAGCCATTCATTCAAAATATTGTCCCCACACAACAGTCTGTGTCTCCTACGTGCCCTTATTTATATTTAACTAGATGTTCATTTAGAAAGACTACCCCTCCTTGATGAAGATTTAGGGCATGGCCACACTTGAAAGTATGAAGTTGAAAACACATTTTTTACCTCTTTCATATGATAACTTGCACTTCTTGATTTTTCCAAATTGCCCCCGGACTCTGAGAGGTCCTACCTGCTCATTGTTGATGTTTGGGATTAAGAAGTGTATCTTTACATTAAGATTTCTGGTCCTCTAACCTTCCATGGTATAATAACGACAGAGAAAACTGGCTCTTCAAAAATACTTTGTATGATTCTCAAGTTATTTGAGCCATCTGAAGATGATGTGATCCAGGCTTTGTTTTGTGGTACCCACTGTTTCATGCAAGCTTTCATGCAAACAAACATCTCACAATTCCACTTGGGAGAAGTGGCGTAAATTGCGGGGTCAAGAGGCCTGTATATGCTCAGTGTTTAGTGTTGGTTAACAACTATTGTTGCAGCACTGCAATGATGAGTATAGTGACAGTGCAACAAGGTCTATTTGCAGTAATGGAAGGTCACCAAGTAGGGCTCGTACTTGAATATCTGTTAAAAGCATGCTGGATAACAAATATTCTTTTGGTTTTATGCCATTGATGCCAGGTTTGGCTTTGGATTTGACTAACCTAATTTGATAGACATTGACAATAATTTAACTTTGGAATTGCTTCAGTTTGTGCAGTTTTTCTATGTCCATGGGGACCGTACCAGACAAAATGAGCTTTTCAAGATAGTCCATTGGGACCAGTAACAACAACAGTCAAACACACACAAAAAACCCTATCTCAACACTGTTATCAAACCCAAATTATTTGAGTGGGAAAATGAAGGTGAACAACCCCAAACTGTATTATAAATAGTCTACAGCCAGTGTGTGCACACAGTAAAAACAACAGCTTAAACCAAGTTGAACTAGGATGAAGCTCTGAAAAATCATTTACAATGAACCGTATCAGTGTTTATTCAGATAATATGCCCTAATAGATTATGAAACGTTATCATAACAGATATAAACAATGGGCAATACCACAAAAATTAACCATGGTTAGCAATTCTTATTCTCAAATATGGTGTTTTTAAAATATTTAAAAATTTCAATCCACTGATGGCCTGAAGAGGATAGGAATGGAGAACGTTGAACTGGAGAACTGCGTGAAAAAAAAAAAAAACTATGTGTGTTGACGTGGTGGGGGGTGGGGTCATCGAAAATGATGTTGTCTCCGGCGGCAAACAAGTTGAATGCGATTCAACTTTTGTTGCAATGTGACATCCATGTTCTTCCAACTGGTCTTCATGGGTCATTTTTCAATATCAGCTGTATATGAAACAACAGGCCCACACAAATGCGCCCCCTGCACTGTTTAAAGCAGGCTTTCCTTCAGAGGGAACGGAGCCTAAGGTTGTATTCACACAGACATTTGCTCTGCATTAGAACAACGCAAGGGGTTGTGTCAGTGGGGGGCTGTGTTGCTTCGTTTACCGGTGAGTCTGTTATAGAAAAAGTTGAACCAGATTTGATTTTTCTTCTGCACAATGCTGCATAATTTTGGACGAACTCTCCTTGATGCAGTTCCCCCCATTCAAATGAATGAAAAAGACAGCATTTTTTTCCACACAGGGTGAGTGTCTGTCTGAACACAGCCTAACTGATCACCTCCAATAGTAACCTCTTAACGGACCCCTCCCCCAATCCATGGCTTTGTTGAGAAGAAAATGGTTGGTAGAGGGCTGTTGGAAATATTATCATCAATCTTATAATGACCTTTGAGAGGTTTCTATAATCAACTAATTATCTCCTCACGTTCTACTTTTATGTCATTTCAAGCAGGTCAAATGTGTATATGTTAGCATGGTTAGTATCAAACTGTTGGTTTCTGATTTGAATTAAATTTTATATTCAGCTTTCAAGTTTTGCTTACTTCTTCTTACCCTTGTCTGTCTGTGTCTTCAGTACAGCCTGGTATGTTCCTGTCGCTGTGGCAGATTTGAAAGAACACTAAGAATCTAAGAGCCAGCAGTGCCTGCCATGTCCTGAACACGTCTCAGCCAGTCTACTGTTTTTGGCATCAGGCAGAATCCCAAAATCATCTGGGCACATACAAGGACCTCAAGCATTTTCTGGAAACATTATGTCATGTTTATGCAGTTTGGACACCATTACATCTGAGTACATAAGTAGATTTATAGTCTCTGAGAAGAAATTCAGCTTAGGTATGTAATGTATTCAGTCAGAAATATATACAAACGCATGACTACATGTATATAGTTCATATACTAGATGTGCAAGATGTGTGCCTAAAAACACTGATAGCAATTTCAACCTGTCTGTTGTAGAAAGTATGTCATATGAATCTGTGTGTACTCTATAAAGGTCAACAGTCCAGCCCACAAAAATATTTGAAACAGGTGATTACCAAGTTCCTAGTTTACACGAGGAATCAAGAAAGAAGATCGGTTGCAAGAAGCTGTAAACATGCAGCTTGAATTACTTGCAGATACCAACAACAATGCCTCTTGTTCAAGACCTGAAAATACACCTGCTTGTGAAAGGCGTGTAGAACATATTGATATTCATCATTTGATAAAAGACACATATACATTTTATACTGTGCTGTATGTTTATGTTATTTATGGGTCAAATCCTTCACAGCTGACCAGTCTCCAGTGATGACAGGTTACTGCCAGCCCTAGCATTTCAGAGATTAAACAGTTTGCCAGGTTGAGTGGCCCTTCACTCCGAGGTGCAAACAACAGCTACTGATGGCCGGAGACTTTCGGAGGACGGGTGCTGTTGAGATCTGCGGAGGGCTGAAATAAAACAGGGCCGCTGGCCTAAACATTCCACCCAGACCCGCCACAGTCTGCTCCTCTCACCCTGGGACGCCTGCCCATACATTAAGATGTGGTTTGGAGCTCTCACAGGAACACAGCGAGGAGAGGCTGGATGAGAGGGATTGGGTTTACAGTGCAAACCACAGACCCACAGTCTGCCTCCTGCCCTGCCTTCCTGCAGTCAGCTATACTACATACACAGCTGCTGGTGTGTGTGTGTGTGATGTTTGTGTATGTGCTGTATATTTGGGTAGCAGGGACTCACAAGATCCCTTTATCACTCAAAGGAAGAACAGGCTGAAATAGAAGTTACAATGCATGAGGGCACTGAAAGTGAAGCATTATGCAAGCACACAAATGCTTTGAAAATAAAAACAATGTGTTGTGTGTGTTTTTTTGGAGGGGGGGGGTCTGAATGGATTTGTAAGAAGAATTAATTAAAGTGGTGCGCACACACATTCACATGAAGTTATACTTCACAGTGTGCTTAATCTGGTTTCAATGCATGGGACATGAATGTCAAAACACTGTCAGGGGTGGGGTGCAGGGTGGCATGGCTGAGGGATGTAGATGAGGGTTAAGCAAATGAGCAGGTCTTAATTGATACTTCACACAGCTGGAGGACCAGTGTTTATGTATTTCAGTCGGCTCAAAAGCTCTCCACCTAACTCGACTAAAACAAATTAAAGCCATGCAGCATGAATTTCCCTCCTAACCTCTCAGAGATCTATCTCTAAACACAGACAGCATGCCAGTTTCTATATCATTTTTACAACCACATTAACTGGGCGTTACAGGGGACTTTTGGCAAATAGCGGTCAGCTTCTTGAGAAGGAACACCACCTACTTTTCAATCTGTCAAACCAGTATATTAGGAGCATGAATCACCCTTCACATGATTGAAAAGAAACCAAAAAAAAGCAAAAGCAGATTTTTTTTTAAAAAAAACAATGAGTGGCACTTGAGAAGGGCAGACCATTGAGCAATGGTGTCAACAAGCCAAGCTGACTCACTCCCCACAACACCCCCCAACCCGTGAGGAAGGGACAAACAAACACACACTTCATCATCTGGGTCAACTTCACAATAGTATGGAGATAGAAAGGAGGCTGCGTGATTCTAACCTGATGGTGGTGGCCACCAAGGACATGGGATTCACACACAAAGACACTCAGCAAAGTTGTTTGAGGGGAGCTCTGCTTCACTACAAACCCCTACACCCCAACAATCTGCCTGACCTTCACGAGACAAAGATTAAACCGGGCGTTAGTATAAAGACGAATAAGATATGATGTTGCATATATCAGCCTAGAGTATCATATACTCCCTTACAAAAGGAGTCCCCGGAAATACATTGTAAGAATGACAAGACAAACAATTTCGACTTGCACTTTCTTATTGAGGCTTAACAAGGTTAAAAAAGCAACCTGGCGTTTGTTACAGACACGCTGTATTTAACAGAGGCTCAAGCTAGAAGACAATAACCTGGTTAAACGCGTGTAGACTGTTACATAGTAGCGTAGCCTACTTACCGGTGGTCGGTTTTGAGGAAACATTGTAGCCGCCGACTTGTGCGTCTCCCGTGTGCGATTTTTGTCCTTCTTCTTTCTCCCTCTCGGGGCGGAAAGCTTCGTCAAGAAATACGAGCAGCCGATATACTATTGTCGGTCTCAGAGAGGCATTTGGCCCGGTTTCAAACGTAATGGCAAAGCTAGTCTCGGCTCGCTCATTCCTTGCTTCCAAGACTCCTTTGTTCTGGGTTATATCTCCAACCCCACACCGCACCGCACTCGACGTGTAGTAGCTAAGGACGGGGGAGAGGAGAGGAGAGGAGAGAGAAACACCCGGTCCAGGGGAGCTTTCTTCCAAGTCCTCAACTTCGCGCTTCCAGCAATTACGATATCGCAATTGGGTTTTCCCTCTCCGATATATTTTCTTCGCCGTCCTGTAGCGTATATGGGCCACAGGGAGAGCGAGAGAGAGAGAGAGAGAGAGGTGGAGGAGTGGTGGGGGGAGAAATGTGGTTTGCTTGTGGCTTCGGAGACGGACACACCACCAGCACATTCAATGCAGCCGCAGCCTCTTTTGTCTCGCTCGCTGGCCTGCACTCTTTTCACACAACACTCCCAGTCCCTCACTTCTCTCACCCCCACCCCCCCACCCCCTCTCTGATCCTCAATGGGACAACATATGAGTAGCTTTCTTTTGGGGGGGGGGGGGTTAAGACACGGCTTACTGCCCCCCCTCCCAACACACACACACACACTAATTTTTTTAAATCAAAATTAATAACCTTCTGCTGGTTTTGAATGGTTCTATTTACAGGAAAAAAATAATATCTAATCTAATTTAGGGCAAATCACAACGTCGAGCATTCACACAATGCTGTTCTCCAAATAGCTTGATGATATTTGCAAAGAAACCTTTACTGGATTTCTTCTCTTGTTAGTGTTGCGTTGTAATTAGGTTCGTCCGCGTGTTGCCACGTATTTGAAAAACTATCCGCACAATTAGTAAATTTTTTTATTATATTTTTTCAAAAAGTGCAAAAAATGTTCTTCAGAAAGGAGAGGTTCAGAGGAATTGTTCAGTGATTGAATGAAATCTCCACGTGGGGCTCGGCCTCAGTACAGTAAACACTGGTAAAATGAGCCAATGAGTATCGAGAACACCCACGTGGGCTTGGCTGACCGGTTGCTGATTGGAGGGTATAGGTAGCACAATGCTCCGCACGTCAATCAAGCGGGCTACAACCGCTCAGCGAGGTTAACCCTTTCCTGGGTACAGGGGTGGGTGGATGGGTGAGGGGGGTGATTGAGAATGCGAGGAGTTGTGTGGTGGCTGTATCAAGATTCAGTGGTTTTCCTTTTTCTCCCCACAAGCCGTCAGATGCATTCAAAAAATCTCACATTTCCCCCCATTTCACCCTCGTCAATGTGGAAATAAATATACTGTTTCTCAAACATCTGCATCACCCCTTTTTCCTTCCTAGATGTCAAAAATTAATCATGACCACAGGGAACTGACCAGACATGAAAAGACCAACTAGATCTGAATCAGAGCCCAAGAAGGCATCAGAACCCTGCAGAAATACAACAGCAATGATGCTGCGACACTTGCACGGCTATTCATTGAATATGCGTATTGTTGTTACCTGGAAAAGGAGAATTATTGTGGAGAAGAAGGGAGAAATGGTGGAAAAATTGGTATTCTGGTGGCACGACCCCTTTAGCAGGGCTCATAATTAGAGAGAGAGATATTGAAAAAGCAATTTCTGACAGTGGAAATCACAACCTGCCAGAGGTGGAGTTGGAAAATATAGATGGGTGTGTGTTTGTGTGAGAGTATATATATGTATGTGTGTGTGTGTGTGTGTGAGAAAGAGACAGAAGAGAGAGGAAAGGCAGGGGGGGAGGGAGGGAGGGAGGAGGAGGAAGAGAATAAAGGATGAAGGACAGCAGGGGGGATGCTGAGAAAGAGGAGCCAGTAGGAGGGTTAGAGACTGAAAGAGAGAGAGAGTGCACACGGGTGATGAAAAAAAGTGTGTGCGCGTACGTGCATGTGTGTGTATGTGTTTGGGGGGTGGGGGGCTTGTGCGTGCGCTGGGCAGACAAGTGAGGGAATGAAAAAGAGAGAAGGGTGAGGGGAGCAAGTGGGGAGAGTGGAGAGGGAAGGACAGAAAGAGGGGAAGAGAGAGAGAGAAAGAGAAAGAAAGAAAGAAAGATTTTATTGCCATTTTTTCCCCATGAATTTTAATGCACAGCACTGGTCTCCCTCTCGGATTCTGGGATCACATTTATTAGAAAAAAAAAAGTCATGAGGAATGCAGTGCTTTGCAGTCTGCTGCTGCACGGGGAGATGTTTCATGTTGGGGTGTGTGTGTGTGTGTGTGTGTGTGTGTATGTGTGTGTGTTGGGGAGGGGTGGGGGATGCTTGCTGAGCTGGGTGACGGGGCGGGGGGAGGCAGCAGGGGGTTTGCACAGGATGTATGAAGCTGCATTGCGTTGTGCTGGGGGGGGGGCATAATAATATAGATGATAGAAAATGATAAGTGAAGGACACATATTATTGCTATTGGCAGGTCAGATGAAGGAGTGCACCAGGTATGTGTGTGTTTGTGTGTGTGTGCTGGCTGAGCTCCAGTGATTAAACACACCAAGTCCACAGTGCCCTTCCCTCCTCCTCCTCCTCGTCCTCCTCCACAGTGCCTCAGAGCAACGGGACATCAAAGTGGCCCCCACAATGGCTGAGGACACAACAATGGTTGTAATTCTACAGGAGCTTTTTGGTTTTCGCTCAGTCGTGTGAGGCTGTAAAGAGATAATTCTGTCAAATGCAAGTGTGAGTGAGTGTCAGTAAACACATGCTCACCTTCCACGCACCTGTCTCAAAGGGCAACACAGTGGAAAGAGCCTGAGGGAGCGGCAGCATCCCTCAAGGAAAGACAGCAGCAGTGAAAGCCAAAAGACACCCTGTTATCCATACAGTGGGGCAAATTATCAGTGAGCAGCAAAAACAGGAGGGGTGGTGGGAGTGGTTTTGGATGAAGTGATGAAAACAAGTTTGCTTCCCATGAAACTTCAGAGATCACTTCATTCCTTTGTGGTTGCCAGGAGCAATATCAGTGTCAAACTGTGAGTGTGATATCAGCACTAAATGATGCCCCCAATAACACTGGATAAGGTCTACTGGAGAGACATCCTGCCGAGACGATGAGCCATCATGTCTTGCGCTTTTCTTTTGTTTACTGGAAGGTGGCATGATGAGAGCGGTTATTACAATGTTTTGCTTGGATCAATAAACTTCACCTGTCTGATGCGTTCTCCCTAGACCCAGGCAGTTGTGGGACTGCATACTTAAAACCCATTCAAAAACAAAACTGTGAGGAGCAGAAGCTCAATTCAAGCTCAAACAAAATGTCCACTTAAACTACGTGACAGAGGACAGTATCGCGGAAGTACAATGTATTTTCTTTGCCCCTCCTTGTTGTTTGAAGAATTTTTAATTCCAGTGATGAAAGGCCAAATCTAAACCTCACATCATTTCAGAGCACTGGAGCAACAATACAATTTAGTGGCTGAAAAATGTTCAGCTAAGTAAAACATCAGTGGCAAACATCGGGTTTTAGAGACAGAATCAAAAGAGGAAGGCCTTCATTGCAGACAACAGTCATACCAGTAGGAATCCACCATAGATGCAGCAGGGAAACCAATTTCTCCTATAACAATATAGCCTCAACAGACCACTAGACGTGTTACATTTAAGTGCTGTGACTACATTTTCATTCAACTATTTCTATTTCACTGTTATTCTCACAGTGCACTTGTCTCACATGTATGAGAGTTCTGGGAAATGAAAATCACTGGCTGATCTTAAAGAAGTGAAATCGACTTTTTATTATTATTATTATTATTATTATTTCATTTCAAAATAATCCCTGAAATGCAAATCAATCACCTCTAACCATGAAAAGTGTTTTAAAAGATTGGACTGGATGGATTTTTCCTTTAGTTCAACTACATTCAACTCAACAGCAAACATAACCCCTCTTTAAAAAAAAATGCCTCCCATGGGGAAAAAAAAAAAAAAAATGATATTGGAGGAAGGTGCTTTGCTTGGGGTCATAAACTTTTGGTTTTTGTGGTATCCCTATTTACCCCCCACCCCTCATGGCCCCATCAACCTCTCCCCAATTTCCCGTGGCTTCTGGATGGGGTTGAGAATGACTCCTCTGCCCAGCGTGGGGCTTGAGTGACACGAAGACAAGGCCACAGTGTTGTCATGGTGGTGCCCCCCCCCCCCAAACATCCCACTGCCTCCTTCATCCCCTCACCGCTGCCTCACTTTGCCCCCACCTTTTCCCTGTCCCTCATCAGACAAGCTGGGTGTCAGCACAGAGACGGCACAGTGATTTATTGGTCTCTACTCCTCTGGGACACCACCCTCAACATACACACACACACACACAATGTCAACCCCTCCCTCCTCCTGGGTGCTCCCTCCACCACCCTCCACTTTTCCCATCCCCTCCCCCTGCCCCCAACCCACCACCCCCTCCCCTTCTGTCCTCTCCTGCTGCATGGCCCCTGGGGGAAAGAAGGGGTAATGACCCACATCAGCAGCAGCTATGCTCACATGCACACGCACACATGTAGTCACACACACACCCACGCGCACACGCGCGCACACACACACACACACCTCCTGGCCTCCTTGCAGGCTGATACAAATAAATACCCTCTGTGACACACATATGCACACATAAAACAGACGCTGACACATTTACGCCCACAGGCATGTGTATCTGGGAACTCAGGAATTCCAGTGCTGCCCTGTAACATTGTTTCCACCCCACCCCACCCCCCACTCAGAAGCTTTCTCTAGTCTGTGGGCCACATAACAAAACACTGAGAAGATCAATACTGCAAATTACCTATTGCTATGATATTTGTTCAATGGTTCTTTCTTTTTGTAAATAGGACACTGTTTTCAGCACAGCCTGTTGTAACCTCAGGAAGACGGAATGTACACCTCTTCCTTTCACTTGCATTTTTTTCTTTATAACCCAGAACAATGGAGTGATTTGTATCTCTCTGCAGTGAAGCGGAATAGGATCTCTTTTTGACTTTCCAAATATCTGTGAATGTGCTGGGTTGCACAATTTGGCCATGAATCCATAATTATGCTGTATATTCACTGAGATAATGATGAAGCAAGATGATTTTTGAAAAAATAAAGTGTGAGTTTCCTCATGGTGTCTTGTTGCAAAAAGATAACTTCACATGTGCCAGTAGAATTCCTAGACAGGGTCAACGCGACTGTTCATATTCTCATATTCTGCTGCTTTTTTTAAAGGGTCCAGCCAGAAAAAAAGAGCATCTTTTCAGAGGGCAGATTTTGAATTCAGGCAGTCGATCCGCACTGAGTGGAGAGTGAAGCGGTTAAGTCTGCGCATTGACTTGCAAATGCTACTGACAGCACTTTGCATGCACTGTCACTCATCTCACACGGCGAGAGTGATGCACTCTTGCAAAAACTGTGCAGTCATTGCCACAGGTTTCCACTTTACATGAGTGCCGGCAAGCTGGAGAGCGCGGGTCAGGTGTTAATTTGCGTGTTTAAGCACTTAAAATAGGAAGGAGAACATATAAATTAATTTTACATGCAAAGGAGCACAAGGGATGTAGTAGGGAGTGAAATGATCAGTTGGATGTTTACAGAGTTTGGCTCCAAAATGAGGCCAACCATGAAAAAAAAATAAAAATTAAAAATAATAATGATATTAAATAGTGGTAATAACAGAATTTAACAGAGTAGCTGATGATATATTTATGGTTGCCAAAACACTAGACACAATACTGACCTTTGTTTAAAGTAATATGTAGCACTTTGGGATACAACTAATTACAAACTGTGAAGAGAAAACACAAAGCTGGTAAATAATAGAATCACTTCACTGTTATTGTTGGATATAAGCAGTAAACATTTAATATAAAATGGCTCAATACAGTGATTTCTGCCTTCCTGACAAACTTCCATATCCAAAAGCAAATACTGTGTTGTTGCAGTCTCTTGAGGGGTAAACCTTTACTCATACAGTCAAATGGCTAGAACACTGCATTATACTGCCACCTACTGCTCATCAGAAGTATTGCAGCCAGGTCGAACTGAATGATTGGTAGGACGCGCGTTGGACACTGCATGACTGCGCTTTAATTAATAAATCATAGTCAACACTGTATGCTAACATACCCGATTAACTTGTATGTGTTCACTTGGAGTGAATAGGTGGCTGTGTAAAAGCACCAGTGCGGACTTTCAAGTTCAAATCTCGGTACAACCTGTTTTTCAGGAGTTACCTGCAGCACAGCATTTAAAACTAAACCATCGGGTGATCAGACATCAAACTGACAGACCGTGTAGACACAAGAAACTAGGGATAATCTCACCGTCAGCTCGTAAATGGTGAAAACTTTGTACAGTTAGTGATAGAAACACTGTTCCACGCTGAAAGGTTGTGGTCGCCATTTTCCGGCAAGCAGGCTGCAATTATACACATGTATCACACGGTGTCGCCACTGCACTGTTAATATCAAGCTGTTAGTATTTCACTAAAAAGTCATTATCAGGGATTCTCCCCTGCAATGAGCACGTGTAGCTGTTGTGTATGTGAGCATGTAGGCGCACGGTAACACACAGGTGCATTACATCATTTTCCAGGGAGAGTCATCCTCACAAAGGCTATAAGCAATTAAATCTGGAAATCTGATTTCTTCGCAGCTGTTTCTCACAAACGTGACGCCTACTGGAGGGCCATCGGGGGTGGAGTTACTCTTTTAAAGTAATCAGCAACAATGGCATTCAAAACAGTATTACCCAAATGGTGCCTGTGTGTGGGCAGAGGTACAAACCCTGAAAGTAACTGATTTACATGACTCCTATACCACCCAGTCAGACCCTAATATTTTCACACATTCACACAAGTATTTATTGTATAATAAAAAATTTTTTTCAATGATTTTTTAAAATTATTACTGACATTAAAATACTACTTTTGGTAAACTTCAAATTTCAAGTCACTTTTCCCCCTTTTTTAAAATGAAGACATGAGTCTCTAAGCCACCCCAGTTTAATAAGAGGTTTAGTCACATCACTATATAACAAGTCCTTTTTAAACACTTGCATGATTACCTATTTTATCATCAATGAGATTGTGAAGATTGTTGAGATTGTATTGTCAAAAAGTAATAACATTGTTTCTCAAAATCATACATTGCATTTGACTTGATGCCAATAATGTCAACAATAGAGCTGTAATTTATAGAAAACCTATGTGATTGTGTTCATATCTTATCATGTCAGGTGGAAGATGCTGTGAATGTTAATGTTGGTGATAATTCAAATATAATAGTCTGTAAGGTTTGTGAGTCATGTTAATAGTGGGAAGGATCCTGTGAAGCTAGTGATTTCCACTTATGTGTAACTGTTTCATCAACAATGCAATAACTGCATTTTACCAAGTAGTGATGACCTTCTCCACATGGATACACAGGTGTTGAAATATTGTCAAAATAATAGTTATATGTAACTTAAACTTTCACTTTCAAACCAAATCCAGTCCAGTTTGTATTTATATTTTGACTTTTAAAATACCAAATCAGTAAGTTGTAAGTTTTGTGCCTACATATTTTTGCCCCCAGCAGAACTACGTCTGTGAATGATTCTTAAAGTTGTAGCAGTAGAAATCTTAAGGTGTTGAATGGTTTGAAAGAGCTGATGGGACAGATGCTGCTACATCATCAGGGACCACCAAAAGTGTCCCAGTGAGAATCCCTTATGTGGCTGGCCTGTCAGAACACCTAGCCAGAGTCTTTCAAGCCCTTTTATGTAAACCTGATGTTTATTGTACTTGCGTAAATATACTCGGTGACTTTTCACCAGTGGAAATGATCTAGTGGGTGACGAACCAACATTTTGTAATTAAGGGAGAACTTCCTGTGTTTTTAGCATTATACATCCTCATGGCAGCCCAGGGAAGCAAAACCTTTAATATTATATGCTTCATCTACTGTACACTGTTTTTAGATAATATAATCAGAGGAGTCAGCCACATACTGAAGTTCTTTACTGTTACTGTTGAGGTAAACAGAAGTTTCTTTCCTGCCTTTCCCCTTCCACTCCTTTCTTTCCACCACTTCAGAAGATTGTTGAATTTTGGGAATATGAACCACCTTCTCCTTCTCTTTCTTGGCCAGCAGCATCCACACTAACATTTTCCCTTCTTTCATTCACTATTCCCTCTCGCTCTGCAGATTTCTGGCACAGGAAGGCATCTTGTATTTTCCAGGGGAAGCCAGCTGGCTGTTGCAGCAGACCCAGGCCTCCCACTTCCCCTTGTGATCCTTCTCTCTCTGCTGCAGCTTCAGGGGCAGCAGCTACTCAAAAAAAGAAAAGTCTATTCTAACTCCATTGTGGTTAGAATTAAAGTACAATTATTGACTTTCTAAAGAAGCAGAAAATCTGATTTAATGTGATTTAAAGTAGAAGATCTCATCAAACAGTCAGATGTCACTACTGTGAGTCCAGTTGGCATATACAGTAGAAACTAAATTTAGAGGCCTAAAGCCGTTTCCTGCAGAGCTCTAAGATTTATTATCAGCAGAATACTATGTGATCACAAGACCACATTTGGAGTATTAATGTAAACAAGAATGTTAAATGACAAGTTCAGAATGACATACAACACCCTGGTATCTCACTGGGGGGTGAGTGACTGTGTACTCAGTGTAGCTGATTTAGTAACCAGTCAGACTGTTTAGTTTGGGTCCTACCAAAATGTAGTTAAAATGTCATTTAAGAAAATACGTTGGTATTTGTGAATTACCATCCCTTCAATGCGCAAATGCTGAGCTAGATGGTTTGAATTGTATGTATTTAGCCTGCTGATGGGTTAAATCCACACACACGTTATGCTAGGCCTGTATCTCTTCTCTGGCCCCATACGATAATACAAATACAGCTCCCTGAAATCTAAATCTGGAAACTTAAACACACCGTAACAGCATCATAAAAATATCTAGGGTTAGATGCTGGAACTAAGCTCTGTGAGAGACACATATCATCTTGGCTGATGAGATGGGTGGTCTCTGCATATGTCTGTGCATGAGTGCTTCACAGTATGTCACTGTACGTATATCTGTGTGTAATTTTTCACGACACAGAAACAAAACTCCACCTTTCCTGATTATTGTTCTTGTGCATTAATAACTACAGCCTGAATTCATCCATGTGGCCTGGAGTACACGGTGCTGTTCCCCTTGGTATGACATCATTTAGGCCCGAAACAGGAGCTTTGGCTGTTTCCCAACAGAGGCCCTGTCACACGTGGCCTCTAGCGACGCGCTCCAAAGTTTGTTTACCTCTCTGTGTCACTACTATTCCACAGCGGGACACGTTTTTCCCCTCCACCATAAATCTATAAAGTTTTGCATGACTTGCAGGGCCGAGGGGGGAATGACATGAAGCCCCTGACCGAAGTGAGAGGAATGGTTTGTGTGTAAATATATAAATATATAAATTCCTCACCAGGGTCACTGGTGGTGGTGGCGAGGATGGCTAGCAGCCAGATAAGCTGCTTCTGCTCCCTCTCTCTGCCTCTCTCTCCCCGGGCTGTGTGAAAGAAATGTGCCATTATCCAGTGAGGCCCCTACAGCTGGGCCCCTCAGCACAGAACTGCTGTCCAAGACAACATGCAAAGGCCAAGAGACTGGGGACTGGAAGCTGGAGACTAGAGAGCTTCAGATACCTCCTCAGACTGTTTACGACCACCTCTGCCACAGCCAAAAGCTTCTCCTGCCTCGCTACCTTTTTCTCACTACTTCTTTCTTTCTAGTAGGTCATTGCCAGTGAGAGGGAAACGTCTGCGAAATATACTGACTGTGTAGACATTCCTGAGATAGAACTCAGCTGATCTCTAGAAAACTAAAATTAGTGTAGAGATGATAGAAAATTGCAAGTCATGATCAGTGCCATTCCCTGTTTTACATAAATGACAGGTGGTAATGTGGCCTTGGGGTTAGAAAATTGTTCCTCAGCCAATGAAATATTACTTACTCTGATTGTTGGGATGCTCCAGATAAGAGCGTTAGCTAAATGTACATAACTCTTCACATAAAGCCTAATAATACAGTCTGAAATAGGAAAATTCATATCACTGTCATTGGTTTACTTATATATTTCTCTCAGGAACCTTGTTTTATGCTGCTTATCCTGGTCAGAGCTCAGGTGGCAAAGTGTGTGATGAATATAAAACTTCCTTCTTTCCCCAACAACCTCCTCTGCCTCCTCTGAGATGACCACGTTCTGCCAGGACAGCAGGGAGCTGTAATTCTTACATCATGGAGTCTTTGTGAAGGCTGCAGTGATGGTCCCGAAGCGATCAGGAGGAGCTCAGCTGGGCACAACTCAACACTGCACAATTACCTCATAGGCTCAACACATGTAAAGCAAACTAAGCATTTGATCAGAGGGGTCAAAAGGAAATTTAACCACGTGTACTCATCACTAGAGAAGTTATAACTGCCTTATGTGTAACTGATGGTTATATCTCAAACAATGAACAAGCATGTGAATGTGGAACTCACCTGTTTGTGTCTATTCTTCATCATCATTTTAACTTTATCGCCAATCAAGTCTGTATGACAACAACACCCAGGAGCCTTTGGGCCCCAGAAACTAACTGCATTTGACGCTCGATAAGATCTAATCTAATTATAAGGAGATAAAATTCCTTAATGAATAATATCTTAATAAATTCCATATTTCTAGAATGTCATGCAATGGAGATCTCAACAGGGTTACTTCAGTCCACTCTTTAACAAGGCAGTAGTTTTGTTTGGGACACACAGTTGGACTGTCCACCCTCCAGACCACTCAGCCCATGTTACCCCCCAGGAACCACCAATGCAGCAACAATCACAGGATTATCTCAAGGATAAACCATTAACTGACTCACTGGGTACACAATTCACAAACTATTGTTGTCATCATTATAATCGCCACACTCCTCATCCTCATTGCCCTCCGGTTCTATGTCAATATCCCGCAGCTGAGTTCAATTGGTGAAATTATATTTTGCGACCAACCAATCACTGCTGTGCAAAGGAAACGCTCTTAAATTAATCACAGGCGTAGGGTCTTTCTGCTACACCATCATGATTATAAAACAAAAAAAACAAGCAAAACGTTGGCGAGCCACATAGCAAAAACATGTGAGCACAATTAACTACAAATCAAGTATGCAAAAATAAAGACTAGGGGGCTGGAAAAAATTCAAAGTAAAATAAATGCTCTCTGTTAGTTAATTATAAATGAAAAGGTAAGTAGGATGTGGTCCAATGAGAACAAACTTTTTGGCACAGTTGAGGGTAAACAGTCTATATGACAACACTATAACTGTGGAAAACTTAGCTGGTTATTTTGAAGGATGTCGATCCCACACCATAAACATGTCTACCTTCATAAATAACTGAAATTACTTCAGGCACAAATTTACATAAGAAGCACAGAAAACAGGTATCTGGGTCAACATAGAATTGTTAAAATATGTTAGCTCAATAGTTGCTGCCTTATTGAAATGCAGCCTGTGTGACCAACACATTGAACTTCACTAGGTTTTCATAGCAGAAATGCAAAAAGTCTGATCATAAAATTATTCCCTCAGCACATAGAGGTTAGAGCAAACTATCTTAGAGTATACTTAGAGTCTTGTGGGCTTAATTATAAAATAACATATTCATGCTATTATTTCAAATTACACAAGGCCATGACATTGGCTGATGAACCTACATTAATAATATGGGTATCCATGAGTGTGTGTGTGTGTGTGTGTTTGCGTGTGGAAAAGAGAGGGGGTTAATTAATGTGCCTCTTTGCAGAAGCAATACTTTTGGCTATGTAGCAGGAAGACTAGCTGCTGTCTATAATAGGAAGAGAAAAACAACAGAGACTAGCTGCTCATTTCTGGAGGCATTTTAATTGCTAGAATACAGCGCCAAGCTAAAAATGCCTCCGTTGGCCTCCAGCATGAGAAAGTACGAGAAGCTGCTCTCTGCAACACCTCTGAATCGATGCTGCAGACTGCTGTTAATTGACTAAAACTGTGAAATACATGGTACATGCAAAGAGGGAACTTTTAACTGTCATAAAAGTTACTGTGGTAGGAAATCTGCCTCTGATACTGGGCACATCTGACTTCAATCTTTCCATATTTTTCCCTCCCTCACTCAAATCGTCACTTGAAAACTGAAAAAATGTGGGTTTCAGACCACTCAGCTCAGCTCATGTAAAAATCACCAAGTTGTGATTCCACTTACACTCTTGTTCCCCTTTATTTAATCAGTGAAAGTATGTCCCACAGATGCTCAGAATCACCGGTAGTCTCTTCTGCAGCAGTATTGACTTGTCACAGTGGGTGTGGGTGTGGGTGTGTGACAGCGGAGCACCAAGTGACTTTCTCGGAGGCAGTTTCTCCCTTCAAGTGCTGAAAATGGGATGTAAACAGTCCCAGTTCGATGGAGACCGCAAAATAATAAACTTAAATTTAACACAGGTTGAAGAACAAGACCGTGCCTGTGTTTCCCATTTATCCAATTCTAATCCTGTAAACCAGTTCAGCACTCTTCTATGTCTGTTTCAGTTTTACACTGCCTCTCTCTAATTTGCTTTGCTTTCCTCTGTCTCCTCTATATCCACCTTTATTCTAACTTCAATTTAATCTCAATCAGTTATTGGACAGTTTCCTATCTGAGGCACACTGTTACTCTATGTTATAGTAAGGCCAAGAAAAAACAAGAGTCATCTGTCCCACATTAGAGGTGTTGAATTGGGGGAAGAAAATGTCTAATATGCCAGAGATTATAAATATTCACTACTTCAGAATCCAAAGTCAACATGAGTATGAGTTGAGATATTAAGGATCCCATTATCTCTAGCAGCAACCCTGTCCCATATCTATTCTTCGCTACTGCTTCTGGTCCTGAAATTCCACCTTGAAACCATATGGCCGTCGCCCACAGGGAGACTGACCAAAGTGGGCTGGACGGCCGAGAGTATAACATCCAGCATCGTCTACCGCAGCATCAAAATACTGGCAACCGTGCCTTTTCTGTCATGCTCTACTGCTTCCAATGCTGAGGTTTTCCCAAAACCGCTCATCTTGAGAGCCACTTCTCACCAGGCACCCGGTCATTCACAGAATTCCATCCCTGTGGACCGGACCATTCATGATTTGCGATGTTTTCTAAGGAATTATCTATTTTCCGTGTTTGTGTTGACGCGTTTGTCAGCAGCCTTTTATGAAAAACTGCCATCATTACGTGTGCTGAACAATATTTTATGATATGTTTGTTTTTCCAGAGTTCCACCACATTTCATATCATGCTGATGGCTTGGTGTCAAATTATGAAAGTAATGTAAAGGCATAGGAATCCAGCTATCTGCTCCAGGTGGAGTATCTATTTCATCTGCCCCACTAACCCTTCAGGCACATAGATCTGATGAATATATAAGTTATTGCTTTTCAGATACATAATGTCTTACTATTTACAACCACAGGCAGACATCCTATTTAGCAGGCTCAGAAAAGCCCTGGTTACCGTAGAGACTACATCTCATAATGTAACAAGGTACATTTACTGAAAGGCCTTAAGGATAATATATTCAGTGAGGGTATATAACGCATCTCAGGAGAAATTAATGACATAGCTGTGAACTCATATATTGTAAATCGCCCTGAATAAGAAGCTAAATGGCTAAATAGTCATGTAAATAAAATACCGCAATGTTTTCCATTCCTAGTTGTTTTGACACCACAGTAAAAAATAGCCCAGCATACACACAACTTTCACAACATGCAAGTGAGTAATATTGTTTTAAATGAGGGACGACAGTGGTTTTCAATACCGTTGCCAATGCAACGCCCACAAATGTCCCCACGGGTCCAGTGTTTATTCTGTTATAAATACATGTGTTTATTTTTGTGGAGCGTTCCATTCTCCAGCCTGGATACACTGAGGCAGCATGGGTGCCTTGATTAACCCCTCCTGAATCCATTGCCATGCAATACCACCTCCTCTAATTCAAATAATATAAACCTACCGAGTAAAGAATTTCCTTTTTAAATGGGGTGTCATGCTTCCACTGATCTTTATCAAGTTGCTTTCCAACAGAACATAAAGAGAAGAGACAAAAATGTTTGCATTTTAAAATGTTGCCCACAGAAATGATAGATTCAGTGCAGAAAATAAAGGGTCAATTTGCTCAGATTGCAGAAAAAAGCTGTGCTCTGTGGATCATCTGGGGTAACACAGATAGTTTCTGGAATGGCATTTTATTGTGGAATTTTAGTGTGTTTCAAGAACCACAAACTAAATTCCACTCACTTCTTTTGCACTGGGGCGGATGCAGTAATCTTAAAGACAGATATCTCAAAGTCTGGGCCGATAAAGCCAAAATGTTTTCCATGGTAAGACAGCACTTGAGATAGAAAATACATTATTTCTCTACTTGGGGTAAACTGACCTGTTATTAGGTTTCTGAGAGTAGATGCTAAATGTCACCATGGTGGATTCACTATGAATTACACTGTTTCCATATAAGGGGTACTGAATAAAACCAATGGTACCTTACATACCTTGATACAAAACTCAATTAAAGTTGACCTTTTTACCTGAGCTGAAGAATTTTCATTTTGCATCATTCCGATGAAAGAATGCTTCCAATGAAGAGTACAGTGAGCTTGCCAAGAACATCTTGAAATCTTAATGCTGCAATAACATAGTTTATCATATTTCATATCAATGATTCATTACCTGTGGTCCAAAAGGGGAAAAGTCCTTTCTACAAGACACGTGTTTACCATCACCACCCATCAAGTTCTGTAGACATGAAATATATAATGCTTCAGATCTTTGTATAAACAGATTAGAAAGCCATGCATAATACAATTTGTGATGTTAAATGTGGAAATTAAAACAAAACAATGTAACAGAATGCAGATTATATCTTTATTTAAAACTCTCTGATTTAGAGACTATAGATATAATCTATATACAAAAGCAAACACAACATGAACCATACCTACAAGTTGACAGTTGACCAACCAGTGCCCATTCTAAGGCACTGATCCAGTAAAACATAAAAACAGATGGAGCCACATTACCAGATGAAAACCTTGGTTTCCACAGTAATGGAGGGGAATCAAATGCCATGATGTTTCTACATCCTCGTCCTCATTTGGGCTATTAGTCTGGCTGCAGTAATGCACAGATGATTTAGATGTAAGGAGCAAGGGAGGGGGGGCTTGCACGGCACTTCACCGCAACCAGTTCCAGCTGTTTCTTGTTGTAAATCTGTGTTTAAATGTGCGGAAGTCCCAAGGGACCAAGGTTCACCATGGGATACCCCACACCCCAATTCCTAAAGTACCCCACCTCTCCCTAGATCCAGCTAAGCTTCAGGGCCTCACAATCACAACCAGGTGAGATTCTCTCTCTCTTCCTGTCTCCCCCCCTATCAAGTTTGAGGTCTGTCTGATCTGTTGTCAGTCCTCCAGGGGTCTGCATGCTGTACAAGAACTGTACAGGAGAGCTTATTCGCAAATTAACCCCATCTATCAACACAGGAAGGGGAAAAAGAACATAGACGATTCTTTGAAGTGGGAGCAGAGCTGTGTTACTAGCTTCAAAAACACAGTTGGATATGTAACCCTTTATCATTACAACAGTCCTTTAAAAGCCCTGCCAAGGCATCTGGCTTATGTTTGGACCTGGAATTGGATCCGTTTGTGTGGCAACTCCAATAGACACCAGTCTGTGAAGGCACAGGCCAAAGCAAACTGTACAGGTGAAATTAAAACTTGCCTACATGTGGAAAACAAAACAAAACATACAAGCGTATATATATACACATCCTTCACGGAACATGAAACATGTCTAATAGCATTAGTAGATAGTACATAGTACAGTATTTGTGGCTCATAGTGGCAAGCAGGGATGATTGCACAAAAACCTTAACAGCGCTGGCAATTCCAACTTTACAAGAGTTAATAAAAAACTTCTTTCCTTTAAAATAAATTAAACACCATTTTCAAAATGGTTGTCTCATCCTTCTTTGATTACTATTATTTGAGAACACACAGTAAGACAGAAAACAAAACAAACAAACTAAATTTAAAAAAACAAAACAGAGGCCAAATTTCTTAATATTTGATTGGCAATATAGTAGTGGTATGACGCATTAAGTTCAACAGAACTTAAAGTTATCTGCATCAATGGTTTCTACCTCTGCAGTCCATTACACACAGGGGAAACATGAATCAATCACAACAATAAAAATTTATGCATTTTAGAGAAGCATCACTACTGTTGAGGGTGAATCTGACCCCGTCTGAACATACAGTCTGCCTTAAAAGACTGTTATGTCCTAAAACACTCTACGTCAGACACTTATCTGGACATGCTTAGGCAGTGATACAACATGGCAGTCACTAAAGGATAGAATAACTGCTGAGAGTTGAAATCTCTGGTGCTAGTGAATCAGACTTGACCTAAGCAGTGAGTCACCAGGAATGGCAAACCTGTATAGTCACTTTAAAAACATTTTTTGTCATAGTAGATACCCAGCCCTGTTTGTGTGGCAGTTATGAGAGCTGGCAGGAACATGCAGTCAGCTAGTTTCATATCAAAGGATTATCTCTGAATGTTGCTTATTTTGGTTAAGATGATGTACATCTCCTTTCAAAGCAGCTTTAGAACGGCCTGCAGCTGGCATTTTTAGTGTGTGAGCCTTGAAATATAGAGAAAGTTAACTCATCTACTGTAAACTGGTTTCCATTTCAACAAGCTGTTATAATTTGGTTTTCTGGTGTGTAAACAGCTTAAGGTGCACTAAAAATAACTAAATTAACTTGACTACATACAGAAATAAAAACATACAAAACATATTAAAGCTCCATTAAGCGATATATTTGACATTAATGAAAAAAAGTTGCTAGTACTGCCGATCCCATTGTGAATCAACACCAAAATCGTCCTATCCTTACTGCAGTTTTCAGGCACTACCAGGTTGTTGTTTTGGTTCACTGAAATCCAACCACTCTTACATTACATTATATAGAACTGTGGGCAGCTGTTTCCTACAAACCTAGAAACAGACTGTATGCTTTGTTCTTCCTGCAATACGCTGAGCTTAAGTGGCTAGTAAAGTAAGTGAAACTTCTACCAATAAAGGCATGAACACAAAGTGAATATCATACTTACATTCATCAGGTGGCCAGAAAAGGACTGTAACTGGCATGCCCATGTTTCTCTGCTTCTACTGTGTTACTTGTTTGCTAAAATATTGGCCACAAGCACTTAATAAGGCAACTGTATATTATAACTTTGTTGCTGTAGGTTTGGAGTTTTTCGCTTAATGCAGCTTTAAGTAAATACACTTTAACATCAACAATGATGTCTTAAAACAAATACTCCTCTCTCTCTTACAGGAGAAAAGGAGGTCATTATGGTGTCTTTGAGAGGGGGCTCAGAGACCTGGCAATGGGATGCAGCGCCCTCAGTCAGTCCAGTGGTTGGGGAGCAGGTGGGGTGTGAGTGGTTGACACATAGGGAGGAAGCTGGGGGCTTGGAGGCTGCAAACTACAGACCAGATCCCTAATTTAACTCCTTTCAAAAAGAAACACTTAGGCCTAGTTGCAGACTGGGACTCATACTGACACTCTGACTGACACACATTTCATACTTGAACTTCTCACGTGGCATCAGGAGTTCGCAGTGAGCAGCCTGCACAATCAGGACTGCAGGTGACTCAGGTTATTGCCTAAACTAAACACTGTCAACTGCACAATCAGGGTTGAAGGCCCTGGGTTGGACCATATCACACAGGTTTGGGGTCTGTAGGCTGCAGCCTTTGTTCCCCAGCGTCAGCCCCCTATCACACAGGGCCAGGATTGTGGTGATAGTTGTAATGGTTGGTGTGCTCGGAGTCTGCGATCTGCAGGCTGGGTTTCCTCTCTGGCTCTTCGCTATCAGCTGCTTCTTGCCTAGTGCAACGTGGTGGCCGCTTCTTAAAGAAGTCAGACACAAAGCGCACCTGCAGAGGAGGGGAGAGGAGAGCAGAGGGGAGGAGAGGTTAGTTTTGGTCACTTAGAGGATATTTTTCCCACAGAGATTGGCGTGTCAGCATGTGAGGGATACAGGAGGAGGTAAGGGCAGGGCTGGAAATTGTGATTACATATGTCTGGACAGGTCTGTGCACAGCTGTTGTTAGTGACACACTAACACTTACACACTCATGCACATCTGAGAAGAACACACAGAGAGCAGGCACAACCCCTGTAGGCCATAAAACACTATGCCCAGGAGGGTCTCTAATTGCGCACAGCACTGTGAAGGCCAAAGGCGCGGGCTCAATTCCCCATTAATCGTACATGGACACACACACACACACACACACACACATACGCACAAACACACACTCTACCACTCCAGAATTTCCACAAGGCAGTGCTGACAGTGGTTCAATCAAAACAGGGAAGTGGCCAAACAATAAAGAAGCCCAGCTGGATGAAGTGAGGCGAATGGACTTATTGCCTGAGAAACCTGCCAGTGTAAGTGTGTGGGTTTGTATCAGGTCACACTTTGCTGCTGTCACACTTCACTCCCCTCATACTTCCTGTTTCTACACATTTTTACTGCAAGAATGAATTAAAGATGTAATATGAATTCATCAGTGGCTGTTCTGCTTTGAAAGGAGTATTGTTAACAGTAAGATTTCCATTAAATGTCAGTCTTATGCTTGGGACAGTCCCACCCATGTTTGCTTTTCCTAAAGCCTGAAACCACAGGAGTAAGTTTAGACGTCAACAGGTATAAGGCTGGAAATACTTCAGAGAAAATGAAATGTCGAAAAATCTTTCTATTTGAGCATCATGTCTAAAGAGAAGAGTTTTAGACAAAAGATGAGGATGTCCATACTATTTTCTGTATAAATTGCCAAAAACGGACTATTCACAATGTTTAGAGCAGCTCAGAACTTGATACCAGATCGTCATGGAAGTAATATGTAGAAATTCTTAAACTTTGCATTGTTTCCCTTGAATGACGTTGTCTTGGAGACTCACGTTGAGTACAGCAACAAGCGCTCCCTGCAGCAGCCCCACCAGCACGTCGCTCCAGTGGTGCTTGTAATCAGAGACTCGGGTGTAACCCACGTACACCGCGAAGGCCACCAGGAAGAACTGGATGGTGGGCCGGAGAAGTCTGGCCCACTTAGCCACCAGTCTCGCCTGCACGTAAAGCTGGAGTGGAAAGTTAAGTGGAGGAAGAGCAGAGGGTGGTAGATTGGGGTTGAGGGGAAAAGGAAGGTGGAGAGAGATCAGCATCTATTTGCATTGACCTAATGATATATAATTGGAGTGTAATGTAATGTTTTGCCATCTCTGTATTTGCTTACAGGTTTTCGGGTATTGGTGGTGTCCCATTCCAAACACCAATAATAATAAAAAAAAGTTTGTTTATTCAGAGCATGGGGATTTGTCTCTTTACTGCAGAAACAGTGGCTGGTATGCCTCAAATTTGATTTAACAGTAAAAAGGTGTTGAGTATGAGTCTAATTTATGTCCACTATGGACTGAAATCCCCCTTTTTTTACTGGAAAGCAGCAGAAGCCAAAAAATTATGAACCTGGCAACAGAACAGACTTCTCTGGTCTTCTGCTAGGTAACAGTTGAAGGTGCAAAACTTGGCATCACACCACAGTCCCCCTGCCACACAGCCACACTCTGCACCGTACCCTGCAGGACACTTTTTCAGCAACACAAGACTCAGGCTGGATATCACAGCTTAGCTCTATTTGTTTGCAGTATTTGCCTGGCAAAACAGAAAGTGTGGGCTGGACCACCGACAGAGCTGGACACTAGCTGGAGATATTCTGTTTTCTCTTTCAAATGTAATTTTCTTTGAACTGAACAATGTTGCTATGCTTGGCTTCTTGAATCTTGCTGTCTAGCACCAGTGCCTGGCTTTTAACAGAAAGAGATGAGGCCAAGGGTAATGAACTGAAAAGACCTGGAAGACAGAGCACAGCACATGCTTTGCCTTCATCATTGCTGGGGAAAAGGCAGCAGAGGCCTCCAGATCATTTCTCTCACTGTCCACATTCTTCCTCTGAACTCCTGCCTCATCCTTTTTGTGTCCACAGGCACAAACTGGTTCTATGAGCCTTTTCATCTTCTCAACAACTAGCCCTTGAATACAGATCCAAATGCACAAGCCTGCTCGCAGATGAACCCATCTGGGGACTGTTTACATGGAGATATTTCTATACTTACTGTACATAGAGATGCATATGTACATTGTGTTTTAGGACTTTAAATGCTGAATTGAGGCTCATGTGCTATACTTACTGCAAGGAAGAGCATGCAGTACATTCCAAAAGAGGAGTGACCAGAGTAGAAGGACAATCTGGAAAAGACAAAGAATCAAATGCAACTGTATTAAATATTATTCTGTGGCATCTCATTTGCATCATTGTCATGTAATATAAGTTTTATGAAATTAATTCCCCAAACAATATCAAACAATGTCACACTTTCTCTTCTGATGTATGATTATTAGTGTCTTAATTAGTATCAATTTCATTGCTTTTTAATTCTAACATATTTTCCTCCCTAAACACAAAGCTCCAACTATAATACCCAGTTCTTCTCCTCCTACCTGGACTCTGTGACGTCCTGCGGCTGGCCGGTGCAGTTGATCACCTGCATGTAACCAGTGCAGATCTTGGGGGCACATACAGCCATGAAGTTAGGTCTCGGTCGCCCGATAGTGAACTTGGCAAGGTCGGTCAGCGACTGGCTGACGCATGCTCCAAACAAGAAGGTGCCCACCACCTTGTAGAGTGCAGCTACATACTGGTTGAAGTCTGAATTAGAGTAAATCCTCTTGCTGTAAACCAGATAAGCCTCTCCAGAGGAGATCTATGGAAAGAAGGAGAACAGTGAAAAGGGATTTTTTTCAGGCCGCCTCATTCAATTTTTTAAATTTTTTGCATCATTAGAGCAAAATTACTTTTCCTCCTTATAAATCAACAGTTTACCCAGTTCATAAAGGGCATTTATTAATGGAGCAAACAGCACAGGATGCTGTTAAATGAGTGAAATCCTGTAAACTTTCCATGATGGAAGTGAGAAGGAATAAAACTCCCTGTGAGAAGAGAGGGGAGATTGATGTTTCTGGGTAAAACTTACAATGATGACAGTGCAGGAGATGGTGACTGCTGCCAGCATGCCATGGGTGATGGTGTCTGGTTTTAGGGGGTACATGATGCTTTCATCGTCGCAGTAAACTCCCCTCTGATATGGCTTGAACACGATGGTCATAATGATGAAGGGCAGTGCCGCTGTAATGAAAACAAAACAGATCGATAACAGTCTGATAAGAATGGGTTAGATCATAAATGAAGCTAAGTGAATATTTACTATATTTGGAGAAATAGTACTTTTGGTGTGAGTGATACATGAAGCTTGTCTCACTGCCAAGCCTAGAAACTAGGTTGATCCAAGTTAATGAACTTAAATATTTGAGATGAAATGCTTGGAATAACATGTTTGTCTCTTTTTTTTAAACAGGTTTTCAGACATTACGTCACCTACAAAGTTGGGAAGTGAAAATGTTTCTCTAAGGATAGCTAAATTGTTTTCTCTCTCCCTTTGGACCTCAAGGTCTAGAATCACAATGATGAATCAGGCCACAAGGAGAAAAAAAAAACATTTGGTAGTTAAATGTCAGGGTAGAAATGCACAGCAAGGAACTACAAAAATAAACACTGGAAAATAGTATTTATATACCCAGGCATGCCGGCATATGTAAAATCACACATCACACACATACCCAGTAGACACAAGAATGTACAAACACTTAGAAGACTGTACACAAATTACTGCAGACACAACATACGCAGCTCCAGCTCTTTTGAATGATGTGGCTGTGTGCAAAAATAAGACCTAATATGGCTGCCTGAGAGCACGAATGCTGTCCTCGAATCCATCCAAAAAATTCTCTCTCTCTCTCTCTCTCTCTCTCTCTCCCTTGTACATACAAACTCCCTTCACTAGTGTGCACATGGAGTAAAACAAAACAAAACAAGTAAAACAAATTCTCAGACAAATGCTCAGTACTAGGTTATAAACACAGGCTCTTGTTCTTCCTCTTTAAGGTAATATACCACCTATTTGTTATGAACAGATGGCAGAGAAGTAGACTGTGCTACAGGAGAGGTTGGAGTAACTACTGTAATCTAAACTGACCCAGTGTCTGACTTTTTCCTGCCCCTGTTCAAGGCTGTAATTGGAAGTGTTGGGGATTTTGGAGATTTGGGATTCTAGGCAGATACAGTATGTGTGAGAAAGACTTAATCTTCACAACTGCAAAGCCAGAGGAGATTCCTCCAACCTTAGACTGTTTGGTGGCAAAGTGGAGCAGTACCAAAATAATTTGTCAACTAATTAATTATCCAGTTCAGGGCTATAGCTAATGGTTATTTCCATTACCAGTTAATCAGCCAATTATTTTCCCAGTTATTGAGTTAAGAGTTCAAGGTAACGTTACAAAATGTCCAATAGTCCAGAAGAGAAGAATAGAAAAACTTACATGTAAGCAAGTCAAAACAAGTGAATTTTGGGATTTTTTTTTTGCTTAACAATGACTCCAAGGATTAAATGATCACAAAATAATTGTGTTCTATCACTTATCACTAATCAGCTCTAAACCAATTATCCATTGGACACAATCATCTTAAAGACAAAAAATTGGGGATCTGGTAGCCTGTGATAGATATTTATCTTTATTAGATATTTCATTGAGTAGTCAGAGTGAATAATTAATGGTTGAACTGATGAAAATAATTATGAGTTGCAGCCCTACTGAGGAATGTATTCTCCACCCTGACATCTACCACCACCACCACCATGCATAGCAGTTAGACAGACAGTCTTGGGGCCACTATGGAAATGCCATACGGCCGCATACTAAATGCAAGAAAAACAGTAGTGGAAAAGCACTGCACTCACTAATAGTATTGCATTTCTGTGTAAATGAGCAGTGCACCCCTCCCATTCTTTCAAAAAATGTCTGCAGTTGACATAATTCCAGGAGGACTTCCAGTGAGACCGACTGATGAGAGACCAAGAGTCCACATACTGAAGACCGAGACTAAAAGAAAATATACAACTGGATGGTGGATCAGGATTCAGCTGAGGTGAACACTCTAACACCGGGTTTAACTCCACCCAGAAACCTCTCATGATGGATATGGAACAACAGTCTACTGTAAATGTATGAATAGAGACAAAATCTTACAGCATTTTTACCAAACACTAAAAGTTTGAAATGTCTTGGGCAGACCAGATTGTTCAAAAAGTCGTGATGAGGGTTGTATGACACGACACTCATTTGGACAGTGTTTTGATATGTGACACTGAAACAGAGAATCCCTTCTTTCTGAGAGAAAAAACCCCCCCTGATAAATACTGTAAACCCCAATGAACAACAATACACTATCACACCTTCACAATGCCATGCTGTGGCTGAGTCTTGCTCTTGTCTGACATTACACATATCCAACTACAGTGTACATGAGATGAGTACAGACATTGTTCAGTGACACGCCAACTGCACACATGTTCCTCAGACACCACGAAGACAAAGAATTTTATTGGCTCGGTGACGAAGGGCAGCTGCAAAGCAGAAGCTTTGTCTTGAGAGGGGGAGAGTAAACAATAGTGTTCTATATAGGATAAACACATTATAGCACATGGACTCCTGGTAACCCGACCTTGGTGGAGCCAGGTTTAGACTACAGAAACAAGGAAGCAGAAAAAAAAAACAAAACAAAAAAACAACAGAATAACAATACAATAGAGATACCAGTTGATTTCAACACAGTATTCATACACCAAAAGCTCTATTCTTTGCACAACATTAAACAAAAAAAAAAAAAAAAAAAAAAGGAGGAATCACCGCACAACTGCAATGTTTCAACACAAAACACAAGATATTTTAGTACAACTCCATCTATCTTATCTGGAAAACTGTGGGTTTCTGGCAGGTTTCAACACATCTCCTCTGTGCACAGAACAAAACTGAAGGGTGAAATGCAAAATGTCCTGTAAACATGAGCTAACAAACACTCTGTTTAGACTGAGAGAAATATTACTCACCAGCATGAGGCCCTTTGCCTCTCATGTGCCTTTAGCAAAGTGATCACAGAATGGCTGAGGGTTAGTTATTAGGATTCATGATAGCTTAAGTTTCTATATATACATTTTTACCTCTTGCTGCTGCTTAGATGTGCAGACATTAAAATGTCCCTTTTGTAGCTTTAAATGAGTAGTTAGGAATAAATAGGAAAGTAACTCTTCATATTTGATTTAATCGACACACAAAATAAAGAAGAAAAATAATTTCAGACAAAGCCAACTGTTTCCCCTCTTTCCACTCTTAATGGTGAGCTAACTGGCTGCTGGCTACAGCATGTAGACATGAGAGTGTTATCAATCTTCCCGTGTAACAGACAGTGAATATGCAAATGTCCCATAATGTTAAAACTACTGCTTTAACCAACACATCTGGTAGCTATGCATAACTAATTTTAATCCTCATAGGAAATTTGCTTAATGCACCTATTCCACCTCCCCCTTTTCTATACACGCCTGTCTGTTTAACAGCAACAGCAGCTGGGTGACACCTGTCCCCTCATGGCAGCTTCCCACTAACCACCAGACGCCCACTGGATCCTTGTTTGCACATCTACCAGCCACGTCAGGACATGGTGAACCAGGGGATACAAAGTCTTATTCCACATATTTTCCTCTCAGCAGCACCAAAATCCTGTTTGTGAAAACCACAGCACAATACAGGGTCTCTTGTATTTAACTGACATCCTGTCTCGGGCGCCTCAGGGGAGCACCCTGATATGGATTGTTACTGATGTGGCTTTTGGGTGGCAGCTTCTGCATCTGTATCCTGCATCCTGCTTCCAGCTGTCAAGAACGGAGCAGAATGTCGAGAAACTACTGCTGCCGGTTTACCTTTCCTTCTCCTCCTGTTTGCCAACAAATGGTTCGATGGACTCGAATCAAAAAACAATAAACTGGATAGAGTTTCATTACAGGTGTTATTATTAAAGTTCTGATATGTTCTCTATAGGACCGAAAATCTCTCTGAAATTACTAGGTTTTTGAAATCAAAACAAAGACAGAGAAAGTCATAAAATTCCCAATTCTCAGCAGTTTCTTTCAGCTGCCATCCTGATGCTAAGTATCTTCGAAATATTATTGTAACCATTTCCAGACCTCTTATATATCTAGCATGGACACAACTGAAATTTACACAGCATGTCAAATACCTTAAAACATGACTTGAAAATATAATATCATCAGGATGTTTGCCTTGCCAGAAATGCAAACAAACGTTATCCTTCTTTGGGTTTTGGGGGTTAAATTCACGGTTCGTTGTCTTGACAGCTGAGGGAGAAATGGGGGGACATGGTGGCATGAAATCTATTTCCACTTGACACAGCCTATTACATCAGCCAATACCAACTTTCTATGCAACGTGGAATGTTGGCATTTAGCACATTAAAAACTCATTGGAACTGCAAACAAAACATCAGGAAAGACTTGTTTGAGCAGATACCAACGCATGTTAGAAATATATAACAGCAAGTTTTGAAAGGTTTGCGTAAGATTGGTCTGGACAAAGTCTAGGGGAGTGTTTGTTTATTTAATACAGCATGGTAAATGTCACTTTAAACCAGCAGAAGGACATAATTATTTCTATATTCGAGTCACATGGTATTGTAATTTCAAACTGTTTTATGAAGCTTTTAACACTTGCCAGAGTGGGTGCCATTAATCACAGTGAAGCAGTAGAAAAATTAAGTGAAAAGCTTCAAAGAGAAGTGCCAGCGGTTTGTGAAATATACCTTCTTCCACTTAACAAGCTCACAAAGGGCTAAATGGCTTTTTGCATATCCGTCACCAACATTAAATTCTCAAGTATCATATGTTTTCATCTGTGTAGCCATGTGCTAAAGGTTTTAATAGGTTTTTTTGTGCTAACTAATTCCTCTTAGCCAAACATGGATTTTGCCAGTTTGCCACATAGTTCATGGCCTGAATGAAGTAAGGACACCTGGCCTTAAATACTCCTCGCTTGGCTTGTAAAAAAAGGCATGAATTTTTCATTTCTGTTTTCATAAATGAAGCACTAATTCAGATGACATCTGACTTCAACGTGTTGGTTATAAATTACGAGCTTGGATGAAAATAAAAGCGCTCGAATGAAACGATGGTAAAGAGTCTGGTGCCGTCATGGACAGAATGAATGGTACATCCTGAGGTGTGTGTGTCTGTCTTATGATCAGTGTCCCTGTGGATTTATATCTGCGAGAAACAAACCAGCCACTCTTCTGGAAAGCAGACACACACATACATACTGCTTACAGGCAAAAAATAGATTCATCTGCAGACAAAATAGGTCTCCAGGATACCACAAGACAACCCCACAACCCAAACTGACACCGCTCCAGAGCTGCCTCCACTTAAAGACAGAGCAGTGTCTCTGACTTGTGCTAAACTCAGACTATGCCGTTTTTTTTTTTTAATCCAAAAGAATATACACATGGAGGAAAGGTTGAGGTACTTGTTGAGGAAACAGGAGAATCATATTTCAAGACACCTGCTGCTGCAGATGGAAGGACGGAAAATGCTGCCAGTCTGGAATGTAGCCAGGAAGCTAATCTCCAGCGGCCAGTCAGAAATCTCCCGCCTGAGCACCTAATGGGAGCCTGTTTTGAAGTAGCAGGATGCAGAGCTGGAACTTTCCTGTCTCAGATTAAGGAAGACTGTTTTAAGAGGCTTCAGTTCCATTTGGGGAAGTTCAAGGCCTCTCATTTACCTGGCCGTAAATTAGCATCCATCCGCGGTGGCACCTCGGTGTCTCCCCTCATGAAATGGGTATTAGTGCAACGGAGAGCTGAGTAATTGACAGGGACTGTGCGTAAAAGAGGTTCTGAAGAAAAAAAAAGAACAGTCGGAGGAGCATCACGGAAGATTTTAGCATTAATTGAAACCCCGTTGCTGACAAACAAAGGCGCCCAGTGTAAGAAGAGATTTGCACCCTTTCCTTCATTCCTTCAACCACTGCTGATTCACTTCCTCCATTCTAGTTTTTTTCTCCCTTATTCAAAGTCATTCATTCTTCTCTCTACAGCTTCATCTTCACCTGTCATTCTCTCTTGATCATAGCGTCCTCACACACTTCTCCCTCTGTTGTAATATAGAGGCCTCAATGGGACAGTGTTTTATTTAGCTGGCAGATGTGCAGTACGCAGGACCATTTTGGACCACAATCGCACTCCAAGGGGCTGAAGTTCAAGATCGTCACGTCTCCCTCTGTACTCTCTGTCTCTCTCTGTCTAGCTGTTTTGTATCTCAATTTCTCTGACCTTTTCTCAATCCCTTCCCTCTCTCTCCGTCTACATCTGCCTGCCCCTGAGTCCTGTTTTGTTTACTACAGGAAGGCTGGCCTTGTAGTTTTAAACACGCCCGATCATTTGGGAAATCTCCAATAGTTTGAGCCTCACACCTACTTGCCCTGGTTTCTCTGACATAACCTGCTGCACCTGCAGAACCACATGGACAGACAATTATTCTCCTCCTCTTGAAAAACCTTACAGTCTGGGTTTCGTTATGCATATTTTCAAGGCGTATAAGCCTGTTTGTGTGTGTGTGTGTGTGTGTGTGTGTGGTGTGTGTGCAAGAGGAATGGTTCTCTGCCCCTAGGCTGCCCCTGCCTGGTACAAGAATTTCCTTCAAGTCTGGCTGGAACATTGCTGCAGAACTCTCCCCTCCATCTAATTTCTTCCCTCTCCTTCCTCATCTTTCCAGCGTAGTCGCTCGGCTTCCAGTTTCTGTCTTTCTCTGTCTTTCTCTTTTCCCATCCATCTTTTCCCTGTGCGGACCAGCTTGTATTCTCTCGCATTAGCACCATTCCTTTCCTCTTTATTTTTCATCCATGTGTCACTCATGAGCATCCCTCTCTGACTCAACCCTCATCTCCCTCCATGTGAAGCGAGCACAGGGCCATTTTCTCTCTTTAGCTGCAGTCAGTGTTTCCACTTCTTTTCTTTCCTTCTCTCTCTCTCTTTCCTCTTTTGCTCCCTCCCTCCACTTCAAAACACCAGTTTGTTGAAATGAAACCTGTGGCACCACAGATCTAGAGTGCACTGTGCGATTTTACAGGCCTTTAAAATATGGAGTAACAAAACAACTAAACACTCCCTCTTTCTAACTGTCTCACCCCAAGCTGGACTGACTAACGTGGAAGGTATGTGCTGAGCCTACAACTGACATTGGCCTCTAGATTCCTAATTCACATAGGGGCATGCTTCACCAGTCACAGTCACTCCTGCTGTTGTTGCTGCTGCTGCTGCTGCTGCTGCTGCTGATTCTTTATTTTAATCCTGCTGCTGTTACACTCAAGTCTATCATTCGCGTGGCTCCAAGTGGTGCAGAAAGGAGACAGGGAGGCAGAGGCGGTTGGATGGGAGCAGGTGGGAGGAGGCTAAATCTGGTTAGCGTCAAGGTCCGGGTTTGGAGGATCAAAGTAGGCCACACAGGTTTAAACTCTAAACCGCCAAAAGGTCTGCGGGAGGTTAAAGTGCACAACTCTGTCACAGTTGCCTCTAAGAATTCATAAATGTGATGCTGTGTTTTCATTTAGAGCATGTGTGCCTTCCAGTGCAAATATTGTGAAATTATGATTACTATGCAAATGAGACTATGTTTAGCCGTTGTCCCACCAATTATATTATTGTAGTGACAGTGTTTGTCCAAGCGGATGACATTTACAAAATTCTGTTGAACTGTAACAAGCCCTCTTCCATTCAGTCAGACTTCCTCTCCATGCATATGTTCATGTTTTCTCTCTAACTTAAATAAAACATGTCTGAAGGAACTTCTCAACATTTTAATCATCTGCCATTGAAGGCGTTGGGAAGCTATGTTTGTGCTATAGCACTGCAGCACAACCTGTATTTACAGTTCAAAAGCAATCGAAATAGCTCATCAATTATGAGATAAAAACAAATTATAATAAGTGGTCACATCAGAGGAACAGATTTACTGATTTCCAAATTGTGTTCAAAACTCCTTCAAATTCAAAGTTTCTCCCGCTCACCATTAAATGTTTGAAATCAACTGTGCACTGAGCCTTTTGTGGAATCGACTCTGATGTCTGTGAACTAATGTGGTAATGATTTACAAAAAAAGAAACACGCCAGAATAAGCGATCATATCCACTTTGATTTGACTGATAAAAGACTTTACATGTAAACCAGAAATCTTTGTTCCATTAAGATAATTAGAAATAGACCAACAACAGCAACAAAAACCCTGGGCTCCATGTGTGTCTCTCAGGGGGCGATGCCTGTTGTTTATTAAAAGACTTCGATTTCATGACACAGCTCTCCTGAGAGAAAACAGATTCCATCAAAGTGCCTTCTTCTCTGCCTTTCCCTGAGAACTCCGGGTAATCAGTCTTCAAGCGCTGACTACACCGGCTCCCGGAGAGGCAGCACAGCATGGCATAAACTCCAGCAACATCAGCGGGGGTCAAAAGATCAGAGACATGGGGATGCTTGCAATGTAATCGTGAGTCTGGTAAATAAATGGCTCTTGTGGAGATTGCTACCATTGAGCTAATAGGGCAGCATCTGCAATGAATTAGTCCAACAAGAAAATAAAATGTTGAGAACAACTGGATGGAGGAAACAGACCAACCCAAAAGCTGTGTCTGCATACAGCTGCTAGTATCTGACACTGTCTCCAAAGACTAAGGCACACACAGGAAACTCCTGTTGGAAAATAAAGTTATAAAGGGTCATCTTTGTGGCACAGTCGTGTCTTTACCAAATAAAAGATCTAATTAAATGATGGGAACTTTAAAATGCTCCTCTGCATGCAGTAGGCATTTGTGCATGTGTGTCTACCATTTTACAGATATAATAGACTATCAACAGAACTAGTTTGCCACAATGTGCTTAATAATACGACAAAGCACATGTGCACAGAAAACAAAAGTGTGTGCGTGGTATATGTTGCACAATTACCTTTTGAGGCCATTTAGTCACATGAGCTATCTAACACATTACTCATAACTAACATCTCATTGCCATTCATATCGCCTGAAGCGGCACCAGTCATGCAGCGGTGTGAGCCATTTGTTGCTCCTCCTCTGACTACGTCCTCAAACTACTCACACCTGCAGCTCTGCACCTATGACAACAAGCTGTGGGCAGGGACAGGTTAACCCTGGTCTTTCCTCTCTATGCTCTGAGCCAACACCCACCATCTATTTGTACTGAGGAGGGAGACACAGACAGAGCAGGAGAGAGAGAGAGAGAGGGAGAGAGAGGGAGAGAGAGAGAGGGAGGGATACAGCAAAGAAAGAATGGAGAAGAAAGAGGGCAGCCAAGAGCTCACAATGAACAACAAACCCAAGACCAAGGCAGATATTTGAACAGAACAGACAGCTCAAATGTCCCTCACAACAGATCACGCAGGCTTCTTAGCTAGAAACAAGACTGATAAGACAACAGACCTTGAGTCTGAGGAATCAGCAAACCACTCCTTGGCTCTAGGCAGCCATTTTGCATCAGATATCTCCATTAAGGGGTTCAGCGATTGTGTCAAACATTGTTAAAAAAAAAAAAATTAAAAATAGAGGGAGGCACATCCATTCATATGACACCAACTACTGTTAGATTTACCTAGGCAGGGCAGGGTGTGAGTGACAGAGAGCATGACATGTGATTGTAGCTGCTGCTTTTATTAGGCCTTTGATATTTTTAATAAAAGATGGTTGAAGGGACATAGACGTGTGGGAAAAAAGCAGAGAACAGGAGATGAATATTTAGAGTCAGAGGTGAATGTAGGAAAAATAAAGAGACTAAAGATGAACATAACAGCTGTTTCAGTAGATTCACATGCAATTTTTTTGCTTTAATATTAGAAATGTAAATAGTCCCAGTACGCAGACAAAACCCAAGTCAAAATTCGGCTTCCATATAGACTAATGGTTAGCATAATTACAAGCTCTGCCATGTTGTTATTACATGGCTGGGGCAACCTCACATAAGTTTGGGGTTGACGTGACGATTATTTGGGTGGGTGACGTGGGTGGCAAAAAGGAAGGGAGAGGCAAAAGGGTGGGATGCAGTCATCCAGAACTGACTGACCAAACCCAACCCAGACGTTAATCCCAGACTTGTGACAGCAAAATGGCGAGGCTTATCAAGTTCAGCAGTCTGCAGATCTTCCCACACATGGAAAAATACCCCTAAGCCCTCTCAAAAGCCAGGAGGGGTGGGGTGGGGTGGGGGGATTGAAAACCGCACAGCAGAGCAGATCTGCACATGTATGAGCCCGTCATCCCGGTCTCCATCTTCCCTCCACCACTGTCACCAACACAGACACAACAAGGGATGAACATGCCGCCAAACACCACGCCATTATGCAACACATGTCTGTCACACACTTGTGGCATTAACACAGTAAACCAGTGTCCCACCGCAGTGGTACATTCCACAGACACTCATTATCACTGGGGGTGCGTCTGAAAACAGTTTCTTCCGAGGGTAGTGGTGATGAGTTTGTAGGTTTCTGTGATATAAATGTTATCATCAGAAGCTCATCATTATCTTTATGGAGGACTGCGGGTGTCATTTACATGGTTAAGTACTCTGATCTTGAAATATCATTATCTCTTTAGGTATTATTGATCTATTTTAAATGATGTGTTAATGATTGTTGCTTTTTAAGGCCCTTTTTAATTTGTTTAAAAAAAATCTTAATTGATATATTAATATATTCATTTGTAAAGATTCTTAATATTCATTATTTGTATTGCCTATTTAAATATCAATGAAATAAATACTTGGGAATTGTATTGCATTATTTATCGATTAATGAATTCATGTGTAAAAAGCTTTTATTAATTCACAAATTATTTACCAATTAGATATCAATTAATGGAATACTTTATAACGATTTTCTTGACATCTGTGGTCCTCCATACATAATTTCGTATTCGGTTCCATTTATTACAAATTAATGTCAAATGACAAAGGCAGGACTGATGCTGGCTTCTCTGTCACAGTATGTGTCACTGATATGACTCATTTCTTAACATCTCGTTATTTGTTCATTGCCCAGAGGAGGAAGGAGACAATAAAGAATACACTAATGATGCGCTTTAGTTCCTACAGCAACGGAAAAGCGAAAAAAAAAAAAGGCATATTGTTCCTTGAAAAATGACTCCTTACAGAAGTTAAATACAAAACAATGGTCTGTGGAACAAACGTGTAAGTAATATCTTGAGAAATGCACTGTATGTGGGAAGTCTGTACATTCTTGAAAGGACTCCTGGCAGACAAAATACTGAAGAAAATGAGAAATAAGCGGGGCTCACACATGCATATCAAATTTCCATAAACAAACATTCAGCTTCCTGAGGCTCTGTAAAGTCCAGCAAAAAAGTTCTCGGTGAGTGGGAAGGAGCAATGCAGAAAGTCAGTGAGGGGGCCAGAGAATGGATATTTCCTCTCTGGTGTTTCGGCCACGGTGCAAGTTCATGTCACATTTCAGCCCCGGACACTATTATATATTCCAGTTGGAATCTGCATAAACAAACGAGCTGCTCTCTTAGTGTTGGACTCGTGCATGGAAATTCAGTTGCTTCATTTGCCTTTTAAAGACAGACTGGGATAAAATAGCGTCTGTGTTCTCCTGAGGATCTGATTAGAAACACGCGTTCGTGTCATTTTTACGTGCAAATAAACACTCACTCACTTAAACGAATTCCTAAGTTGATGTCATGGGCGGAAAACACTGCACAAACACACGAAGCATTGACAAGAAACTGCTGGCAAGAGATATATGAACGGCAGCTCTTCCTGAAAACAATGAAGTGCAATTCCTAGATAAAAGGCAGCTCATGCTGATGTTTAGTTTTGTACTCTGTGTCCACAACTTACCAACTAAAACGCACAGCACGTCCATCACCACGAACAGCTTCTTCTTCCTCAGCTCCTTCATCTTCTTCCCGCTGATTTACTTTAAAATCAATAACTAGAGTAGAGAACAACTACTTTGTGAAGTCCATCGGCGCTCGCTCGCTCGCTTTAGAATAAAAGTACAGGCTATGCAAACAATCTGGTAACCTGCACTACGAGTTCTTCCGGGATCCTCTTCACTACCTGCGCTGACATTGACAGCATAGGTGTGTTAACTTGCTCAAAACGGCAGCGTGTTTAAAAACTTCAGTCTGAGCAGGTACGCAGCACCACTTGAGTCTTGCGTCCCTTTGCTCGCATTACTGCTTCTCTGGGGGGGTACAAAGCCAGAACTGAAGAGATCCTCCAATTCCACAGAGCTGGAAAAGTCCGGAGACAATGCAGTTTTAAACTCTTCTCTTGCTCTACGCCGCTGCGCTGGTCCCTCCTTCCAACTTCCTCCTCTGGCTCCTCTCTGGCTATCTGATCATAGCCAGGCTCGAAGTTTTTTTTTTTTTTTTTTTTTTTTTTTTTTTTTTTTCCTATTTTACGCACAGGCGTGCAAGGAGCGAGAGAGAAAACCTCTTCGCGGTTTGCCTGATTTTTCTCTCCCTTCTTTGCAAAACCAACTTTTCTATGTCTGTCGTGTAGAAAAGGATTCAAACGTTGTGAAGATCAGACCAAGAGGTGGTGCCTGGGAGCAATAAACCAAGGCACAGGCTGCACTGTCAGGTCGAAAATAGGAAGGAATGGAGAAAAAGAGAGGGGGGGAGTCATATCCTGAAACAAATGGCTGTAATTACACCTGACCTCATTATCTGAGGTAATCTGGACTTAATCAATCTTGGGATTTTTAAATGCACTGTTAAGGCTGTGGCTTTAAATGAAAGCTCAGCTCTGGGCCCATTTCTGATCTCATCTCCCTGAAATCCTCACAAAGATGAGAGCCCTACGTGATCTTACCCCATCATGCACTTCTCATTAAGGCCCCACAGGGCAAACACTTTTCAACACAGTTCTGTTGAGTACTCTGCCTTTCCCCTCCACTCTTCTCCCTCTCGTGAGAGATTTACACTGAAGTGGACTAAAAAAAACTGATTCCAAATAATGATTCCAAACATATTAGTCAACTCCTTCCTGTCACTCAGAGGTGGACCCACACTGAACACCACTTGGCAGGTGTTCAAAGAAAATGTAGAGGACAAAACCTCCAGCCTATTGAAAGCAAAGACTTTTATAAGCCCTGCTGGGACTGTAGCAACATTAGCATGGCTTAACACCAGCATGACTCCAAGCCAGAGTGTTTTTTTGCTCCAGGCAGTCAGGATGTTTCTCCACCAGCCAGTCAGTACCAGGTCATCACTTACTGGCTGCATCCAGCACTTTGGATTTGTGAGTGTGTGTTAACATTTAACTCTGTTTGCTTGATAAACACAATGTTTACCCCCCGAGTCTATTAGTTCAGCACACTCAAGTTAAGCTTAAGATAATCTTACATGCACACAGTCTGTTTTGCAGCTTTAATTAACTTTGTGCACATTTGCAACATCAGTAACATATATTAGAACATCTAGTTATAAAAATGAACAGCATGGAGACTTTGGGGAAACTGTACAAGGAATTCTTTTAAAACTGAGATTTCTCTGCCCCCTTCTGGTCATTAGAAACAATCAGAAGGGGCCAGATAAGCTCACAGACTGGAGTGGTCTCTGGTTTGTGAAAGGTGGTTACTGAGGGTGCATGAGGCAGCATGATCCACTCAACATGCATTACTGCACTTAAAGGAAAAATGAATTGTGGACACAAGTGCTTTGCTTAAAGGTCGCAGTCCAGAAACACACGAAAAGAGGAAGATTCATCAAGCCTTTCTTCAGCTATGCAACTTCACACAGTGTATTTACTATTATTTTTAAATACATTTTATTCAGAAAGATATTGTGCTCTATCGGTTCTCTGTATCATACACTGCATTAGTTAGTTTGCAAGTCGACATGTGCGTCACTTCATCAGAGCAGAACTTTTTCGTTGTGTGTTCAGAGTCGGAGATCCAGGCAGCCAGACTGCTGAGAGTAGGGTCAGGAACTGGAGGCCAGATGTTCTGTTTTATCCTAGGAACAAGTAACAGGCGCTGTAAGGTCTTGACATTTTCAGTTCTGTTCAGCAACCCATTAATTGCATTGTGACAGAGAAAAGTTTCTACATTTATCCATTAAACTTTGGAACAGATGTTCATTGCTAGCTGAGTGCAGGTTTTCCTAACCACAGATGAACTCAACTGGTGCCAATCAGATATTTTTCATGCAACAATCTTTACTATGCATGTTTCAACATTTGTCTCATCTACCGCCAGTGTTCATTACTGGGCCAGTGATAGATACCAGTTACACTGCCACGCCCCTTTTTTTTAATAGTAGTAATATATAAGTAATTAAATATAAGTAGTAATAAGATTTTACATACAAGACAATACAGAATTTCAATGACATTTTCAGACTCACACTAACACAAACTCAGCAGAGACAACTCTGCTTATTTAGCCTTATAGACTGCATGTTTTATTTACATGCAGGATTGATTCAGCAGGGAAAAGAAAGCAGCTATGCACCGTTTGTGTGTGTGTATGTTTGTGAACTGCACTGCTTGTTCAAATAACTCCTAATAACTACCTGCAGAGTGGTAAAAATATTAACCTTATTTAAGTGTTCTGTCACATGCATCAAAAAGTTTGCACAGTTTCAGTGTAGCACCTAATCAGCCAGTACAACCTGGCCTGGAGAACAGGAGGTCAGATGAGATAGAGGGACAGTTGCAGTTACATCACATGAAGGCTTTCCCTGCTCTACCACACTCTATGTGCACTTCCTGTTCCTTCATGTCACTCATATATTAAAAACATGTACTGAGACTGCTGTCCAGACATAAATAAACAAATCCATGCCTTTCTCTTCATCATCTGCCACTTACTATACTGACTGTAGTTTTTTTCAAGTCAATGCTGGGTGACCACCCTACAGCTGCAAACTACACTGTATGCTCTGCTGCTAAAAATCCACGTAGCATCTGAATGCTAAATGTATGTTATGTGGTTATTTGATGTTGTGTGTCTAACTGTCTCTCTCTGTTTTTATTCCTCCATCATTTTAAGCAACATTTAATATTACATTAAAGCAACTGAGCTAAATGTAAGCATCATATTGCAAAATGACTGTGACTGTGAGGGAAACTAGTTATCTATTAAAATTAACAATATTTCTTGCTATAGGTTGAGGCAGTTGTCGTATACTGCTTTTTTGAGACACTTTACATATCTTTGAAAGTCATAGATGACACAACTTTTTATTTATCACTGCTTCACAACTGGTGAAGTATTAAACTGTAAATAAACTGACAGATCATCTCACCTTTGCCCACATGCAGTCATAGTCACAAGCAGTACAACAGTGATCAAAGGAGAAAAGACACAAATCAGGATGGTCCTCTCTGAATATTTGTTCCCTGACGAACACACAATTGCAGAGATCACATTCATTGTGTAATTTTAATAATAATGCATATGAGCTAAACTGTTGGTTCTTACCCACAGTGACCCACAGAGGTGGACTGGCTCGTCCCTCTCCTGCCACCGTGTGAGCTGTCATAAAGATCTGATAGACTCCAGACAGGCCAGTCAGGCGGTACTGCAGCTTCTCACCTGGCACTGTTTGCACTTCATCTGCACCACAACGCAGTGCATTTAAAATATTAATTACTATACTTAAGCATGTTTGTGGATGTGTGTTTCCCTACATGTTGTGTTGTTCTCCTTCTGACAGTAGAGGCTGTAGTGGGTGATGAAGCCATGCTGCTCCTCCACAGGCAAAGGTGTCCACTTGAGGAGAACTGCACCGTTGCTCTGCTCCTTCACCTGCAGTATGGGGCCAGTAGAGGGCACTAGAGGGCCAGGCAAAGAGAGAAGAGGAGATGGTGGGATATGGTGGTGAAGATGACCTGGACTCAATGATATACTGCTACAAATGAACTTATCAGTGAATTTGTGTTTTACAGACAAAAGTCTGATAAGATCTTAAAAATACATTTACTATATATACCACATGAGGTGGGGTCAAAGTTATTATACTCATCATGTCTGCAGGTGCATTACCCCCTTGTCTGGTATAAGTCTGTGTTGAAACTGCTTCACCGTGCTCATTGCCACACTCAGGCCTTACAGTCACGACATATTGCACCTCTGACAACAAACCTACAAATTAGAATCAGAAGGACTATTCAATCAATCAGCAACTTGTGTAGTAATAAAGTTACTCAATTACTGGCACAGATTTCTCTTTGTTTTGGTGACAGCATGACTTTAAAAGGAAAATGCCACTCAATCTAAAAACACATCTTTTTGTTCTTGGAGAGTGGGGACTTGGCAACTTCAAATAGGCTGGAAAACAAATTTGAGATGCTTTCCTTATGATATATATATACTGACTGACACAAACTTTGTAAACAAACACAAAATCGGTGTAATAACAAATGGATTTCAATAGTAATAGTGACTGCAAGACCTCCCCGAGAGTTAGATTCTGACCCAGGAAACAGAATCACAGAAATAGTGGTCGCCAAGTACTTGTGCAACATTATTAATTGGCTCATGTTCAAAATTTCTTTTCTATCCACTTGTGCTTGATATGTCTATGGTATAAGACAGAAATCTCTTTAAAGAGATGGAGTTAAGTGGTGCCATCCTATCTACAGCAGCTAGATGATAGGCTTACCAGTGATGATCATGTTACTGGTGTTATAGCTCAGTCTCTCCCAGTGTAGATGATGACCATCAGCTTCTGTCACATACTCCCACTCCAAGAGGAAGCCAGTGAGTGAGGAATGTGTGAGTAGTGACCATGAAACCTCCAGACTGGACTCATTTAACACTTGTACACTGACTGCTTTCATGGCCCTGAGTGCTAACAGAGAATATCATGGGATTAAAATACAAGATTTCACATGCCGTAGCAAATAATACAGATTGATTTATGGTTATCATTGTAATTTAAACCTGATATTGGACAGAATATTTTTGCAAATAGATTATCTGTATGCTTAATTTATCAGATTGTGAAAGGAAACTTGGGGGTGCATACACATGTCTGTGGGCGCTGGGAGGGTGAGCTGCGCTGCAGGGGAGCATCCAGCAGAGTTACACATGGCCAGAAAGCAGGAGGAGCGCTCCGTGGGCAGGGCCAGCTGACAGGAAGTGCCTGTCATGGTTGCGCATTTTTCCGTACGTGGTGAGCTGCGGTATCCCTCTGACTGACAGTGCACATTAAACCACAGGCTGATGCAGGCTGTCTGACTCTTTGAGGGAGACTGGATGGGAGATGAGATTAACACTGTGATCAAAAATGAGGTGGCCATCATCAACATAGAACTTGGCATTGGTATTCAAAAGACTGACTTTGGTGCCCTAAGGGAAAAGTGTGCCCCCAGGCAGCCTAATACATACTGCTTTACACAGAAAAATGTCACAATCAGGGGAATCAAGTCTGAGATTCTGCAATGAAGCAAAATATGTTTATATTCACATCAAATATATTTTCTCTCCATTGCGGACAAATAAGTAAGCAAAGGAGTGAATAAGTACTTCACTGACAGCTTTTACATTGTGCTCACCTTCCACAGAAGAGTCACTTGTCTCTGCTGAGGATCATCTGTAGGTTTTATTGTTCTCCACAGTCGTGGTGCAGCGATAGGGGCTGAGGGAAATAATAATAAGCAAACAGTATAATTTCAGCATCCAAATTCTCTTTAAAAATCAAACATAACTATTTAATATTCTATAAGTTGTTTTTTTTTATTTGCACAGAAACCAAAAACGTCTTAGCCATGTTTTGTTTCCTAGAAGTACTATCATATCATTGTAATTGACCACAAAATTCTTTCCCATGGTTGATTAACTACATGGCTGCAGAACATCCCCCAAACCCACCCACCAGAGACCTCAACCCTTAAAATAATTTGTTGGTCACATTTGACTGCAGCTCTGATAAAAGTGAGTTGCAACTAGAAGTTCTTCTTGCAGATAAAGAGGGAGAACCCTACACGTAAACAGGCAGCTCCTCAGCAAATTTCTGTTAAGGTATAAAAACACCTAATCTCATACTAATTGGTTTAAAATGCAGTTTTCTAGGGTTGGGTTTCAAGTTTTTTCTCTATTACAAATACACCCTGGTGTGTGGTGGACTGTCTTTAGCTGGCTGGCTTTACAAACAGGAAAGCTGTTCCCCTGTGCCACAGTAAGGCATTTATTATACAGTGACCCCAGAGAAACACACCAAGAACAGCGAGAGAGAGAGAGAGAGAGAGACGGATGTGAAAGAAACATTCCAAGGTTAATGGCTCAGTTTGTTACAAACAAACATTTGACAGATAAGATGTGGACACAAGCGCAAAAACACCAGACTGGGGATGTAGGGAAAAGAGAGCTTTATACATAATCTTAGATTTCAAAGGTTTGACAATAGCCCTGAATCAAAAAGCATCAAGAGATATGTTAGTGTAGATGCAACAAATAGTATATTTAGGACAATACTAGGAAGTCTGCACATTCTATCTGCTGTGTGAGCTTGCATGTACTTGTATGGCCGATATAGTGACAAACTCTGCTTTTTTTTTTTGGCTGTAGCCCTGTGCACCTGCACTCTGCTATGCCCCAGCACAGTAATTGTTAGTTGAAATGTGTCCGGAAACTCACCGGGCTGTGGTGACAGTGAAGGGTGTCAACAATAAGAACATACCAGTTATTGCTGAAACAAGAGGGCGTGGGTCTGTAGGAGAGAACCTGAAGACAGTCCATGACAAGCTTGAACACATCAAGACTCATGCTCATAGACCAGCTCTCATGACAGCAGAGTAGGACCAGCTGTCATCAGATGGGTGGGAACGGGTTGATGTGAATAGGGAAACCCAGAGACCCAGGTGGGGGTTTAGCAGTTTAGGGCACACTCAAAGTCAAAGAACAACATCATGAGGATGCACTGGAAGACGAAATCTCAGCAAAATCACTAGAAGAGATGGAAGTGGAAGGCACCACAGAAGCACTGTGGCATGAGGTATAAAAACTCTGGACCTGCTTAGTCTGTTGTTATATTGTATTGTCAGTTCCTCAGTGAAGGTGGGGACCCAGATTTTGAAAGGGCCTTTTCCTGGGAATGTTAGATGACAGTTAACAATAGTGTGATTTCAACAGAATGGGCAGTTCTTGGACCAGCTTGTGTGAACTGTTGAGAGAAGAGCTTAGTTAGCCTTTTGACTCAAAGGGTTGTTGACACCAAATTTCAAATTAATTGGGTGTACATGCAGTTTTTTAAGGATGAAAGTGAGGTCATTGACTTGTTTCAGGCAGGAACGATAAAATTCTATTACACTCTGCCCTGACAGTCAGAGGACTGGTCATCAGGACCGTTGATGGCCCCAAAAAGTGATTCTCCTGTGTTAATATGAGGCATTTATTACCCTGTAACCTATGGTGTGTAGAGAAATAGGGGCAAGGGAAAAGTGGCACCAAATGCTATCTCACCTGCAATGCCTGTGCAGCTCTGTAGCGTGTTGCTCCACTCACTCCACGTACTGAGGTAGCGGAAGCGAAGTCGAACTGCGTGTTGAGTAAATGGACTAAGGGAACATGGGCCTCTGAGACGAACTGTCTGGTTTGTCCTCAGAGTGTCTTTACACACCATGGGCTGAAGGTCCTCGCCTAGATGACCCTCCACTGTCTGGGCCTTGGGCTTAAAGAAACATGGAGAGTCACTATACTCACTGAGCAAAGAGGATGAATGAATTTAAAGTCTACATGCCATTATTTATTTTTCACTGATTTGAAAGAGAATAAATGCAAAACATTAATGACAATCAGTCAGTGTGTTACCACACCTGATCATCTATGCTGTATTGTAGTTGGTAGTTTACAAAGCCAGTGCAGATCTCTTCATTGGTTAGTGCAAATTTTACAGGTTTATGCCACTGCAGCTCCAGACACCTGGGTTTATCTCCAACTGGTCTCAGGTCAGACACGACTGGCTTGCGCAGCTTCACTGGTGAAACAAGAGTCAGGGTGAAGTCAGATTGATTTGCGTGAAACCTGATATTGTTGGTACAATGCATACAGTATGTGTCATTACCAGCATCTAAAGCTTTGATACAAAGGATGGGTGAGCTGGCTGTTGCTGTAGCACTATGGGCAACAACTCTGAAAGAGTACAACCGATCAGGACTGCTCATGGGGCCGGAGCACTGTGTCTGATTGATCCTGGTACAGTTGAATGCATGTTTGCCAAAAGAGTCACAGGTTGGTCCAAATTTTGTCCTGTGTGTATACATAAGCACAGACACATTAGAATACATGCACATACATGCATTTACGAGTTCTCTTAACCTACCCAGCTCTCAATAAAACTAAACTTTAAAACGCGTGCTAAAGAACTTACAGTAAACTTGGGAAAAAATTTTATGGAACGGTGGGAAATGAACACCTTCCTGTGATAACATTGATGAGTACATACCAGCACTTTTGGCAGCATTTCAAACAAGCACAGCAAGGGAGATTACATCACTGGAATTCAAAAACTATTGTTGATTTCTATGACATACTACTACTACAGGCATGCAGTAGATACTGTCGCTCTGAAGAAGAAAAAACCCGTTCACATGGTTCAGGAAGCCAAGGGGAAACGACAGGAAAGGGAAGTGAACTCTCAAGACTTTTACCGTGGCTATTTATGTAGTGCCTTTCAGCAAGACATTTAACTCAAAAGTGCTAACTAGCCAAGTTAGTGGCCAACAGAGGAACTGGGTGGCTCAAGTACCAGTGGATGAATGTGAAGAAGGACAAATCAGTCAGTGTGGGTATTTCTTAAGCTACAAGCATAAATTAGCCGAAGTACATTTACAAGATAGTAATGATTGAAATTCCACTCAGCAGCAGTGACTCACTGAAGCCACAATAGAGCAAAGAGTTTTTCCTATACTTTCAAATGTGCTCTTAAGAAATAATTAGACCAAACCAAGCTTGTCTTTTAAGCCATGCAGTGTAGTCATATTTCACACATTTTTCCATCAACTAATGAGGTCAAAAGAACTGAACAGTAAAGAGTAAATCATCTGTGTTGACTCTGTCAATTGCTAAACTGAACTTGTAGCTTTAAAAAGTTTGAACTTTGAACTGGCACATGGAGAGGAACTAATACTAGTTGTAACTGTAAACCTCTGGAAAATAGGGGCATCATCAGTGAACCATGATATACTGACTAAGTCACCGCTTGTTTAAACACCGTGTTCTCACTTTGTATTTCAAGGTGATGAAATATACCCAGTGAAACAAGTGGGACCATTCTGGACGTTGCTATTATTCTTTGTAGTTCACTCAACAGAGCCTTTTCATTTGGGATCAATTATTGCTTAACATAAAAACAATAACAAATATGCATTCATACCTTCACACAACACAACCAAAATTTCATGCTGAGGGGATATGATTGAAGAAACTGAATTACCAAGTGAGGAAAATTGAAGTATTAATATCAGGAAATAACAGGTAAACATAGGAAAAGTACCTCTGCCAAAACAACTGGACTATCTTACTGAGAACATTAAAAAGCACATGATGCAAACCCTCTTAGTGGCCATAACTTATTTTGGCCAGTGTTTCCTCTTGCATCAATGTCTGCAGTTCATTAGGGTATAACATAGAGTAGATCTACCATATTGCATATATACTGGTAATGGTGTCTATGTTGGTTGATAAGTAACTGCCAAACTAAGTTTGAGATCATTTAGAAATAGTGGCGCCACTCTTGGTCACAAGGAATCTGAATATGGCTGACATGTCGTTATCAGATCTTCCAAATATTGGTATGAGTATTGGCCGTAAAATTGGCTAGTGTGTGAAAAGCAAGCAAGACAAGTTTTTGTTTTCTAGTGACCAAATTCGAAAGACATATTGACTTCACTCTCTTCAGTTTTCTGTCTCATCCATACTCAGTAAAGATATTGAGGAGTTAATATGCTCAGCATACCACATACCACATACCTCTACACTGCTGCATGTTTTCATTTACTTATTCATTACAGAAATGAGCACAGTCCCAAATCATGTGAATGCACTGCAGCTGTGTGACACATCTCTAAAGCAGTGGAGTGAAAAAGAAAGTGTAAATTCTCTGTTGTTAGACTGCAAATATCAGAATTAGTTCTGAAAAAAATTACAATACCTATTTCCCTCAGGAACACTTGCAGAGTTACTCCCAAGCCTTGAAATAATGCCTTATAAGAGAGCTATGATTCCTGTGTGTGGGTACCTGTCAGTGTCATTGCACTAATGTTTGTACCACAATATGTCATACTGAGGTTTCTGTGGATGCACAAGCAACAATATTCACCATCACTTTAGCTTTAACACAAAGCACAAAGTCACCCCTGAATTTGTGAATAATAGATCTTACACATTAGCCTGTAGTGTATAGACAGTGTTAGCAGGGGAGTTCCTCCCTGGGGTCCAGTAGCATGTCACTTTATCATATGCAATGAAGACACAGCGGGGCTGACTGGGACTCAGCAGCAACTCTGCAGGAGGAGGAGAGATGGAAATAACATTTCAGTAATATCTTTATATGTGACTGACATATTATGTGTTTTTCCACGCAATAAATACAAAATTAAGTCAGTGTTGCCGAGTTATTTGATAACACTTAAGTGGTTTGCTAGCTGAGGAAAAGTAAAATCATAAGAAGGGTCTGACATGAGAATGAGAGACTACCTTTAGCAGCAGCACAGTAAAAGCCAAGGTAAAGCGCCATTTGGGTCAGGTATGGTCTATCCATCCTGAAACTCAAGTGGATTTCCTGAACTCCTTGAAAGGATTCGTTTTTTTCCTCTCTGTGCCTGGACTCCAGGTGTTATAGGAAACAGTCTGGGCTCATAGAAATGACTGTCTGCCTGGATCTCTGCTCAGTCTGCATGAGGACAAACATCAGGGGAGCTCTGGAGTGAGACAGGTCTTCCAGAGACCTACCAGAAAGCAAATGTACAGTAGTTGTAAGATTTTTAAAAATCCCTTATTGTTTTTACAGTAGAAAATACAGTGATAATAAAAACAACACAACAATAAATAAACAACATATATATATATATATAATAAATGCTGTGATATGAACTCACCAGACCCTTTAATAAAGTACAAATAAAACAACTTGTATTTATTGCATTATCTAATTTTTTAAGCAAAATGACACCAACCCTCAGCCTAAATGTAAAAACTTGGCAAACTGAAGTGATTCTCACATCTTTTGAGTCTCAAATATTTTATCTAACCTTGAAATGCTGCTGTAATGTTCTCTTCTCCAGGGTCAGCCGTGGTCAGCATGGATTCTGGTCGGTAACACTGGTGAAAAGAGAGTCAAAACATCCAAAGAAACTATTCAAACTAGTAGAGTAAAATCTCCTCCTTTGCCGTCCGCCCACGTGTTTAGCCGATGATTTCCCAAGACGTGACATGCTCTAGCTGTTTCCCTCAGACCTTCAGCAGAGTGACAGCGCCATCCACTGCATGTAACTGAAAATACTGATGGATGCATTTTTGACTTTGGCGACATCAGTGCATATGAAATTCATTTAAAATTAATCAGTTTTTTAAAGACAGATGTTTTGCAGGCTTTTGGCAACAGGTTCAACTGAGAGGCTCCACTAACCACATGCACTGTATACAAAGACAAATCACAAAGAATCCACCCCACCCCCCAGATTAACCTTTACATTGACTGTAAAAAAAAAAAAAAAAAAAAAAGTCACAGTTTCTACTTGTGAACATGAAGATTACAAGGTGTGAATAGTTTCCCTGCTCATAGGACACTGCTGGTCTCGCAAACAAGAGCAGGTACTGCATCAGTCTTCAACTAACACAAAGGCAGTAAATCTTAGTATTTCACCATTGTTCATTTTAATTGTTTCTTCTTTACAAAATATAATAATTATAAACAAACATAACAGATGCAGTACAATATAGAAATTGCTAAAAATAAAAGTAAAAATAAAGAGTTAACAAAAGGCAGTGATTCTACTCCTTTTCCTGCCTTCATGGTCTCATCATGAACCCCTCATGTAAACAGTCGAAGACAAAACAAACATTGATCTGAAACGCGGCTTGGCTCTAAACCGGGTATTGCAGGAAGAGCTCGCACATTTATAGACATAAGTAAGGAATAAATAGACGGATGGATGAAAGGAAGAATAACCAGCAAAATCCTTTCCTTCCCTGTAATGTTTCCTTGACCTCTTTAGAGACGGGCTGTGACTGAAATGTACTGGCATGCAGAAGAAAATACCACATACGTATATGAATGAATACACAAACCAATCCATGATTTTGTGAAATGTATAAAAATTTTCCCTTGTAAGAGGTGTTTTAAAGCTCATCCATTTATTCTTTTACATAAGATTAAATAATTAAATAATAGATAATTTACTAGCTTTGTCCATCTACGTGTATTTGTCATGTCTTTACCATCACATCATGGTTAAGTCTTTCTTCACTCTCAAAATTCATATGACAGTTTGACAACTCTAACTAATGGGGCCGTGGGAATAGAGGAACTAATTAACAGTGCTTAATAAGAGATTTGTACGGTAAAATACTCGTTATTGGAAGTGTAAATGCATATATATATATATGTGATATTTTTCAGTATATTTCATCATGTCTGGTAAAGGTCATTAAAGATGCTAAAGGAAAAAAGTCAGAGGAAAAAGAGCAATGTCTTGTATTTGTTTAATTCACAGCTCTGTCCCCCTCTGACACTAAAATGTACCTTTGTTCACACATCTTCACGGACTGGACATTACTTGGATGTTGCTTCCTTGGTGCTGGTTTTCAGAGAGCCCAAAAGTGGGATTTCAAAATGAACTGGAAGCTTCAAAAGGCAAAAAGAAGATGCCATAACTGTTAGATTCCATGTTAGGATGACCTCTGGACCTCAACATGTGTCACTACATACATTTCTTCCTTTACCATCAAGGTGTGTCTTAATCCAAGAGAAATTCAAAACAACAAAATCACTTTTCTGTGCAGAATGAGAGTGGCTGACTGACTCACTGATCATTGATGGTCAGCCCCTGATGAACGGTCTTGGTAGATCATCAAAGTTGCAGAACCTGAGAAACTGTGTTTGGATTCAGTGACTTACCTGCCTTAATATTGTACATTTTACATTTACATTTTTAATTCTAAGCCTAGTCTGCAGGTCAAACAGGCTCTTCATGGTACTAAATATTCAATATGATAGAAACGGTGATCAGAAATGAAAAGCACTGCACATGTATAAATTTCTATATAAATCCCCAAGGAAGAACAAGGATGAAATCTTTGACTAAATCAAATTAAAAAGAAAAAAATCAGCAAAACATGCTGCCCTCCTTGTTACTCCTACACTGCTCCACGTTTTAACAAACCTCAGAAAATATTCTTCAAATTCAAACAACATTCTTAAGAGAGATCGACTCTTGAGCCAAGTTGGAGTGGAGGAGGCTTGAGGGTCAGAGAAGCGCAGACACGAGGAACCAGAGAGACAGTTACAGGTTGAGTAGAGGATGTTTAAAGTATTAAATAAACTATTGTGTATTGTTTCAATGGACAGATTTTACTCTGCATGGCTGCAGTGGCAAAAGTGCTGGGCAATTAGCAGAACACAAAGAAATGTTATTGGCTATTGTTGAAGAAGACAGGGAAAATCTGAGCAGCAGTCAAACTTCTCCATCTTGATAAATAAGAGAACAAAGCAACAGTTGTTTCGCATTGTCAATCACGGATCTGTTTTAGAAAAACAGACCGCGGGCGACTTGCTTCTGGTTTGTTTGTATGGTCACTGCAGCTCACATCACCTGCACTGTGCTTTCACAAGTATGTATTCATGATAGCCCATCAATAGCATCACCCTGGTGCAGGTTGTGCTAATAAAACGTTAACAAATAATCAACACCTGAAAGTAGTGATAACACTTCCACAATGGACAGAAGGTTCAAGTGTCTCAGTTTAAAAAGAGGGTTCAGACAGACAAGCTACCCCCCAGCACAGGTAGTAGGTCTATCCTTTGTCATAAAGTTAGGTAAATGCACTTTTTGTCCTGGGTTCTTTGAGCCTGGTGTAAAAACTGACACCGATCAATAATTTCAACAAAGAGTACCATTCCCGTTGTCTCCTCACTGCGTAAGAGAGTGAGAGTGCTGGACAGGAGAGGGGTGCAGAAGGCTGCCAAATGCCTGGAAGTGCGATGGGAGGACAGCAGACGAGGGAGGTGAGGCAGACGGCAGGCTAAATTCCACCTGCAGCCCATGGGGGGCGCCAGTCTCACCATCACGGTCAGGTTCCTCAGAAACAAAAGGTCCACCTCGCATGTGTAGCTGGTAGAAACAGGAGCCTGGGAGGCAGTGGTCGTCATGGCAGGACGGAGGGCTCCCGCAGGCCCACTGGGAGCTCAGGGTGGAGGGCTGGGACTGGAACTGGACTGGAGCTGAGGGACAACAACTATCTGAGCCAGGATCCCGCAGGTCGTCCATGGGCGGCAGAGAGAAGGGACAGCCAAACAGCTGCTGAGGACATTCGTCTCCACACAGCTCTGACAGCCCCATCACCAGCTCACCATCTGCACAAATGTAAAGGAGTTCATAGACCGATTGGTACAATGTCTGTTAACGCACTAATATATTCTATTACTGCTTCACTTTAAGCTTCAATATGCTGTACGTATGTTTCATGTACATGTTAACAATACAATCTGGTGAGTGTTCTTGTGTACACAGAGTATACACATTCCCTTCAGAAACTATCCCCTTTCGTCATACTGAGATGAAAATGAAACACACATTTTATTTAGATACTGCACTTTTAGTTAATTTATTTGATAGAGATGTTCTTCTGTGAATGATTTGGACTGTATACTATGGCGTTAGTAACGAACAAATGTAACACACATGAAGTGCTTCTTAAATTATAATATATGATAATTCTTGTACTTGCTTTAGGCCTTATGAGTTGTCCTTTTTTGTATGTATCACTATTAAAAACACAAAGCCAGGAGGGCAAGGGTTGAATTCATTCTTAAGTAACTTAATTTAACTGACATTATCTGTAAATTAATGTGGCATTTACTGCATAGCCAGAGGAGGGTTCATGGCCATTTACATTATCCCTATTCCTTTTATCTCTAATTACAGTTTTATTATATACCACAGCATTTAACCCCAATCACAACATTATTTCTTGTCTCTCTAAAGCCTCATGTTTTCTTTACCTGCAGGCCCAGCCTGCTTTCTGTGGCCTGTGTGGATGATTTCATGGCTTTAAGAGAAAGCGGGGAGTTCGTCTGCGCCGGGGACGGCCCTCCTCCTCTGGAGCACCATGTCAACATGCACAGCATGCACATACAGAGACACACACACACAGATACAGACATGCATACATGCACACATTCACAACAACATAAGACACCCAAGAAGCAAGGAAACAATGGGGTAATGGGGAAAACAAAGAGGAGACATAAAATGATTCATAGGAACATAAGATAATGAATATGTGATGTCAAAATCAAAGGCAAACCAAGTAATCAAAATAAGAAATTCAAGGGACAAAAATAAAATCCATACAACTGCATGTATAACATGATGGGTATCAGAATGTGATTTGGAGAATGTGTCTAGCATGTCATGTAAACAGTTCATACACAGAAAAATGGGTGAAGATAGACAGCTTTCTGATTTCAGCATTGTTGGAAACAAAACCCAATCCTTCAGCCACATTGTGTGTGGGATTATTTATTATTGGTTTGTTTTCGCCAAATGGTAGAGTTAAGTGCTCCATGCCTCCATTTCAAATGAAACTGCTTAAATTTAAAAGTGGAAATCTTATTAGCTTTTATTGTAGATGTGTTTCTTTTCCAAGCAGCTCCTTCTTTGCTGTGACCATGAGGTCATCAGAATAATATTTTAGAACATTATGCGACTCTTGCTCCACTATTAATTGCACATTATGTTGTTCATCTATAAAAGAGCAAAGACACTACCCCTAAGTTACCTTGTTTGTCCAGGTCCAAGTTCGACTGTGGAGGTAATGGAGACTCGAGCTGCGCAGCGCCCATGGAGCTGTGAGACAACAAGCCTGAGGAATTGCTGCTTCCATCCAGTTCCCCCACCTCCCCGTCCTGGTCTCCATCCTCCCTGTAACACATAACACAACCACCGTCAGCACAGGAACACGTGTGTTCAGAACAGTCAGAAACTGGAGCTGGTGGCAGAACTTTTAAGTTATCAACAGACAATGTCATATTAAAAATATTAACATTAAAAAAAGCAGAAGAGTGACACACTCCTAGATGAGGGTACTGTTATTAGGCTAAGAATCCCAAGAAACACCCATTAAGTGTCATCTCTCGCCACCTAATTTCTTCCATTTTTCAAGCATGAGCTTTTTGCTGCCATCCCAATACAATGGAGGTGAAGGGCAACTTGTTTTGGTGCTCAAAGAATTCAAAAAATGACATTTAGAAATAAATATAGATTTTTTTTTTACAATGTTATAGTGTAATTAGGATGCACCGACCCTTTAAGGTCACTGGCAGAGGAGCACTTACTACACAAATGTGAGTGTAAATTCCACTTAAGAGGCAATACTCCAGGAAAGTTCCCAAAAACAGTTGCTTACAGAAAGTTAATCAGATGGGGAGAGAACTTTTAATGACGAGATACCCGGTGGATTACTGTTAGGATTGCTTTTGCTCTGCGGAGCTACAACAAATGAATAAATAAATAGATTACGAAAGGCCTAGTGAAACAGACTCTCAGAATAGGACTGTTGTACTTAAGATTTAACGTGAAATTCAGACAAACTCATACAGGAGGTGCTCCCTGCAGGTGCAAACAGAATATAAGCATATTCTGAGCCCTAAGAAACAGAGTGGAAAATATGTGTTTAATAAGTTTTAGATGACTCACAACCTAAAAGTTTCTGTGTTTTATTTCAATGATTTTATACTCTATATCAGAATTGGAGCATATGGAAATTACAGTAGTGTGGGATTTTCTATAAGCGCTGGATGCACATTATAAGTTGATAAATTGAAAATATTCCCCATCTGGCGAGTGAAATTACCCTCTTCTCACCCCATTAGTAGGCGCACTACGGGGAATTTAACATGAGGCATGGTATGACATGGGGTTTAACACTGCAAGACGCAGTCTGTTTGCAGATTCACACAAATCATGTATGCTTTGGCTAAGGCGTAATCTCTGTACGTATTTATCAAACAAATCAACCTTGACCAGACTGTGACTCTGTTCATTAGTGTCCCAGCAGCACTCACATGCTCCCTGATTGCAGGCTGTATTTCTTGCGGCTGAGCCTGGTGGCCTGTTGGGTAAAATACTCATGACGGTCAGACTTCTTCCACATGTAGTAGTACTCCACACATTCGCCCACAGAGCGCGTTCGTACCTGAGGAGGCGGAAAAGGTCATTTTTGCTTTGAGCAGCAGAACGTTATCTCATTAAATATTCAAATGACTACATCAGGTGAATCGTCAATCAGGTTTGGAAAACAAACTTAGGGAAAGATTCAACATCTCGTCTCCTGAGCACTCACCTTATTAGCCTGAATGAGGTGGAAGTTTTTCCCATAAACTCGATAGCCGTGCTCAAAGTTCCTACACTCCTCCTCGCTCCAGGCACACAGCTCATCTAAAGAGAGCAGAGAGCACCAGTAGGATTATACAGTCCCACTCGTTTCCCGGCTATTGAGTCTGTGATTGTGAATGATTCATTCGCAGGGGCTTTGTTAGTAAAACATTTGCAGAAAACCATATCCTTCACATCATCAGCATCAAATGTGACATATGTTATCAATAAAAAGCTGCTGACAGCAGCAGAGCAAACTCTCTGTCTCTGATTTTGTCAGTAGGCTGCATACAGTAAGTGCAGTATTATGTGACAGAGAGGAATGATTGCTTTGCCATTGTTTTCTTACAGTTCAAGACTCGGTAGGCTAACTTGCAATAAAAGAACTCAGCATTTGAAGGCTCAGATGCTGTTTTGACAAAATGACTCTGGCATGCATCACAGATTTGTAGATTCCATCTGAAGAAATCATGAGCTTGACCTAACTTCTCTGGCATCTGTCAGCAGCTGATGGTTTGAGACATGCAGTACACTCTGGTCTTTCTCCAGTACCAGTCACCAGCCTAAGGTTACACCCCAGACAACAAGAAAGCTGGAAAAAGTAGGACAACAGAAAGGTTCTTACCACTGAACACCTTCACGTTGAAGCGTAATCGTCTCAGTGCCTCTTCTGCATTGAAGTTGCATTTTATTAGTTCATACAGTGCCTAAGAGTCAAAAGAAAAAGAAAAGAATATTTTGGTGCATGTCTTATTATGTAATTGATTAACTTCCAAAGCCACTCTTAAATTAAGCTGTGTATTTTACCACCTCACAGTTCGGAAGCCATAACCTTCCACTGGCTCATACTGTATATTGCTCAAAAGCACTTCAGTAGTGTAAATGGGCTGTGGCACTGTAAATGTAAGCAGCACAGCTGGAATACACTTGACACAGTTGACAGTTACCCCTTTTCCACCAAGGCAGTTGGAGAGTTGGTGCCTAATCTCGAACCAGTTCTTTGCATTGCGACAGACACAGAACCATTTTTCTGCACGGAAAACTGGCTCGAGAGCAGCACCAAAACTTTGCTGGTCTAGGACCAAGAACCGCGTATGTCATGTGCTGGGGAAGGGATGAGACCAACTAAAACTTTGTGACTGCCTTGTTGAAAATCAATATCTAAATGTTTGGATGCCAGTGTAGGCTTGCAAAGCTGTGAAGACACAATGCAGCCCGCCATTGTTGTTGGTGCTAGCATTGCTAGGAAAGCAGAGTATATAGACGTGGAAAAGCAAACCAGTTCTTAGAAGGAACCAACTCCAAACTGACACTAGCAACAGCCCAGAACTAGCAGCTAGGTTTGTGTTGGTGGAAAGGAGACAAGTGTTGTCTAAAATGCAATGTCAAGTAACTGTACCTGTTCGTTGTCTCGGACGGTGTCCCCTTGCATCAGTGCGCATGCTGCCCCCTCCTGGCCATGTGGTCTCTGCGTATTCAACAAGAACTCCTCCACTTCCTGCACTGGCAGAACACCTGGCCTCCACAGCAGCTGGTCCTCACTGCTGTAGGCTGGAGAAAAACAGAGAAGCAGAGAGAAGTTACAACAGGGATTGGCCAAAGTTAGAGATGTTCAAATTCTACACATGTGGGCTTGAATCACCTGAAATTACATAGTGCTCATACAACTTAATAACTTAATACAAGGCTTATACAAGATGTTAGACTTGATCTACATAAAACAGCTGTTAAAACTTGCTTATAACTCCAGGAAGATCATAATTTAAAGTGCTTACCTCTTTCCTGGTAGGTATACGGGCTGAGTGGAGGGATTTTTGCCTGATACATAGAGCCAACCATGATCTCCTGAGAAATCAAAGACAGAGTCATTTCTGAAATGTGTCATATATGCTAATAATGATGAAACCTCATCTGTGTGTTAGGGCTTTCCCCACTGGTTTTTTTCTCAGCAGAGTGATCCCAGGGATTACATTCATATTAGATAATCCTGCAGTATAGGATTTATGCTCAATGCCAAGAGGTGTAAGGTTTATACAGGTATATAGTGGCAAAAAAGAGAGGCCGTGTACAGCTTTTGAGGTTATCAAGACCTCCATTGTTTACTGGATCAAATATAAGACAGAGCCATTAACAAAGAATTTGTAAAATTATTTTATTATTGCCAACTTTGATATTATGTTTTGTAACTTTCTCTCCCATAAAGAAATGCAAACTGCAGTATACTGTACAGTATGCTCAATATACTGTATCTTTGATTGAAACTGACTCGGAGTCAAATGAGTGACCATGAGATGTGTGTTACTGCTCTCAGTGGACTACCTTGTGCTCTTCGTTGGAGGGAATAGAGGCATCATCAGAGTCCTCATCAGACGAGCTGACTAATGTGTCTTTGCCTCCACCTTAAAGAAAGAAGACATCAGGGTCAGGTGATCATTTAAAAGATTAGGTCAAAAGTCTCGACTATCTTAAAGTCATATCTTCTGCTGACAAATCACAATAACTTTTTTCAAGACTTTCAAGAGAAACATTTATGAAACTAGTATTCAAATAGATAAATTCACTTCCTCAACTGTTGTAGCAACGAAAGTTACAGGAAGACAGGGTGGACATATAAATAAAAATGTAATATATATGTAACTCGGTATAAAACATAATTCAGGATAAAGGAGTGAAAAGAAAAGAGAAAAGAACCAAAGAGGAACATGGACCTCCTCTCTCTCCCCTTTACAGAAACTACATTCTTAGTCAATCTCTCCTGGATAAATAAATGACACAAAAGAAGCATACCTGCCATATATTTAGTTTTCAGGCCATTCTGTGGACTCAGCACCAATACAGTCATTCATTTCAAATAGAATCACTACCAGGGGAAGGCTGTTTGAATATATTGAAACTCCTTCAGTTCAGAAATGTTTCATTGCCTTTGACATCCTTCAGTCTTATGGACAGGAGACACACGGAGCAGTGAGTGCTGTCATATCGTGAATGTCTCATATGAAATTACACAGAAACAAATCAAAGGTTTCATGAAACACCGTCACATAATAAACCTCGGCAAGTCGTGTTATTGAAACGCCGCACCAAGTAATGAGTAACAAGCTGCAGCCTCAGCAAAGCAATGATTTAAAATTGAACTAAGGGAAAATATTCCACCAGAAACAGAGGCTCTAGGAATGCCCCTTCTTTCATTACACCTGTGTGAGGTTTCATCAGAAAAAGCCCGAGTGTGCAGGTGGGTCTAAAACTGTTCTGCTCAAATCAAAATGATGAACCCAACCCTCCATTTTTTAAAACTTTTCTTTTGCTGGGAAAACTGAAATCGTGTTAAATGCTATATGACCATGTGTAAATGTATACCTTTGTGTGCATTACCTTGGAAACGGCGGAGCAGATCTGAGGTGTTTGAGGTGACTGAGGGGGTGAGATCATCAGCTGATGATTCTTCTTCCTCCTCCCCAGGAAAGAGATCCTCAGTTATCTGATCCTGAACAGAACAATAGAGCAGCCCAGAACAAGAGAGCCCAGCAAAGGTCAAAATAGGATAAAATAATGCTTCATAAATCAATCATCTTCCATGGATCACCATCTTCTTTCATTTTTTTCAATGTATTAATCCAAATATACACCTGTGACTGAGCACAAAACTTCAATCTGCTGTCTGCTCACCCTAACCATTATTTAATGTAAGTCTGACCAATTAGATTGCTGGCAGTCAGAATACTTGAGAGTAAAGTAAAAGTTATGAACGAGGCCTCACATATGTGCTGGTGTCTCTCAGGTTGTATCTCACCTTGTCCAGTGTCATGCCTGGCAGGCTGGCTGGCATGTGACAGGTCTCCTTCTCTGGATCTGACACTGTGTAGCCATACAGAGCCAGCAGCTCCTCCAGAGGAAGCTCACTGGCCTACAAATAGACAGTCACAGAGGGAAGACAGCCACAGGTGGAGAGAGGTTACAGGGCGAAGGGAGGGAGGGAAAACCACAGAAATATGTGAATCACTCCCACATTTCTTGACAACGACCTCTGGATATCTGTCGGTTCAGTGATCTCAAGGACACTCTTGGCATTTTTTTCCTCCTCTGCCCAAATAACTCCACAACTCTCACTCACTTTGCAGAGTCACTGTCCAGAACAGGTCTTTTCACATCAACCAGTGCTCCAGATTTGAGCAGATTTTACTCATCAAAGTCGTGCAGATAACTTGGTAAACACTTTTCTGGAAAAAGGCTCCAGATTGAAGAAGACGTGAAACTGAACAGCCGTGTATTTTGCATCATTCCCTGAGCTTGGTCTTTCAGAGGATATTTGTTCTGATCCATGCAACTTTGGGAAGAGGATCACAGTTTCATCTGTCCTGAATGTGATAATTAGCAACGCCATATTTCTTTGCTTTGCACTTTGTTACAATGGGCACAGGTAGGCGTATAACACCAATGTATTATCTGTATCTGTTAACAAATAAACAGATGTTTTATTAGCATCAGAGAATAATTCTGTTTTGAATCTATTCAAGCAATTCAAGTGATAACAATCATGCTTTCACAAAAAATGATATACCTGCACATTTACCGGTAAAAGTAAAAATTATTTAAGTAACCAATAATGCTGATTAGACAAAGTTTTGTTGACACATTACTCCACTTAAATGCTAAATGACAGAGGAGAATGACAGTGACACAATGAGGAGTGTGGAGCTGTTTTCGTGCACGCGAGTGCAACTCCTGCCAAGGAATCTTACTGTTGGTTCTGACAGAGTTTTCTCACTCTTACAGACTAGATGTAGTGTGAAGTAAGTATGGAATATGGGATAAATGGCTGTGGAGTAGCTTTATTCCACTTTTTTTTGGGGGGGGGGGTTCTACATTTCCCAGAAGATGTTGTGTGAGGACAATGTCATGTGTATCTGTTTGGAGCACATTATCTGTTTATATCTAAACAATCATTTTGGATCTACAGCACTGTAATCAACTATTAAGATAATCAGTTTAATCATGTAAATCAAAGTGGAAATGTCCCATGGCAAAGTACGAATTAGTTGTGGTTACAACATTAATGTCAACTTAGCCTTACAGCAAAGAGCTTTTTTTCACTACCGTGATAATGGGTATGCCAGTGATTCAGCTATTAAGTTCCCATAATGACAGAAAAGTATTTTGTTAAAGAGACTGCGGCTTTTAAATAACAACCAGCTCTGACACATAAAGACGTGGCTAAACTTGACCGTACAGTGTGAGACTGCGCTGCCATCTTCATGGGGCGAGGAGAGTTCCCTCCTCCAACTCCTCTAAGGCCTGTTAAGACTCCTGCTTCTCGCACCGAGGGCCTTCATCGCTGAACCTCATCCTCTCTCCACTAGGCCACAACCTCTACACTTATCTTCAGAGGCTTTTCATCCACCTATGGGGGAGACACACACACACACACACACACACACACACATAGTAGTGTATTATTTATATGAGCATTCAAAGTCATGGCTGATCCTGGTTCATCCCATTACAGATCAGCTGACTCCTGACTTTTTTACTGCCCTTTTTTAACTTCCTGCTGTTAAGACCCAAGTGTCACTAACAGGATCATAACAGGCCAGTTTGTGGCACTCAGTTTCAACTTCAAGGAAAGTTTTAACATTTCCTACATATCAGAAAACTCTTAACATAATGTTTGGTTTTGCTGTGACATTTATCCCCCTGAACATTATAGTATAACATGTAAGAGTTATTATATGACGTGAGAGCATATCTTTTTATTGTATGAACACGTTTTCCTATCTAGGCTTGAGGCTAAAGGATGTAAGACACACTAGGACATGTGTCTTTGATGAAAACTTTTAACCCATAAGTGAAAAACTTGGAGTGCTACAGAGAAGCCATATGATGGGCTAAACAATCCCGCCCTCGGTCACATAAAGTGCCAACACTCACAGTGTTAGATCATACTTTGTTTCTCGACAAAAAAAAATCTAGATATTGTGGTGCCTTTCCCAACCCATCGGGCGCAGTCTTGTCTGACCAGGGGCGCTTTCCTGCCACTGGTGCTGAACGTCTCTTCCTCTCCCCGGCTCACTGCGAGTGGCACAAGAAGGAAATAACTAGTTCTCAATATTTCCGAAACACACGGCCGGAGTTTACCGCCGCGCAGTCATGACATCTTTCCCAACTTTTTCACTCAATCCACTCTGTCGGCGGGGCGCACCTGAAATAGTTCAGCACCACCGTGTTAGACCCCGCCGGGCTCCCTATTGTTTTCTACAGCTTTACTATCAAGGCAGAGGGAATGGCTCTTTAAAGCCAAGAACGCGGAGAGAGGCGATACGCTGAGAGCTTCTCCATTTCTTCCTCCGCTTCCCACTCCAAATACCCCCGTAGCTCTCTCTCACAACAGCGTTCACCGGCCGGCGAAACCGGCAACATTCGTGTGTACCGTAAGGAGTGACACAAGTCTTACATTCGGTCCAGTTTCTCTATCATTTGGTTCATTGCATTCCTCGTTTTCGCTCACTTACCTCCGCCATTCCGTTTCTGCGCAAGCTGACTATTGCCCGGATGTTGTAGGTCTACTCTTCTGTACAGCTCCGTTTATTGCCACAACGATTCAGCAACAGCGACTGTGCCACAGTTAGGTGCAGAGTTATATTGACTGTTTCCAAGTCATTTGTCTGTTTTTGACCCGCTTCACAGCTGTTATTTTAAAATATCCATTTAGTAACGATTAACAGTTTTAACCCCCCAGTCCCACTTTCGCTATCATTTAAAAAAAAAATCTGCTCTTATCGAAGTAAATATTTTTTTCAAAAAACATACTACTAAAATCAAAAACAGACTTTTATTAATTTTATTTTATTAATTTTTGTATTTTATATGCTATAAATATTGACCTCTGACCCCTGTGTCGCATTTTTGTCATGTTAAAACAACATGTTGGCGGAGAAAACTACTGACATTATATGTATGAAATCTCTCAACCAATAATATGTCGCATACGTTGAAGCACGAGACTATAAAGCTCGTGCTAAGTGAGGGAGGGGACAGGACATGGCTAAAGCAGATAAAGATATAGGACTCTGTCCTTAGCGAATGGCTGCTTATAGCTCTCAAGCGATAGTGGAGGGATGAGTTCAGGTATGTGTTGACCACACGTGGCATCATTCAACAACAGCAATCAAAATAGATCTTCAGATGGATAGGATGATCACTCAGTTAATCTGTCCCAAGTTTTGAGGAGATAAAGCACAAAATATTAAAGTATCTAGGTAACATTATTTGATAAATAAAGTCTTTCATTAATATAAATGATAACATTTGTTAGTGATGATGACCCACTGTAGTTTTGTTTGAGTAATAAACTGCAAATATATCGGATCCTCATGTGTGGAGGTTCTTCTTATTTTAATGTCTTGCCAAAGTTAATTGATATACTGTATGAATAAGATTTACTGATTGGAATATAAACTGAATCTTTAAATAAGGAAAGATGTAGAGAGGCTAAGAAATGGTATCACTCTGGTCTCATTAGTTTGTCTACATCTGGATTTTATTTTAAAGATACAGTAGTTTTGGTCCCTTTATGGATCATAACCACATGTCTGAGCACTCTTCTTTTCCAGAGGGCAGAAGAGTTTAAATATTCACTTCTATTCATCTTGTTAAATTCAAGTTTGGTTTTTTTTTGTAACGACCTGGCACTAAAGAAGTTAATATGCATAAATTAAATGAGGACTTTCTGCATTTTACAAAATAACTTACCATTATTTTCAAGAAACCCACCCATTTCTCATTTAGAACATGTTGCTTTTTGTTGCATCTGCGTCTAGTCCTGTGTTTGTCTCTAAGAATTATCATGCACAATGAAAAGTACACATTTTAAATTGTTTTGTGTAGGGCTCAATCGAAAAAACTAGTGTAGTAAAGCAAATAGACCACTTGTAGCAGCTTGATTTCCAACTTTCCATCTGTCTGCATCGCCTGAGTGAACCAGCCATTATGTGTCAAAAGGTATTCCAGAGAAAAGAACTGGGTTTGTGTCCAACAAAAGGCCAAACCACACAGAGAAAACAGAACAAAACGCATTTGTGTGAAAGGAGAGCGTGACTGCATGTTCTGGCTTTTCAATTTACAGTGTCAGGTTTGGCCTCCTTTCAGCATACGTATGAGTGAAACATAAGTAGCACAATCACCTGAATACGCTTTAACTAGTTGGGTTGCATGAGTACAACCTACTGGTAATCAACAGCAATTGTCACAGTGTCTGGTTAACGGGGATAACAAAAAGATCTAAGACAAACATAGACTTTTTAAAAAATAATAAAACAGATGATTGGTCTACATATCTAATCTTTTGTCTTTCATATGGCTGCTGTATCAGACAACTGGTTGTTTCATTATTCCTGCTCATATTAAAGAGAGTGTGTGAGAGGTTTGTAAGTAAGTATATAAAGTGTTAATCAACAGACTGCTCCTCCAACACCAAGAGACCTTTCCTCTCTTTAACTGCCCCCAGTGAAAGGGTTTTTATTAAGGTTTTATTAAGGGGACACTTTGTTGTGTTCTTCAGGGGTCTTTAACTCCCTGTGTGTGCTAAAGAAAAGCTGTTAACAAAGAGCAACTGAATGTTTGTGAAAGACTTTGTTGGTGGTATGTACTGTGTGTTTTTAGTTTTTAAAGAGGAGAAAGGAGGCAAATGTGTCAAGCTTTAAATTGCCTCACAAATTGCAGTAATATAAGTTTTACCTATGGAGCACCAGTAAAATTCTCACCAGTTCCTGCCATCACAAGAAGAGACTACAGGTATAACAGAAGATAACAAGAGGCTAGAGGTGAAGACAATTTTCAATTTATGACATAAGTAAAAAATAAATTACCATCTGAGTTTTTAAAAATAAAAAATAAAACCTGGTACCAAATAATAATCAAAGTATTCAGTAATATAATTACTAATTAAACGTAAAGTGTGCACTCAGTCCTCTTTATTGGATGGAATTTGTTCAGTTGTCATGGAGATAGATCTGTAGACATGAAGGCTCAGTAGCTAGTTTGATTTTATCCATGGCACTTTTACACCATCTCTTTCATGTTGGCCTGTGATGTAAGGGAGATGTCTTGACTCCTTAATACAGGCTAAGTTTCAACGCCCCTGGATCCTACATTTCCCATAATGCAACTCAATGACATGTTTCTGGGGGACCCTTGCAGCCTAGTTAATGCCCATGTCTTGCAAAACCCAAGACTTTTCACACATGTTTTCTTTAACTTACCCTGATCACTGACTTCAATGCAGAAGCCAGAGCCACAGAAGACATTATACAGTGCTTTTTGCAGGCTGAGTAGTACTTCTCGTAACCTGTAAACTGAGTTTGGTTGTAAGCTCTTTTAAGCATCAAAGTACATCTTTGACCTTGGGGAAAAAACACTCAAGACAAGATGCACTCAAACTGTGTCACAACACTGACGAGGAGTTCTTAAAGCACCACCAACATGTTAAAATCATGCCACCAACATGTTGCATGGCAACAGATCCATCTCCATGACAGCTAAGAAGAAGACCGCATTATGTGCTTGAAAGCTCAGGAAAAAAGCAAGTAAGTGGACCTTGAGTTGGGATTGTTTTGTCAAACTATTATTTCCAACTATTATTTCCATTTCCAAGGGAATTGTTTTTCCAAAAAATACTCCTAAGTGTTATGAAAATATCCAACGGAAATATTGAGTTATTATTAAATAACTGAAGGGTACATTAATGTTGCTACTGAGGAAGCAGTCAAAATGAAAACACTTTGCATAACTTCTCTTGAGAACATGATGCTTTACCCATGGTGTTTTTAACTAATATTTAGTAAATACAATCCAGTGTGCTGGACAAGGGTTGTACATCACATTTTCGTTTTGATTAATTTGCACTAAAGCTCACTTTGGTCTGCACCTCACTGTGTGTGCATCCTTAAAGTTGGAAATTGTCACTGGGAAACGAAACAAGGAACCTAGAAGAATGGGGGTATTGAGGAGTCTATAAAATAGCTGTGATGTATGGTTGTAAAAATGAGGAACTGGGGAAGATTTGGAAGGAAGCTTATGCAAATACAGTTGCCCCTAATCACATATGTGCAATATGCCTGAGTAAGTGTGTGCATGCTACAAAGGAGTATAAGGGCTTATGTGGTTGTGCATATGTCTTGGCATGAAGATGCAAAGTAGCATCCACAGGAGCTGGCTTTGTTTTGAATATGAAAGTGTTCTTCAGATACTGTAGTATTTTTCTGCAGTATGTGTAATGATAGATCAGCGAGGGTTCACAGAGGTCTGCCAAATTTAAAGTTACTACAGTATACTGACACAAACACAGAGAAGCCAACTGTACATGGAGAGTTTATAAAAAAACATTTAAGTGGCAATGTTTCAAGCTGTTGTAGCTATTTCAGTTAAAGGACTCAGTGATCAGCCTTGGTCCAAACAATTGTTTATCTCCTGTAACTGCAGCAGGATGAGTGTGCAGTGAGGATTTCAGTCTATAGGGTGCAGTATAAACATGCTCTGGATGTGGTAATACTAGAGAAAAAAAATGGGGATCTAGGTCCTGGACCACTGACCCATAACTCAGCACACTGGCAGGGTGTGCTACCTGTTTTCCCAGTGATGACAGGAGGAAGTGGCAGAGCAGAGATTATGCTTTGTGGCTGCTGTTAGTTTTGTTTTTACCTTTTAATGTTTTATGTCTCATCTTTTTTTCCCTCTTTTGCATTCTGTCTCACATTCCCCATGCAGTGTGTTGAATGCTGTTACTATAAAGCACAAAGTTAACCCATAAATAACGCATACCACCATGGTTGTCGTCATTGTTCAGTCTGTGGTTTATGACAGACACACACATTCCAGTGCATTCCAGGACTTTTTTGCTTTTGCTTAAAAGAGAGCAGACAGTCAAAGGCATGCAAATACACAGACGACAGAGAGGACAAAACAAACTATTGTGAGTCTGACTTTGAAGTGTTCATTTGAGTGTGCAGAAGTTCATCCAGTTCTCTTACCCTTTAATAAGCATGCTTTTCAGTTCCTTTCGTCCTGCTGCTTCGTTCTGTTGTTTTTTCTCTGCCTGAAAAGCAGATGGAGACTTGAGCACTATGAGAGCAGCTTTGGCCTCTGCTTCAATAGACTCAGCTGAGAGCTTTGCTAACCTGCTCCTCTCAGATGTCCTGGCTAGATGCTGCAGGGTAGCGGTCAGCTGACAGACCTCAGCCCATGAGTCTGATTTTGTTACAGAGCAAACACACACACACAAAAAAAAAAACATATCAACCACAAGATAATAACTCTGTTGTGAGATTGGATGTTTGTGTGTGATGGTGTGATGCTGGTGAATGGTAAGGGGGGTTTAGGAAAGTTAGTTGAGAGTGTGCATATGTGTGTGTGAACACTGAATCTATGCAAAAAGGTTTAAACCGTTTAACATAATCACCAGTACGTTTCTGAAGACTGAATGTCTTTCTGTCTTTTCTGCCCAGCTGGAACAAGAGTTGACCTTTTCCTGGATTCATCCATGACTGATGTCCAAGACTCAGTCTGAGTCACCATGACAACCACTGAGTTGTCACAAGAGTATGCCACAAACTGAGATGTCATCCATATGTCACAAAAAAGCATGACCATACATGCCACCATGTGATATGTGAGAATTATTTTCAACCATAAGAAATAGGTTATTTAATGGACTGGTCTGATATAATAAATGTGTCATGTCATAACAGTTCTGTGTTGTTATGATGTGTGTAGTGGCACAACTACAACAACTTTATGTTATGTTATATCTATATGTTCTTTAGGACTGTAACAGTGATAAAAATGGAATTTTCAAAAGTGTTGACAAACCTTGAGAAGACAAAGAGGAATATAATACGGTACAATAGAAAGACAACTGTTGTGACTCACTATCCCTGGGAACGACTGGGAAGAAGCATTTTCTGTGTTTTGGTGGTCAACACTACTTTCTGTTTCAATTTCAAAATGCCCTTAGTCATCACCATCTAAACTCATCCGCAACGGCAAAATGATGCTTCAAACTAATAAATGCAGACACAAATATTTTATACTTTAGTGCCTTTGTTTCTTCTCTATGATGAGAATAAGGTGTTTCATGGGCACAGTTGATTGTTGTGTTTGAAATTCAAACACACCTGCACAATACTTTTAGTAAAGCGAGGCAACCAAATACACTCAGCAGTTAAGTGATACAGAACCATTCAGCTAGCGACATGAACCTTTAGTCAGTCATCTTGCAGTCAGTCAGTACATGTGGGCACTGAACGTCATGCACATGTTTTTGTAGACCGCATATTGTCATGTAAATTATATCATTTCAACACATAATAGCTCTGCCACAGTCTCTGGGTCTGTGGTTGTGGCAAAAATAAACATTTAAGAGCTTCTACATCCTCATTTTAAGCCCATGTGACAATACGTGCCCGTGAACTACACACATTCCTTAAGAAAAATCACTCAGCTCACGCATTGTTCCAGAGTTTCCTTTGTTGTTTTAGGAAGCAGTGAAGCTTGGGGGTGATTTCAGTCTTGGTTACATATTCTTCTCTTTTCTCCAACTAATCATGGTTTAAGTTAGTTGATAAATTTGTGGCCTAAACAGATAAATATTTTCTTTTTTCTTCTTCTTCTTCTTTTTTTTTTTTTTTAAAGTTAGTTTGAGACAGTAAATTAAATGTGACATAAAATAATTTCTTTGTGGACTTGTACATATCATCTCCTTGTTCTTAGGAGCGTAATTTGACAGAATCATATTTCTCTTTTAATACAGTTTTTTTTCTTGAGTAGTAACAGCAACCTTAACCCACATCCATAATAATACATACTGGAGTATGTAGTGCAAAAGTCTTTAATGAAAGCCTGTGTTGCTGTGAGATTTCTCTTTTTTGATTACAATATTACTTGCCTGTTTTCTACATTAGTCTGCTTTTTGTTCACTCTGGATTTAACTGTGTATGATTCTTGTGTCGTAACACTGGAAATACCATTCCACAAGGGGGCAATGCTGTTCTCTGAAAGCTCCAACATGGCATCAAACATTTTTTCTACATCTATTTCATCAACTATGCTAAGTTGTACACAAGCAATCAAGTCAACTTTGTAAAACTATTGTGCTTAGCAGTATGGTACTTTATGATGGGAACATTCCTCTGTTAGTTCCACATTTGGTGTATATGTCTTGTGCCTGGCTGGTACAGATGGGACAAGAGATTACTGGCAGCACAGTGGAGTCATAATTGGGCTAATTTCCAGTCTGCTGGCTGCTCGTTTTGCTCTCGGGTTTCTGCATGCATACTAATATGACTCACTTTCTACACATAGCATTTTCTCCAGTGAAAGAAATGTAGTTTTAATAAACAATGAGCGAATAAACACTACCACCAAAAACACTACTGTGGCTAACACAGAGACTTCCGCTGCATGTTTGCAAACACATTTTGGCCAGAAACCCTTTCTTGTTCTTTTAGTGACTATTTGCACTGGTATTTCTCTTTCCCTCTCTCGCTCTCTCTTTCTCCCACTCCCATTCTAAACAGGATGTTTGTATCTCAGTGGGGCAGCCAGTACAAAGCTGATGATCAGATAGCGTGGCTGTGGAGTGCCCAGCTCTCCCAGCGCTGTGACAGATTAACTGGGATTTAAGGCTTCCATTTGGATTCCCCGCTAAACCAACACGCTGCAAGAGACGGCAAAACACAGGAGGTCATGCAGCCGACAGCACACTTCCCCTGGGCTGCTATTGCCTTGACAGTTAAAACCCCCCTCCATGTTTTATTTCAAACTGCTTCTCAGACTTACAAGTAGCTAAAACACAGACATCGTAATGATGAATTTAACAGTGGAGTCACTGACAAGAAAATGACCAGAGAGGCCTCTGAGCGTCCAACGTTTTTATCTAACGAAGACAATAACTGATATGTTTGTGTGCTGATACACAGACAAGGACTGTCACACAAGAGCAGTCGAGCCTGCAAGTGCAGTGTTTTATGGTGCCTAATAATTCAAGTTACAATGATGGTTACATTCAAAGGTGATATCATTAGACTCAGGAGACTTGGGCTTCCGTGTATTGTGCTGCCGTGCGTGTGAACTCACCACAGTTAATATCAGATGCCTGGCTGGCCAGTGGTTTGTGGAGCACAGGATCTGAATCATGAGCACAAGTTGTTTCATGGCAAAACACCGTCGCTCAGGTGTGAGTTATCTAATCACAATGTGGTGCCTTACAGTAACAGAGAAAGAAATTACTCATGGAAAAAAAGGTGTTTTTTTTTTTGTTTGATTTAAGCACATTAATCAATTCATAAATAACAGTGACAACCACAGACCGCAGTGCTACTAGTCAAGACGTTGTAAATTAAGAGCAGAAGCGAAATGGGAAAACTGCTATAGTTACAGTCCCCTCCAAACATTGTGTTCTGTTCTCTCGTTTTATTAATAGTATGCTTGTTTTTTACCATAGAAGAAGACGTTTTCTTGGAAACAGTGGAGGGCATTTCCTCTGAGATCCAACAAGCTCAAATAAAAACACAGGAGTGGAAAGAACATGTGTGTGGCTCTGCCCTCTCCTGTTTTAGTCTCTCTCCACCCTCCAGCCCCTACATCTCTCTCTCTCTTCTGTGATTCTCTGGCCAAACCACTCCTTTCCTTACATCTAGCATTTTTGGCTGTAATTCACTTCATAAGTAGCTCAGGAGCTACTTATCTCAGTCTACTCAGTTTTTGAAAGATTTCACTTTTCCAGTTGCAGATGTGAAAACACGCCAAATGATGTCTGAAACTTACAAATATAAATATAAATCTATTTTGATGCAGAGGAAGGATCAAAGGAGGTCAAACATGATCCCTAAAAGTGTTCACTTCCAATCTGACTGACACAACTGATTCTCTGTTGGTAGGATTTCCTCGCATGTTGTTTTTTTTTTTTTTTTTTTCAAATATGCACAAGAACCTGAGTGTGAATTAGGCCAGTAAGTGGTGTCATTAAGTCACTGACGCCCAGACACATAGGCCTTTCACGCAGAGGACTCGCTGGTGCATGTGTGCACACATGTGCCATAGATACAGCACACAACCGGTCTACTGTTTGAATCCACAGTTAATCTGCCATCATAACCAGCCACCTTTTACCTCCATACAATCGTAATAGTTGAGTGTAGGTACAGGCTGTTTGAGATATTACATCACTACTCAACGGCCACTGGTTTTCAAAGCTCTGACTAACTCATATGATCTTACCACCTAATATTTGAATCATGCTGTACATGTTGTTTACAGCTAATGGCTCTTAACTTACACAAACAAAATGAAAGAAAACCAATCTCTGCATGGCAGTGCCCCCCTGAATTGCAATTCTGAACAATAGCACTTTGTTAATTTTCCAGACTGTTTCTTTTTCAGCCCTCTAAGACTATATTTGAACTGAAACTTTCCAAGGCAGCAGGAATGCCAAGTGAGCAAGTGCCTTTGTGGTGACCGTCTCATAGAGCTGGCGGTCCACCGAGAGGTCACATCTTTATCTTTTGGTCTGCGTCCATGGAAAACAGCCTTTCGGGGTGAGAGCCGCAGAGAAAACATGAAATTCGACAAGCCCTAAACTCTTTGGAAATACAAGTTTCGATATGTTTTCATTCACTCCATCTTGATAAAACTTGAAGAGTACCACAGCTGGGTGATAAGGCACAGAACCAAGCAGGCCCGGGGAGTGAAGTGGAGCAGGGTGAAGTCGAAATATGTGTACAGGAGCCAAACACAAACCTAAACGCACAAGATAAGATGCCTACCCCATTTACCAGCACTTGTGTTTCAAATATTTTTAAGATATTATCTAGGAGTTGGACAATGTTTAAGAAATAAGTCAGAGTCAGAGAATGGTTTTAAGCACTGGTAGTGGCTAGTAAAGGTGATGGATGTGTTGGAGACATATGTTCACTTTCCTGTGTTAGTGGTTTGCTTGTTTTGTTTTAGACCCCAGGGAAAATGGTACAGAGGTCCGAGACAAGGGCAGGGGGGGAGCAGTTATGTGTGTGTGCGTGTGTGTGTTTTCCTTGCATGACTCTTAAGTGTATATGCTGTAACTATCAGAGAGATGATGGAGAGATACTGGGTTTGTGGTGGTCCAACCCTAAGGCTAACCTGCTGGAAAGGATGATCTCAAAAAGCAGACAATCCTTCAGTGTTTATACAGAGGGAACATAAACTCTAGACAGACCTGGATCTGACACACCATTGTTGGCTCCGCTGATTGCGGCCCTGTTCGTTTATTTTCACACTACATTCCCCCCTGTGTGACCCCTATCCACCTCTCTCTGCTCCCATGTTCACTTCACACTTCATCAATAGACAACCCCATGATTATCACAGCGCCGCCCCTTTCTACCCCACCACTGAAGCACGCTGCTGTTGGACCCCCTCAGGCTGATCTGCACCACCTGAGATGCCACAGTGTGCCCTGCCTGGGACAGGAGGACTGATGTGGGATGACTGGATTGCACTGGGTGGGAGGTTGAGGGATCAGATCCTGTGCAGTGCTGGACTAATGTGTTGGACTTATAAACACAGCGCACCGCAGCACTGAAGAGAAGCCAGATATATGAGTCCTCGACAAACCCCCAACCACATATGCTCTCTAGTGCCCAGAACTCTAAAATATCAACCGTTCAGTGGCTGAAAACAGGATTAATCGTCACTGTGTGTTGTGCAGCGACAACTAAATGGGGTCAAACAGGTATTTCAGAAACACTCACTGACGAGAGATCACCCTCAATGTCAGGACAGCCAGACCAAAAATCATAAGGTATATGCTTATTCAAGTGTAAAATGTTTCATTACCACTAAACCAAAGTTTCTTTCTCTGGTGGGAAGGAGTATTGTGGTTGAAGTCTCTGAAAGATGCAAAGACCAATGAAAGCATTTAAGTGTTGAACCACAGTGGCATGTTAACTCTATCAGTACATAAAATGCAGAGCACAGATTGTGACACAACACTAACAGTGGTTATTTCAGGTCCACAAGGAGAACTGTGGAATCGGCGACAATGTCAAGGTTCAGTGATATACATGGGGCCTAATGGTGATCCTACAGGAATCCATTTGTACAAAACACCAGTTGGTGATAGACAGCTGTGTATGGGGTCACAGAAGCTTCAGACAGTCAGAAGATCTATGATAACCTCGTCTGACCACCGACAGTGCCTACAAAGGGCGTGTGAGTGCTGTGGGACTGGACCATGAACCCACAAAGAAGATGGCTTGGTCTGATGAATTATGTTTTGTTTTCTATCATGTGGAAGTTGGTGTTGGCTTACTCTGGGCAGTAAAGTAGATGCAATGGGAAGAAGGCCAATGTAGAGGTGGAAGCCTTGGAGCCATGTTCTTCGGGAAAAGGTCCCGCACTATGTGGATGTTATTTGACACACACCACCTACCTAAGTATGACAACAGATTTATTAGTTTTAGAACATATAGGTCGAACGACCTAATAATTCACCGCAAGTAAGTATCTGTAAGTCAACCTTTTCTAATTTCTACGTATGTCTCATTTCACAACATTTTGTTGGGTTTACTTGGTGGAGTTGCTCCTCTTGGGCCCTCAGTCATTGCCAGCCAGGTCTAGCCCAATGAGATGTGAAGTGTGGTTTTAGCCTTTATTTCGTCCATTTTGTCCTGGCTTCGTGGTTTTGCGAGCTCCACAATGTCTATTGTTGTTCCTGGTTCATGGTAATTTCGCACACTTGCAGATCTCATCGGAACCTTTTCTTTATGTCGAGCATCGCTCGCGTCATGAGCCAGATTTCTACTGTCAGTGAGAGTTCACAGAATTGGCTGTGACCGACTGCCATTCACAGCACCATCCGTGTCTGCACCATTCATTCTCACAGCAGCCACTCATGGCAGGGTCATGCCAAGGATCAATTTCAAACCAAATACACATATATCCAATGGACTTCAACTTTCTGAGTTCTTAAGGGTTTCACTATTATTTATCTGCAACATTTTACAGTAATGACATTCTACACTGTTGTGCATACTGCATGAAATCCCATGGCCATGTTAGTCAATGATATGAACAGTTTTATTTTGGGAAAATGTTTGTTTCTGTACCGTATCTATACGATAAGCTGTTTAAAACAATATATTGTCCCTCGGCGTAGATTGATATCGGTCGTAACAGCTATTCAAAGCAATGAATATTTGAAAAGCCAACCCTTCTCCTTCTTACCTTATAAGATCAATGAGAAATTCAAATGATTGATGCGGATAACACGATGCATATATTATGAAGAGGACAGATCTAGCTAAATGGGAACAGAACAATTGCATCAAATTTCATCCATTTGCTGACTCATCACTCTTGTTGATTCTGTTAGAGATTATCACAAAGAAGTAGCTTAATAGCACAAGACTGAAAAACAGCTGAAAGAAGCACTTGGGAACAAAACCTCACCTTCCAGCACATCTAAGGTTTACTAATTCACATGTTATATCTGCTGGTTTAATGACCAAAAATCAATTTAGAAATGACGTGGCAGTTATGAGGACAGTTACAAACTAGTTTGACTGCAGCCAAGATAACATTTCCTCATAAAGAAGCCCTCGCTCAAGTTGAAGAGCCCAATATATCTGTGGTTGAGCCTCAGTAGTTATGGGGTTTATACCAAAAACTTTAAATGTATATACATATATTATATCTGTCTTTGTTTACATTATAAGGATTCTGTTCTCATACCACATTGCCAATACTTACTATAAAACTCATACCACAAAGATACTAAGAGAGAAAACATGATGACTTTGAAAGGTTAAAGATTCTAAATCACCTGATAAAACTCTGGAAATGGATTCCATCTGTTCAGCCAGGGTGGTTAGTCTTTCTCAGCCCCGCCACAGTTCTTGAAGAGCTGAGTATGGGGGTTGGGAGGGCGAAAAGTCTTTTGGGCTCAGAGACTTTAAGCTGATGCTGTGAGGTGGCTGGTCGGGGGGTGGTAGATGGTGAAGATTGGCGGTCAGCAGGACATGTGTGGAGCATCACACGCTGGACTGCGCATCACATTCATGGAAACAAGCATTTGACCTTTCTATATAGAATGGCGACAAAAGCAGCTGTGGATAGACAAAACTCTCAGTATTAGATGCATGGCATGCATGCGCACATGTAGGCATGTAATTAACTGAGAAGAGAGGAGGGGCACACATACGGGAGGGGTAGAGGGGAGGAGAGCGAGAATGGAAGGGAGTGCACATGAGGCAAGGTTGATTTATTATCCCATCACCTTGACCTTGGTGACACAAAGATGCAGCTCAATTAAGCTGACTTGGCCTGGCATGCCTTACACTGATCCACTCCTAAATGACCTATCAGTCTGCTTCTTTTTCTCTTTACCTTTCTATCTCTCTTACTTCCGCTTCACTCTCTCCCTCCAATTATATTCAGTAGATGGAACATAACAGGACGGGATGTGGCACGCACTGTCAGTGCAACTATAAAAATGATAACAATTCACTATGCCTCTTATTGTAAAAATACTGCCGATAAAATGACGATTATCAAAGATAATGAACCTTGCTTTCTGTGTCTCTCCACAGCTAACCCTCCTCTTTATGACATCAACTATTTCCCTCTCACACCAAAACACATACAAGATGTCTCTGTCAATTCTAATGATCATCTCGGAGGTTGTTGTGACTACGCTTTGTTATATGTGCGAGCGCAAGACATCAATAGTCACCAGAAGGTGTTTAAACGTACTGAGGGAGACAGAAAGATGTGTGTAATTTGAGCTGTGACAGTGAAGGTCACAGTAGTCTCCTTTTCCTGCAAAAAAAAAAAAAGGCTTTGGAGATGAAATGATAAGGGGGCAGACACTACACTACATTAAAGGTCAGGAGAGTTGGATGAGTATTTCACCATGTAGTATCAGCAGCAGGGCTTCCTGTGTGCTCCTGGAAGGGCTTTAACATTTAAAAACAGCCCTTTCAAGCCCAGTCTTAACCATTTTCACTAATTATACTAATTGATTCCCTTTTAAAAAAACACCATATTTTGTGCATTACCTCATCGGTTATGCTCGGCACACAGAAGCACCAGGAGATGTCCTCTGTGTAGTAGGTGGGAGGGATTCATTGTTTTGCTCAAAGACAATGGATGATTGCCAGTATGGGGGCTTTAAACTGGATGTTCAGTTAAAAATGCTGCTCACTGCTTAGCCAGCCTAAATCTCACATGCCCAATTTTTGCCAAAAAAAAGAAGAAAAAAAGCTGTGATTATCGTTTCAGCCTGACCGCTTAAAACCAGAAAAGCAAACAAAGTATGAGGAGCGGTTTAGACAATGATGTGATTCACTGCCTCCAAAAACTCATCAACTGCTATGTAAATTAGGCTTTTAAATATAAACTGAATCATGCAAAACACGCTTGTTTCAACATTGTTTAAAATGTATTAAAAAATTAATTTACTGGACAATTCTGATATTTTCAGAATAGCTGACATGTTTTTTTTATTTTTTTAAATGACAGTCCAGCTCCTGGAGTATACCTCCAATCATGTGTAGGAACGGTTCACACGACCTTGGTTTTTGTTCACTTTGCAGCCACACCACCACCATAATATTTCTGTTTACCTGCAAAAGCTTTGGAGATGTGGTCCTTTTTCCATTCCCAGGGCTGGTCATACTCGTCGGCTGGTCTCTCGTCATCTTGTGGCAGCCTGCTGCTCTCCTTGCCCTCCTCCTGAGGTTCTCCATACACCAGACCCAGGCGCTGGCCTCGCTCATCTTCATAGGGGGTGTCGTAGAGCTGCACCCCACCACGTACCCGTCCTCCTCCTGGGCCACGCTGCAGCTCTGTTAAAGCATATACAAAATAACACAAAATTATACACTCACCCATTTGCGCAAACTCGCAGAGATCCGCCTTATGTATCACCTCCGGCCACTCGGCAAGAAAAACAGATAACATGATAAACAATATTTGCCAGCAGCGATGAGGTTCCCCTTCAACACAACATTAATATTATTCTGAACTACAAAGTAATACAGAAAGCCTGTTGAGCTCTGACATGACTAGAATTAGAAAAGAGAGACAAATGATGTTTGCACAGCTTGCCGTGGGCTCAGAATCTCATATGGGGGGGCTTAACGAGGCCTTGGGCTAGATGCTGAGTAGCAACACGGTAGAGAACCCAGCCCCCTCCTCTCGTCCATTCAGAATCCCTGCAGCACGGCTCACAACAACATCCATGTTCCCTTGTTAACATTTTCATCACTTTCTCAGTGGGCGCCAACCAAGAAATGCTTCCCAGCACCTGCAACTGTTATGTGGAGTCAAATATGGTCATGAGATAAAAGGCTTCAAGATTATTGACGCTGAAGCTAGAAGATGAAATCTAATTTCTGAATGCATCAATAAGTGCCTCTAAGCTGCAGCAGCAGCGGCAATCAGAAGTGGCGTTTTGATATACTGACCTCAAAAATGTCAAAGTGGTACGAAAGGAGCAAAAATGGGGGGACAAAATGCAGCAGTAGGCATCTTTTGTGTCCATAGCCAGCAGCCTTGAAAATGAGGTGCGCTCACGTGAGAAGGGAACAGGACTAAATGGTGGGATTCGCTGGTGAAAAGCAGAGGAAAACTTTAACCTTCACACGACAAGACACCGCTATTGAGCGGCCGTGTAGTCACCATGACGACAGAGTGGAGACCCTGGGGAAAGTCCCTGAGGTTATGAAGAAGAGGGCGGAGGGGAAATGGCAGAGAGAGGAGGAGCGAGGCGAGGGAGGTAAGGAAAGAGGAGGAGAGGATGTGGCGGGGCGCGGAGCATCAGTGGGAGGAGAAGGAGGAGGAAAGGGAAGCGGTGAGGAAACAACGGGGAGAGGAGGAGGGCAATAGGAGAGAAGGACAAGGGAGGGAGGTGTGTGTGTGTGTGTGTGAGGGGGAGAGAGGGAGGGGTGTGTGTCTGTCAGCGTTTGATGTTAAGTCATTGAGACAGAAGCACAGCGGGGCTGAATGCTGCTCTACCTGCGCTGGGAACCCACGGTGTCAGCGGCAGCCTGGAGATGGAGAAGATGAAGACGGAGAGATAAAAACCGGCATGGAGGAAATAAAATGAGAAATTCATATGAAACATGATGGGGGGAAAACACAAGTGGAGGCGGTGGGGAGAAAATAGCAATTTTCCAGAAAGGTGACAGAGATAGTAGATTGAAGGGAATGACGACAGGGCTGGGGAGGGTTTGGGCATACAGATGTGAGTCAGACCTGGGAACTGAGACTTGTCTTTCATCCCATTTCATGAGTTAAAACACACCAGCTTGAGAGGTGTGAGCATTCAAGATTTCCCACCTAAAAAAAAACAAAACACACAGGTGTCTTTTTGGGGCAGTGTTTGCGAAAGATAATTACTATTCCGATCTCACATCTGTCCTTGCCGCTCTGCTGTGTTTTTTAATGAGCAAAAACAGACTGAGAGACAGACAGACAAAAGCAGGCAGGCAGGCAGACAGCCCTGGAGTGACAGGCCCAATTCAAAGTCAATGAAAGAGCGGTGACAATGCTTTGCCAAACGCTTAACCATCACCGCTGTGAATCTAATCTCACCAATGGCTCCATCCAGCTGCAGCGAGAAAAAGATTTTCTTTAAGGCCCTCTCTCAGTTTGGCCAGAAGAAGGGCCGCTCCGTTCAGTTAAGCCTGAGATTATGGGCTTCATTTGACCACCAAAAAGGCAGCACGAGTGACAACAGAGAGAGAACAGGACATAAAATTTGCTAAAGGACAAATCAGAGACACAGCCAGGCTCCCCTCAGGGCCAAGGAGAGCCCTCTAGATGAAGAGAGATAGAGAAATGGAGAGAGAGGGGAGGTGAGGGGAGGGGAGGCTCTTTACACTAAACGACTGGGACAGACCAGGGGAGAGCACCGGGGAAAGGGGCAGACAGAGATGTTACGGGAGGAGAGACAAATGGAAAACGATAGATGTGAGCTAGACGATGTGGGAGAGAATCACAAGGGAGGAGGGAGCGTTCGAGAGCGGATGGGCATCTCCAAAGGGCCCGACTCATCTGTGATGAACTAAAAACACAGGGGAGCTGACGGTTACAACACTCTAGAGCAGAACTGCCAGCTAACAAATGAAGCAATTAAACAGGAAATACTGAGCAAAACTGCATTTAACACCAGAGTTTGTAAAACAAAGAACTGGAAAATATGGAAGTAAAGATAAGATCACAACAGAGGAAAAAAAGTAATAAAGACAGATAATGTCACTGATTTTTTTTCTTAAAAGAAATTGCTGACAGATAATAGATCAATAATAATATTACCTCATGCTACAGTAACATGTTTTATTCAGGATTTGTGCCTGAAAAGCAATTTAATACCTGACTGTGATTTTTATGATGAGATCTTAATTTAACCTTTAAGGATTTCCACTTAATCTCATATTATGAAGGAAATGCTGATTTATTATCAAAGGAAGTGGTAAAAGGAAAGGGCACTAAACCACCATACCTCCTTTGAAAGTAGCTCAATGAAACACTGTAACACTGATATAAGATACCGACTGATGAGCAGTGAGAGTAACGCTGACCTGTTATGACCCTCTGGGCCTCATATGGCTCCATGTAGCCATTGTTCTCACAGGGAACAGGTCTGAGATCCGTCTCTGGTCGGTGGTCCAATCGAGCATCGAATGGGTCAGAATAATCGGTGTCCCCTGCCAGTGGAGCAGAAGGCACCACCTAAAGGACAAAACGCACACTTACTCGTGAAGAAAAATGACTTTTGCTACAGAACATTAACTCGTCCCCTTAGAGAAACAATGTCCCTTGCGCATTTTGACTTAGTATAGAAATAGAAAAACACTTTAAATCTGTTTTTGTCTTGGAGGCACATTTGCAGAAAAGAGCTAGAATCCCAATCATAGGCTATAATGACTTTTATTCAGCATTTTCATATCTGGATTTTGTAAAAGCACACGCTTTTGAGTCAAACACTTGAGTAAAAGCATCCCAGGGCATGAGTGTTTTTCTGATAATTAGGAGACTTTGGTGTGTATGTATAAATGCTTAAAAGGATGGGGTGTTGCCCAGACAATAGCTCATCAAGGCCCAAGATGGGGAGAGCAGCGCAACACTTTTAACAAGCAATCAGATCCTCACTGAATGGCACATTAAATATATGTTTGGTTACAGACAGAACGCATTTGGAGCATCATCAAGACACTAATTTGCACCTTTAGCGCAGAACCTCACAATACAGCACCAAATGTGTTTATTGAGAGGCTATACAGTCTTGTTCCCTCTTTAAAGCCTTTAAGAAGAAGCTATATTGTGTATTTGTTGCCACATTAAAAGGAAAATGCATTACATAAAGAAACCATCCTGTCTGAGGATGATACATTTTTCGGGTGGAGGAAGAGAGTACAGAGAGTAAAGAGGGAGCTGGTCGGTCGGTCGGGAGCATTTGTTCTTTTATGCAAGCACAGGAGGAAAACAGTGGTCAGCTGGCACACTGACAGCTACAAAGGCAGCCATATGGTCTCTCTCTCTCTCTCACACACACACACATAAATACAAATACACAAACACACACATACACACACCTAAAAACACATACACCCTCTGGCAAAGAGAACTCGTCCTGTCGCTCTGTCCCTCTCTGACAAAGGAAGTCACTCTCGCAAAGACTCGCTCCCCCAAATTCCTGCGAAACACGCATGCTTCTCAAAATTCCATCCTAATCCCATGTTGCTTTTGTAACAGGTTACCTATCGATGAACAGGAATCTGCAATGTTAATTAGAGCACGGATGTTCCCACAGACCCTGGGAAATTAATGAGAGCAGGAGGAGAGAGCGGGGAGCTATCGACTTCAGTTAAGACTATTACTTCAATCCACTTCAGGCCTTTCGCACTTGTAGCGTTTTTCATGAGCAGAGTCATGGATTTTAACTGTAGCGATGAAAAACCCTGTAATACTCCTTAACTTACTCAGCATATGTGAGATGAATTAATGCAGAGACCATTTCCTTGTGAAACCTTTTGCTTCTTGCTCCAGTCGCTTTCTCTCAACATCTGTTTGCCTTTTTTTTTTCCCCCCCTCACCCTCACAGTAGCTGTGTATGTTTTCTACAGCACAACATGCACAGCGCATAACCAGGAAAGCACTGCAGTCCTGATGACACAAACAGCTCCAAAGCATAAATTATAGCTCCCCATGGCCCCTGACATATCAGCATACGGCTCACTGTATATGGCCCCTAACATGTGCTCATGCGGGGGTTTCTCTCTCAGCTTGCAAAACCAAACCCCATTTATTATTTATGGAAGGACATAAACTCAGGGGACTGTGACCCTCTCTGATTCAATGGTCCGCTCAAGCCATCAATAATTCTTTCCTCCACCTATGGTAGAAAGTTTATATGGTGCATGGGATGTAATGTGATTTATCTAAACAATGCATATTTGCGACACACATTACCAGTTACCATCACTTGCTTTTTGCCCCAAGCACCTGCAAAGACATGAAGAGAGATTCAGGCTCTTACAGGCTCTTGCTGGTCCTCTAAAGAGATGGCACTGAGGAGGATCTTGGTGCGCCCCAGCTCCTGAGAGTCCACTTTGATCAGTCTGTGTTTAGGGGACTTCACATCCACGCTGGACGACTTCATGGGAGACCCGTACACCGGCGTGGCGGGGTCAGAGGTCCCGGACTCGCCCCTGGACCTGTTCTCAGAGTCCTCATAGGGATCCTCGAAGTCCAGGTCCCTCTGGAGTCGGTACGCCTTGAGGATCTCGCTCTCGGTGTAGTCTGGCGTGGGCGGCTGTGGGGGCACCTTCCTGCTGCCAAAGCTCAGGTAGTCTTTCAGCCACTTGGCCATCGCAGCTCAGCTTCCAAACGTGCCGGTGTGTGGTGGAGAGAGAGCTGCAGGAGGGGAGGGGGAGACAGGGATGAACAAGGGGGTTACTGCCTGACCTTATCTCTGATGAAACTGTGTGAGCTGTGGATTTGATTATCCCTGTGGGTTTGTGTTTTTCTGATCCTAATTGAATTGGATTGTCAATTGAAAGATTTAAAAAAAACTATTTTTTTAAATTCTAAAAACAATATTTAATCCACAGGTCCTGATCCTCTCATAACATCTGTGCAGGACAACTTTTTCCGCGATCACATACCCACTATCACTGCGCGTTTACATGCACTCCAGTGACATTAAACTGCACCAACAGCTGGGCTTTACGCACTCCTTTTGTTTTACGCAGGGAGCAATAACGTCTGGCATCTGGACTTTGCCCAGAGGCTGCAATTACATTTCACACCCCAGCAATAAAGTCCGACATTAACACGCTGATAAAAAAAAAAAGAAGAAGAAAAAATCAGGGGAAGACAAAGACCATTAAAAAGTAATGTGGAATCAAAGAAATCGAAGTTGTATTAAATTCAAACATTTTACTTTGATTTTATTTGGTTGATCAACCAATATCACATCCAGTTAAGTTTATCATTAACACAAGCAGATTTGGAACACTGAAAGCAAATTAAAAGTGAACTAATTTTTATTCAACTTCGCACCAAAGCACTGGATTTAAATACCAGTGAGATGTGCGCTGCGATGGCACACTCACTTACCAACCCTATTCAGTCCTTCAGCCACTTTGGATGCTTTATTCCGCGTTTCTCCATGTCGATGGCAATAAAACCACACAGAGACAAAAAACCTTCCTCGCTTTTAACTCCACAAAAGGATGGGAAATATTGATATATATATATATATATACATATATATATATTAAAAACAGCAGCTTTTCTGTAACGAAACAACAGCACTAGATATCCAACCGGAGTTCCTTTACCCACTGACGGCAAATGCGCGAGTGAAGAGAGAGCGACTACAGCTCCGACAGAAACTCAACCGAGCGATTAAAGGGGAGGTGCTTCATTCCCGCTGGAATATCATCCTCCTCTGTTCCCTTTCGCAGTCAGCCGACCGTTCATTCATTGAAATATCTGCACATCACACAGGCTGCAACAAGAGATAGTACATCCTCTGCCAAAAATCACAATGCGAACTGTATGGGGAAAACAAATGAAGAACAGAAACGGGGGGGGGGGGGGGTTGGGGGGGACCTGCTCGCACGAATGTGCTCCAAAGATGTGCATTATTTATTATTTGCATGACATCACTGGAGAGTTTTTATGTTGAAGCCTCAGTGAAGGTTTTATCATTTTGCAGCTTTCCCCTAAAAGAGCATCAAAATGCAAAAAAAAAAAAAAAAAAAAAAAGCCTCAGGGTTGAACAAAACTGTTTTCAGTTTTCTTAAAAGAATGTGGTGGAATAGGGAAATCCTATCCCCCTTTGGGCAACATGAACAGTGTTGTAGTGAAGTTTAGATACAGGCATAGACCCCTAAAAAAAACCCCTCCTTATCACATAGACAAGATTTTAAAAAAAGCTCTGGGGGCTGTCAACTCTGATTGAAAAATAAAACAGTGTTCAGTTTCATTCCTTTTGTTTCATCCTTGTTGCTCTCTCTCGCTCTGTGAGTGTGTTTCATCCCTCTTACTGATGTCCCATTATCCAAGGTCCAGGCTGGCAGATTGGATTATGTGCTACAGTGGGTAAGGCCCATCTAAGTCTGTTAAAAGACCGTAAATGCCTCTTTCTTTACGACTCTCATGAGCTCACTTTCTCCCACATGAGATGAGGTCATCCTGCTAGAATCCACCCCCACCACAACCATCACCATTATCCCATGTAGACCTTTATATCTTCCCCCCCGTCCTGCCTGCCTAGTCTGTATGAGCCAGTGTTCACCAAGCACCGGCTCCAGGTTTTGAAATCTGAAGTTGCTGAGGATGTGTGTGTATTTGTGTGTAGTTGCGAATATTGTATCTTTTAGGTCCCTGCAGTCCAATTTAAATTAGTCACAGTGTTGAAGCAGTCAACTTGATGACAGGATCAATGCCGTGACAGCAGCCAATATAAAAGCCTGTCAAATGAGTTTTTCTTCCTGCGGAGAAAAAGTTCTCTGATGTGACAGACAGATTGAAAACCAGTGTTTAGTGTCTCCTTCTCACTTCACTTGTTCCCCCTGAAGAAAAATCTGACTGTGGGAACAACAAAGTCTCGCGGGAACAAGACCCACAATTTGTGAGAACCAGTCATTATCATGTGGGAACACAATCAATATGCAGTGCTAAAGAGCACATCTTATCTTTCAGTACATTGATAAAGATCTTGTTGGCACAACACATGGACCTTGATAATGTGTTTGCACAATATATGGGGATGCCTTTCCCACACCATCACTACTTTGAACATGTGTAAGATCTTTTCCCCCACATGACAGAAAGTACCATCTTCCTCCACCTTCCCTCACTCTGCCATTCTTCTATACCTTTGCATTTTTATCTCCTGTCATCTCTGAGTGTACCAGTAATCTTCCCTCTCTCCTCCCACTCCTCAGCCACACATTCCCCCTTTTCATCTGCACAATCGGCTCACTCCAACACCTCCTCTGACCCCACTACAAGCAAGCAACATATTGAGCATACATTTCTTTTTTTTCCCCCATCCTGGCCCAGGGTGAGAGCCAGAACTGTATGGGAGAAAAGATTGAAACTGAGCAAGAAATGGAAAATAAGAGACAGGGAGACAGACGAGCTGTCAGACTCAGCTTGAGAAAGAGACACATGGAGAGCACGGAGGGAGAGGAGAGGAAAATGGAAAATGGAAAATCAGGATCTCTCACAGTCAGAGATAATCTCAGACAGACAGGCAGACAGACAGGTACAAAGTCATTGTGTGTGGGGGTTTTTGTTTTTTCATGCAAAATAAACACTGTTGCATTAGAGCCAAGGATTTAATTGAATCAAACAGAAAACAAGGAGGCACAGTGGAGTAGTTTAGAGAATTAATAAGGCTCCCTCATTATAAAGGGCTAAATATGGATGTGACATTTTCTCTGAACTTCACGCTTCACACAGATACCACTTAGAAAATTTGAGAAGGTATACAAACAAGCTGTTCTCTCTGTAGTGGATCAGTAGCTGTAGACATTCATGTACAACGTGACACACACCAACAAAAGTTATCTTTCAAAGCCATGGATTTCATCTGAATATAATCATGATGAGTCTTTGGGCTGAATTAAGGGGCTGAAAAAGAAGCTAGACAGACTTGCAGGAATAATTGATTTCCTTAGTTTCATCTGCTTTACATTTACTGCCCTCATCTGATGGCTCGTGTGTACTGCACGTCTCCTTTAATCATGAAAACAGAGGCAAGTCTCATTTGACTTCATAGTTTGTGAAAATTAATATCAGTATTCGTTCATGACCAAAAACCACGCACAGTAGATGGGAAACAGAGGTGTTAATGCCAGTGCCTCAGTAAAGTATCAACTTAATTAAATATATAAACTCAGTAGCCCCCGGAGTAGTAGACTAACATTTAGCTAGGTTAACCATTCTTCTAAATATCTTTCATTTTTCACTCACATCACGTTTTCTTTAAAGAAGAGTGGGCTTCCGGGTTCAGCTCCTCCAGCGTTGTCATTGGTTAAATTCACCTTTACGTTTCAGTGTGATTGGCCAAAATATCCAAAATATGGAACTTGCCCTGAACCCCCCCCCCCCCCCCGCGTTGAATTGTCAGCCTGAGGTACAGCTTGAAACGGAGAACACCTACAAAACGACAAGTTTGTGTTCGACGGATCAGTGTAGACCGGTTACACAGCCAACACAAAATAAAAAGCCACACATTTCAGCGCGCGCCCTCGAGGAGAATGCCCCGTGTAGTGTTGACTGTGCTACTGCACGCGACAGACACAATATGTCATCCATCATTGCCAATCAAACGCTGATCCGGCGTTTTGCGCATTGCTGATTGGTTGATTTACGATCGGGGGCGGGTGCAGTCCTGCTGTCCGCCAGGCAGCAGTGACTTCAGTGTTTCACTGTGCGCAGCGGGCTGATGGGACAGAGGAAACACTCACCTGGAACAGGACTGTCCTCCACAGGTAGGGCTGCGTGTTTCTCTTCCCTGGCAGTTTATAGCTATGTGATAACTGCATTAGGGTTTATGTTATTCTGGGGTTTGACACATTTCTAATACATCCATAACATTTTTGAACACCTAAATGTTGATGACTGAGCCGTGGAGGAAACATAAAAATCCTTTTGGGCCACACTGAATCAGCTGCAACTTACAGTAACAATATGTTTGTTTGCTTTGTTTATCTCAGTGTCCCTGTTGAGACAGTGGCCATCAAGCCATTATGAAGAGTCTGAAGGCAAAGTTTAAAAAGACTGAGGTAAGAACCATCTGTTGATGGACATTTGGAGCTTTACAGTCGAGTGTATTTAAAAACAATACAGCTGTTTTCTATGTCTACAGGCTATTTAGAGATATGAGCCATACAAGCTGTATTTTAACCTAATATCACAGCACCCGGGTGTTCTACCTTGATTAGGCATTTACATAGGTCCCAGGTTTCTCACTCCTGTGCATGTATGGGGGGGCACTGGGATTCAGTGTCACTGAGCAGCAGCAGCAGCAGCAGCAGGAGAGTAGGGCTGTCTCCAGACTGCTGCTATAACCTGAGATCTCAGGTGGCCTTCAATTATTCACGCGTACGTGCACACACAAACACACACACACACACACATTCAGAGAATTCCTACTTTCCTGCTGTCATCCCTATGTTACTCTGAAGGGCTTTGTAACGTGGGGGTTGACCTTGTTCTCTAATGCACTGTTTTTTAAGATATTCCTTTTTTGCCCACTCCATGTAGCCAGGTGCTTGTTGCAGGCTGGCTTATTAGAGTCAGTGACCTCGCACCCTTGCAGACCTGGGGCACGGGTACAAGTATGTTACGTAAACTAGCAACTGTCAACTCTACAGTGTGGTCTGAGCATTTGGATCCTGATGATGCTTTTAGCACCATTACAACCTGTTACTGTCAGTCGACTTAAGGAGAAATTCTACCTCTGTGTTACCTTGGATTGCACACTTAATGATCACCACAACAGTGGCGACAAAGCTGATCCTCTTGGATGAGGCTGATGAGTAGTTTCACCTAATAACCACGTCATTACATAGATAGATAGGTAGATAGAGACCCTGCATACATGTGTCTGAGGCTTCCTGGTGTTTGTGTGCCTCACTATGCCCCCCCCCCCAGCCACATAAATGACCATTCAAACCAGCAGAGCAGAGTGCAGCTTATCTAGCTTGTTTCTCCTCTTTTTGCTGAGTCCTCACATCACACACAGGCCCCGCTCTTTAACTGCAGAGAGAAACAGATCTGTGACGCTGCCAGGGGTGGGGGGTGGGGGGGGGACCGTGCAGGACCTGACAAAAACTAATGGAGAGAAAGAGGGAGACCGCTACAGAGAAGAAGACAGCAGAGAAATTAATAGGTTAGAGAAAGGAGGACAGTGAAGAAAAGGAAGGAGGTGGCAGAGGGTGTGTGTGTGTGTATATGAGGCACGATGGCAAGACTGGCTATGTCCCTGCTAGCAGCTGAAGCAGGACGAGAGGATGCCGTTTTGGATGCAGACGGGGACGTGCTGCACAGGGGGACGTTGTGAGGACGGAGAGTAGCAGCGTTACTGTGCATTTCTGTGTGATAAGTTACTCTGTTTCACTGGATTTGTGATTTTGAGTGTAGCATAAAGTCTCTGGCATGTAGATCTCTGCTGTCATGTTGCTGTGACCTCTAAAGGGTTTCTTCCTAGAAACTTATGGTTAGCTGAGTTCTCTGCACTATCAGGTGTGAGTCCGGGTTTGTTATGTAGCCAGTGTGCGCTGTCAGTCAGGACACACAGTGGTGGCTTCGTACACTGTAACTGTATTTAGTTGAGTGTGTGACGCCCTGCTAGCCGAATGGATCCTCAGCAGCCTGTTTTTAGCCTGATGAAGCGGCTCTGTTGTCTCAGCCTGCTGCCGCTGCCAGTAGGTATCTTCTGTTTATACCCAATAAACACATAAATAGGAAGGAAAATTTATTCTGTTTATGACATTTCTGTGTTAAAAGTAGTTTTATGTGACTTGTAAAACTGGTCATTGTATTATATTTCTTTAGGCTGCCCATCCATTGTTTTGTATGTTATGAGATATGCAGTGTGGTATCAGTTTCCGTGGGGCAGTACAGGGTGATGACCTGTTCTCTGGCTTGTCCGCCCCCCTCTCAGAGTCAGGACTGGAGTAAGAGTGATGAGAGGCTCCTGCAGGCTGTGGAGCAGAATGAACCTGACAAAGTCTCCGCTCTCATCGTCAAAAAAGGTCTCTGTCCCACCAAGCTGGACGCTGAGGGCAAGTCAGCGTAAGTTAATTGTCTAATTTTTATCCCCTTGGGCGTTAAACAAATTCCTTAAAGCTGCAATTAGATTATAAATGTAATTGATTTAGTTTTGTTTCCTGCCCTCTCTTGAACTAAAGCTAAACTGATGAGAGAAATCAGCAGTGTTAGAGCTTAACAATTCTCAGGAATTTTAAGTGGAAACCAACTCTCATTTATCATCTCTAATCATGAGGGACGCGTATTGTCCTTCTTCCCTCTGGCAGGTTCCACCTCTCTGCATCCCGAGGCCGGCTTGACTGTCTGGAGGTGATCATCTCTCATGGAGCAGACCTCAGTGTCCCTGATGGTGCCGGTACGGTCTTTTATTACCAAATAAGAGTTTTATCTCACAAGGTTGTTGAATCACATGGATTGTTTGTAAATGTCTGTTTATAACTGACTCACTCCAGGCTGCAGCGCTCTTCACCTCGCGGCCAAAAATGGCCAGTCAGAGTGTTTAAAGAGACTCTTACAGGTAAAACACAAAGTAACAGCATTATCTGGTTAATTAATGAATCCTGGAATATACACCACAAAGTGATTCAGGAAATGAGTTTTAATGAATTCTAAGATTGTACTAATTATGTTTCTCCAACAGGAGAGACTGACAGTAGATTGCACCGACAGCATTGGCAGGACACCACTTCATCATGCAGGTAAGAGTTACACAACCACAATGGAAAGACAGTTTGGTTTGATAACAGTTACTTTGCACGTGACACATCCCTGTGGTGCCAATATGAGGTTTTCATTTGTGGTTTTGAGTGGAATGTTTTGATAAATATTAGATGGATATTCATGGTTTTTCATGTTCTCATCGGGAAAAAAAAGTCTGTATTCTTATAAGGTGATGCCATTTGGGTCAAAGAACAGTGGTCATGACTGGTGGCCACTCCTCCCTTTTCTGTCACTCTCGGTGAGCTCTGGTCATTGGGTAGAAGAAGTAGAATGTAGCTTCAGAGGAAAAGAGGAGAGCAGAGGAGAAGATTAGCACGTTAAAAACACACCAAGTACCTGCTCCACTGATGATGGTTTCCTAGTTGAAGCGGTTGATTACTGAAGATCAGTCGTCAGTGAACACATTGTCTCCGCTGGTGGACTTTGGAGGAGCATTAATAATGGCCTTCCTGGTGGAGAGGTCTTTGTCCTCCTGTAAGATTGTCAAAACAAAAGCAGTTAATTATGTAAATCATCATTAAAGTTGTAGTTGTGCGATTTCTTGCAATTTTCAAAACCTTACTAACACAGTATACAGTATCTTTTTCAGTCATTAATCTCTAAATGGACATATTTCTTTGGATTAATACTTAAATTAGAGAGCAAAGATTACATTTGGACTTTTCCCATGACAGGTTTCAGCTGTGGTGGTATAAGCTACTGGATATCAGAATATACAAATAATCAAATATCTCCACAACTGACACAGTCTGCTGTGTGAATGTACAGTGCTGCATTAATATTTCTGACAACGTCTTGCAGACTTGGACTAAAGAGGAATAACATGCAAAAACATTTATTGTTAGTAAATACATACAGAATGGTTCACATTTTTAGTTTATTTGTTTTTAGACAGACTGAAGTATCTCACCAACTATTGGATGGGTTGCTGTACAATTCTGTACAGACATTTATGGTTCACAGTTGATGGACACTGATGACTTTGGTGATCCTCTGACATATTCTGACTTAGTCTTACAGATTCCATTTTACCTCATTTAAGTACTGAAAGCAGGTGTTTAGGAGCATTTGATACTAAAGCTGAGCTTATCAAAAAGCTGCTATTTCATTAAATGAGCACAGTACATGTTGTGTGTAAATCTCTGATATCAACCATAGTTCTGACTGTTTTCTGCAGCAGTCGGTGGCTGCTTGTCCTGCACTGAGACCCTGTGGGACTTTAAAGCCAATCTGGATGTCCAGGACAGTGTAAGTGAAAGATTACAGTTACAGTATATGAACTTTGGTTTGCTGCTTTTTAATTGTTGTGTGAGATTTAAAAAAACTTTATATTAATTCTTGGTCTTATCTAGTACATTAAACAACATGATGAAATCCCGTATCTATGTGTGCTCTTGCTCAATGATGTTTGGATTTTTGCGTGTGTGTCTCTCTCTCTCTCAGGATGGGGCCACCCCATTGATCTTGGCAGCCCAGATGAGCAGAGTGGAGCTTTGTGTGTTCCTGTTGGGACGAGGTGCCAATGCAAACATACAAGACAACCAGGGAAGGTACTGGACTGTTAATGTTCAACTCCTCCTCTAAGTAACATGCAGGGTTAGTTAGTTAGCTGGACTCTCCTCCGTCCATCTCACTGTTGGTGTAGCCTTGACAACTGAGAGCGTCAGACGGTGGGAGGCCTGTGGAGACAGACTGGGACGTGATGCAGCTTCTTCAGCTAAGCTAGAACCTAAAAATCTCTTTGGGATTATTCTCACAGCAGTAGAGTCGTCTGGGTCACAGGACACAGGAAAGGCTCTTGTAGTTGGGAGTGCTTCGGAGAGATTTGGAGGATGCAGGTCAGGAACTCCAGCAGGGAGCAACAGCTTTTAATTTTGGCATGGATGCTGTCGCCTATTGGAGAGGATGATTAGAGATTTATCCTGAAGTTGACATTAACAAGGTGGAAGATTTTTTTTTTTTTACAGCAATTCATTCTGAAACTCAAAGTTCTGTAGGTTTTAGCATACCTACTGTTTTTAATGATTGACAGGCTACTCATGTATAAGTTTGAAATGGTCAAATGAGTATCTCTGCTCAATAGTAAAATTACATAGGTCTAAAATTAATTAAAACTAATATACCATGTGATTCTACAGTACTTTGAAGTTTTATATCTTATTATGTGTGTATTATTTGTTTTCTCAATGTGATTTACTTATCATTTTCCAGCTGTGTTGTGATAATGTTTGTGAACCACAGATCTGCGTTAATGCTGGCCTGCGAGAGTGACAGTGTTGAAACCGTAGAGGCTCTGCTGAGAGGTGGGGCCAACACACAACTAGTTGACGCCCTTGGACACAAAGCCACCGACTACAGCGAAACCACAGGCAACCAACGTGTCCTACAGATGTTGCAGAATGGAGTACCTCCAAGTACAGTATGAGGCCTGGGGGCCTTTTTAATTGGAGAGAAAGAAGGGATTGAATTGTTATATGTATAATTTATTTCTGTTAAACCAAGTGGAAACAGCTCATGACAGCACAACACATGGTAGCAACATCTACCAGACAATCACTAGTGTATGGCTTCTGTTTGTTGCTATGCTGCTCTAGATCCTGGCTGTTAAGCTGTAAGAGGACTGTAATAAGAGGAAGTGGATCAGGAGGACAGCTGGGTGTGATTGTAAAGTGAGGTTTAAAAAAAAAAGAGGAGACGAAAGGCTTGTTCTACTTTTATCTCCCAACAAAGACTTAGCTGTTATATGAAAAACAGATGTGTGCCTGGGTGGAAAAGGAGATGAAGGAGATAATTTGGTGTGCATATGATTCCTGACCACATCCATTTTTATTCTATTATTGAAGATTTTTGGTGGATTTGCTACACGATACATAAAAGCCACTACTATAAACTACATGTTAAAAAGTGAGTGGAAGTGAGAGTGTGTATGTGTATATATATTCTCATGTGCCTCTGGCTGTTTGCTGAACCTCACAGCTGTAGAGGTTTAAGTGTTTTGCTGTGTGTGTCTTTTCCCTCCGCACACGTAGCTTCTGAGGGCGCAGGCGAGGAGGTAATGTTGCATAGCTGTGTACTGCATCACTCCCTCCATCAGTGAGATCATGGCCCACTTTGGCCGATCATATTGTGCATGTTTTCCAATATGAGGTCATTGTTTTTGCATGCCGCTTTCTTTTTGTTGGCTTTCGTTCCCATTTGTTGCTGACCTTTTGTCTTATCTCAGTTTCTTCCATTTGCCCGTTTTAAGTTGAGTTTGACCTCTGCTTGTCTGTGACCCCCAACCCCCCCCACACAGCCCCCCCAAGTCCCCTCAGGCGCCTCATCAGTGCATGGGGGGACTACCCCCCGCAAACGGAAAGCTCCCCCACCACCCCGCTCTCCTCTCCAGGTAATATAAGAACCATCTCAGAGGATGGAAAACACATTTTTTAGAGGCCAGTATTGTCAGCACATATAAACTATATCAGTGAGAGCAATGTTTACTACCTTTTTCATGCCTGCCCCATCACATGTTGCATATGCGGAATGTAAAACCTGTCAGATTTAGAAAGTATAATGAAACGAAATGAAACGAAACGAAAAACAAAAGATTTATCTTGTGACTCCTAGTTTTGGATCAGTTGACCTCTATTTTACTACATGAGGGTAAAAAAGATTCAAGCATGTCCATATTTGTGCTAATTTTACAATAATTAATTGGTAATATTCTCTGTAATGACTAATAAAGATTCATTTAATTGTAAAGATGCAGGGTTTGCCACCCTCCCCGCAACCCCGGAATCCTGCTCCCCCTGCCCTGTCCCCTGAGCCTCCCTCTCCTTCTCCCCAGCCTCCAGAGACACAGCAACCAGCCCAGGTTGGCACTGTAAATCTCTATTATTGTTTAGTCATAGCTGACGTTCATCTACTCATCTTACATGAAATGCAGACGTTTGTTTGGTTGTCATAATTTTTTTTGCTGTTGCCTGTGGGAGGCGGAGGACGAGGAGGTGTTTGAGGAGATCCGACGTCTCCGTCTGGAGAGAGGTCGCCTGCTCCAGAAGATCAAGGCCCTGGAGCAGCAGCAGCAGAGCGCCATCTCTGCCTTGGAGGAGGTGCTGCACCGCTCACCTTGAAAAATGTTTCATGTATTTCCTGTAAACCTATATCTATTCATTAGAGCTGTGTGTGTTTGCATCTGCATCAGAGATGACAGATGGTTGGTGAGGACTGAGGGTTGCTTGTTATAACCAGTATTTTTTACATGCGTCTGTGTGTGTGTGTTTGTGTGTGTGCTGTAGCTGTCCCAGCTAAAGCAGCGTCTAGAGGAGGCAGAGACAGAGAGGGACAAGCTGCTCGAGGAGCTGAAGGGTGGCCATGGTATAGGAACCAGTGACTCTGAAGACATGGATGAAATGTTGGACTTCCCAGGTATGTGATCCGTGGATGCATGGGCTCCCCCAGCCCCGACACGGAGCATGCATGCACTTCCATGCATGTGCCCCTGTCATACCACACAGGCATTCCTGCATCTATCATCTCAGGGAATACGCTGATTGATTTTCGTCGTGGTTTCTCTTGAACTTTCTCTCTAGAGAAGCTGCTCTCCAAGCGCTCTAGAGCCTCCCCTGCTCAGGATGAGGCCACTTCTCAAGCGGACAATGACTCAGCCAGCCCCTCTCCCGCCCCTGCAGACCCAGGGACCGTTGCTGAGCTGCATAAACAAATAGAGGAACTTACCTCACAGAACTCTGAACTTGTCCTCAAAGTACAGGTGAGGTCAGGGAAACCACAGATGCACAAATATTCACCTAATGTACGAATGCATGTACTCACATGCAGAGAAAAAAACTCATATAAAATGACAATAAATACACTAAACATAATCTCCCCTCTCTCTCTCACACACACATGCAAACACACACAAATGCACACACTCTTTAAAGAGGATAAATTGATAGTGAAGTGATTATTAAATGGTTCCCTGGCAGAATTTTGTTGTCATTCTTCACTAACTGGGTCATGCTGGTTGAGGCGCTGAAGTTTGCTTGAAATATTCTGTTCTAGTGTTGTTGGTCATTCACCACTGTATGAATAGCAGTAATCTAAGCCAGGAACTTCAGTTCTGCCCTGCTGTGTGAAAAAGAAGCAGACAAGAAAGTGGGGAAATGTAAGGTCTGATACAAGAGCAAAGATAGATTGTGCCTGTGGAAGAAGGTCAGACATAAACTAGAACCAAAACCTCCCGCTATGATTTATTATATATGATGGAGAGCAGAATAAGACTCCAAAACTTATAATGACTTAAGTTAATTAAAGGGAGCTCCACCAATTTTAGTCATAAAGGTCTGTTTACTAGTCACTGGGGTTATTTTTTAGCCAGTGAAAACAGTTGTACAGTGTCCTCGGTGGCTCGGTGGTGAAAAAAACACAGGTTGATGTCACCAGGGTTATATCTGCATAGGATTTAATTTATAAAAAAATTCTACATTTATAATAGAAACTCTTTGTTACAGGCTTGGGGTGTGGCGTGAAAAAGATGTGGTAATTTGCCAGGCAGCAAGGATCTAATGAAACAATACTATCAAGTTTCCTTATGGGAAATGTAGTGTTCAGTGTTTTTGGATCTGATAAACGGTGAAAGGCAATCTCCTCTGTGTTGCATACAGATGCTGGAGATGTTTGAAAAGGACGACACAGACATGCAGACCTCCAGCCCAGACTCTGTCCCTTTAGCTCAGTACGAGACCCTGAGGAAGGAGTTTGAAGCCCTTCAAGAGCAGCTCTCTCAGGCCCAGGATTCAGATAAGGCCTCCTGCGTGGCAGAGGAGTGGTAAGACTGATTCATTTACCCATTCATTCACATTGATAAATCACTAGCAAGCTGAAATAGCCGACGCGGTTCACATTGACTTGAACTCCTGTGTATTGAATCAGACGTTTTATTCTGAGATGTGCACGTCTTTGCTATTATCAGCTTCAGAGCCTCAGCAGTATCTGGTTGCTGCCCCTATCAGGGCCATTTTTAAAAGTGCTGAGCAATTACTATTTTCCTGCTGCATGCTGTAGGCTGAGCAGGCTTATGTGCAAAATGTATACTCATGACATGGATTTTTTGGTTTCTTGACCTCTTTTTCATGGAATTTTTTTCAACATCTTTGTTGTTCATCAACTATACTGAGGTGTTGCAGATGGATGCTTAATGTGTTCTACTGTTGGCGATGTAATGCTGAAATGATTAGTCAATAGATTTTATATAGAGAGATTTTTTGTCAATAGAATTAATCATCAGCAAGTAATTTATTGAACAAAATGGCTAATATTGTTCTTTCCCAATGGGAATATTTGCTTTTTTTCTTTGTTTTTTACATTTGTAAATTGAACTTCTTTTAGTTTTTGGACTATTCATCAGACAAATAAGGCAATTTGAAGACATCAGTTTGGTTTTTGGGAAATGTTTTGCCCTTTTCTGACATGGTAAACACTAAATCATTAATTCCCTATTTGAAAAAAATAAAAGACAGATTCCTCTCTGCGATCCTTGAGTGATTGATGATACTTGTCTTGTTTTGCAGTGGTGATGACAAGTCTCAGGAAGGAGGTGCAGATGCAGAGAGTACAGAGGCTTTGAAGGAGAGGCTGCGCGGGCTGGAAGAGCAGTTGGCCTCCTCCCAGTCTGAGCTGGAGGAGCTGAAGGAGCAGATGCGTCTTGGGGTGCTCTCTGTGGAGTGCAGCGAGGGGGCTTCTGTTACGGCAGGTGCCGGGGCCGAAAGCGTGCCTGGGGCCGCGGAGGAGGGTCCGAGCCAGGAGGCGCAGCAGCTGAGAGCGAGGGTGACAGAGCTAGAGGAGGAGCTTGCTAAGAGACAGGGCGAGAAAAGAGGTCAGAGCGGCCAGGACGGTGACACAATCAAACAGCTGACAGAGAAAGTAGAGGAACTCCAGGCTGCTCTGGCCCAGAAGGAGTCTGTGAAAGACGGTGAAGGAGAGGAAGAGACGGAAACAGTGAAGTGCCTCCGTGGCAAAGTGGCCGAGTTGGAGACAGCCCTGGCAGAGAGCAGGATAGCAGGGAAAGAGGGAGGAGCAGTGAGAGATGGAGATCAGGTCCGTCGTCTCCAGGAGCGTTTGGCAGAGCTGGAGGGTGAGCTGAGGAAGCGTGTGCCCCGCTCCGAGTTGGAGGAAGTGCAGGTGACTCTCGGGCTTCAGTGTGAGCAGCTGGCCAGGGAGAGGGCGGACGTGGCCAGAAGGCTCAACGATGCCCTCCTGGAGCTGGAGAGACTCAGGCCTCCTCCTCGTGGTGATGAAGAGGAGGAGGAGGAAGAGGAGGAGCACTCAGAGAGCTCAGAGCCCTCAGTCATATCAGGTACATAATGTCACTTTAAAAAAAAGAAGAGAATATTACATGTACAGTATATAAATGTTAGTCCTTTTCTGTCCTCTCTCCAATCAGAACACTCCAGACGCACCCTGGCAGCAGTGAGAGAAGAACTAGAGGTGGCAAGGCAGGAAGCAGCCCAGGCTCTGGATTGTCTGTGCGCAGAGCGAGAGGGCCGGGCGCAGGACGCCCTGCAGCTGAAAGATGCGGTGCCGATCTCGAAACACAAGGAGGCGCTGTCTGCGGTATCAGAGCAGCTAGCTCAGACGCTGCAGGAGCTGCAGGAGGAGAAGACCCTCCGCAGCCAGGCTGAGGAGCAGGCTGCCGCGCTAGAGGCCAAACTGCAGCCTGTGCAGGATGCCATACCTAAAGAGGAGCATGAGAAAATCAAGGTCAGGGAGGGAAACTCACAAATCTTATAGGATTGATCAAAAGAAGCAGATGAGGCAGAGCATTTTTGGAGAATTTTTAAATATACAGAAGGGGGCAGGGGGACTACATCTGCATCACAGTATGTATAGTGCCGTGAAAAGCCATACAAATAGCAAATTGTTTAAAAATAGCTGTAAATGCAATTCCAGGAGTACATTTTGCCATAACCTTTTAAAATTGTCACTGGGCACAAACCTATGATTCACCACCTAATCTGCGCTTCTCGTCACACAGGCAGAGCTCCAGCGCTCTCTGCAGGCCAGCGAGAGCAAAGCAGCGGAAGCTCAGGACGCTCTGACCGAGAAGGAGATGGAGCTGAGAGAGCTCAAGTCCCAGAGGGCAGCCGAGCAGGGTCTCATCTCTAAGGAGGACCACGAGGCCCTGCGGCTCTCTCTGCAGGCCGAGATCAACGCCATCACGGCTCGCTTCAACGATCTCACCCGCAAGCATGAAAAGACCTGCACTGAGGTGTGTGTGTGTGTGTGTGAGTTTGAGCGCATGTGTGCTATCGTTTTCTGGCTTCTCCAATCCCCTCTAATGCCATCTAAAGCCACATTAGATGTTATTGTGTCTGCCACAAAGTGACCCATGTTCCATGAAGGCCTCTTTCCTGCCTCTACATTATTCATATGTGTATTACTTTCTCCATTCAGTACCTTCCTCTGTTTGATTGATCTGTATATGTGCTTACTGATGCATTGAAGCAGTGTAATATGTGCACTATAGGCTCCCGGTGACTCTCCCAGTGTAATTTTTCTTCCACATGTGTAGTGGTACTCAGATATAAATACTCTCACTTTGTGAACTGAGTAATTGCCTTTCCAGCTCAGGTTGGCACAGAGGATGAGATAAGGAGCCAAGGCTAAAACTAAAGGGCATTTTAGTAAAAAAAAAAAAAACAGGGTCTGTTTGGCACCCCACTAATTTAGTGTTGGCAGCTGCTAACACACACACACACACACTAGTATGTAAATTTCAAACGTCCCTGAAACAGAAACACATTTGAATATGGTACCAAAAGTAAATGTGTGTAGATTTACTGTGGCTCGGTTTATTGCAGTGCGACCCAAGCGTGGGTGTATGGAGATCAAAGAGAGGAACTGTTACCAAGGGAAATTCCAGTGAGCAAAGACTCAGACTCATGGTTGTGGATATAGCCATATTGAAGGAGAAATATTTTAGATTTTACTGAGAAAATGGAAACAAACTATTAAGATTCACTTATTAAATCAGGAAACAAGACAAAGTATAGCATGAGATGTACAGTAAAGGTAATCAAACAACAAGAGCTCGAGTCCTTTCCTGTAAGCTTGTATTTTTGTCTGTATGAATTTGTCAATATATTGCTTTAGCAACTGTACTGTCCATTTAAATATACTCTAGAGCATTGTCAGTGTTCTAGGATCATCCTCCAGTTCTACAGTATATAAGCAGAGAGTGACTAAACATAGACCATGTTTTTAAAGTGACAGGGTGCCACTGGTGGTTTTACTGGTCTAGGTGTTCCAGGTGCAGAGGGAGGCTCTCTTTAACAAGAGTGAGCGGCAGGTCGCGGAGTCCCAGCTGGCCACAGTGCAGCAGCAACTCGCTGAGCTACAGGCACAATCCAGCCACATCCAGGAACTCCATAAGGACATCCAGGAATCCCAGGGCCTGGTCAAGGAGAAGGATCGCAAGGTAAGGGAGACTGCAGGGCCAGTTGGAAACAACTACTGTTGAAGCAACAGTATGAGTTAGCCAAACTGATGTGTCTGTCTTGATGCAGATAACAGAGCTGTCCAAAGAGGTGTTCCGGCTAAAGGAGGCCTTGGGAGCCCTCTCGCCTCCTCTCGGCTTCACATCCTCCTCCTCCTCATCCACCCATCACAGTAACCCTGGGCAGCAAATGGCTCTACAGAACAGGATCTCTATACTCACCCAGCAGCTTCAGGTGAGGGGAGACTTGACACAAGAGATAGTGAGGAAAAAAAAACATCTATATCATGATTTCTACATCACCATCTATAAAACACCATCATCTGTGAAAAAATAAGAAAACAAATGTTCACATGACAGTAACATCTTCTGTGACCTTTCTACAGGATTGGGAGAGAAAACACAAGCAGGTGGTGACTGTTTACCGTTCCCATTTACTGGCAGCTGTACAGGTCAGTTGAATGCAGACATACGTGCCACAGCAACAATTCGAGGACTTAAACCTTGACTAGGAGATGTAAAAAGGTCTTTTATTGAGAGTTTTGATGTGTGTATGTGTAAATATGTGTGCACTGTTTTGTGGGGGAGGCCTGCGTCAGATTGGATCAATTCAATTTTCTATGTGCAACTGGCTGGACAGCCATTTACAGTCTTCACTGTAAATGGCACGGACTGCTGAATTCGTCCCCCTTTGTGGTGCAGACAATAAAGAGCGGGCAGGCTCAGTCCACCATCTCTGCTTACCAGACAAAGTGGATGAAATTTCAGAAGTGGTGCGAGGAAAGGGGGCTCGACTCACTTTCTCAGTTTCATCATACAGTATTCCACCATTAAGGTGTACACATTAGCCATTTCCTTTTGTAATGCTGGCTTTTAATCAGGGATTGTCTAGATGTTCTTTTTTTCATGCTTTTGGCAGGTACAGATTTGCCAGACTCTTCATGCCTATTTTTGATATGGGGCAGGGCTTGGTACGGGATAGGCTGCACTGTGGGGTTGATCTCTATTCCTGGTAGATCTGGTATTCAACAGGGTGCTGGGAAAGGTCATTGGTTTTGTTTGTCAGTAACTGTGTGTCACTGGCTCCTCATTATCTATCCCACATATTTAGGAAGAGCAGGGTGTAGCTTGATATTCAGAATGATGGTCTGTCCCGTAGAGCCTATTATGGATTCATTCAGCTATTATGCTACTATTATTTAATACAAGTATTAAAATGCCATACCTTTGTATTCTTACGTTGTTTCCTGTTGCCCAACAGGGCCAAATGGATGAAGAGGTGCAGGGTGTGCTGCTCCAAATCCTGAGGATGACACGGCAGGGACACTGAACCTTAAAACGTCTGCAAGTACTTCTACAGGTCACAGGTCAGCATAAAGCAGCTCTAGTACAGCAACCTGTGGGACCAATATCATAAAAAGATCCCTTCTAGAGAGCCAAATACAACCGATCTGTGATCAGACATAGCTGCATGCGTACAATACTGTAACCTAAACAACAGCCTCGAGGGTGGATTGATAAGCAAGCAGTAAAATAAAAACAGATCTGTGGAGTGCCTTCATTACATGTCAGGGGGTTTGTGGTAGCAGGGAGTGAATGTGAATAGAGTGGTTATTTAGAAGATAGAATCAGGTGCTCTGATTGTGTGACAAGCTGAATGATTTTATACAATATTGTTGTAATAAAAAAAGAAAAACAAATTGCCGCCCTGCTGATCCTGTTCTTTGTAACTCACTTTACTGTTGATTGAACGCACAATAGCTTTTGAAAGCAGCAGCTTCTACACTGTGCCTCATGTCTATTTTTGGGTGATAGAAATCTGAAGTCTTAATTTCACTGTAGCATGTGTGTATGGAAAGTTGGACAGCTGTGTTCACTGTGCAGCTGCTACATTTGCTAACATGAAGACTCACAAATGACAAAGTAGCATTTGAATTTCTTTAATTAACGCTTGAATTAAATTTATTGACAAAAAAGCCAATAAGGTTAATCAAAGGAGAAAAGATCCAAGAAATTCCTGAGAACGCAAAATGGGAGATCTGAAAAAATTACACTGAATCATTTGGACCTCACCAAAAGCCTTGCAGCTCGCCTCATCTCTGTGTGCATTCATGAGGCTGCAGCTAGGAACAGCGAGGGGACAGATCAAAGATATGTTGCTAATGACACAGAGAGAAATGCAAAAAAGGATATGACCTACCTCTAGCAAGATTTAAAAGTATTAGATTGGCAAAAAATAGGGCAGGAAATTTGCTGTCAGTGCAGCCGAAGAACAGAAATAAGACGAGCAAGTCATTGAGATATACAAAGACGTGGGATAAGGACAATCGATAAACTGATGTACTTCCCTGAGCCGGGACAAATAAAGGATTTAATTTCAAGTCCAAATCCTCCTGTCTTTAATATCAATCACTGTAGAGTGCTATCTATGGCTTGCTTCAAAGAAAACAGAAAGATTAATCTAAGGGGAATGTTCTAACAGACGCACATAAAGACAACAACAATCATGACCACTATAAGACAGTATTAAACATTATTCACCCCAAAACAAGAGCAGCTTAGATTACTGTTCACAAGTATAAGAGCTTAATCATCCTGAAGTTTGTTCAGTCATTCATTGGCATGGCAAGAAAACTAGTCTTTTGCATTAGGAGCCTAAATGCACATTATATACACTCTGACACAAATGCCTGTCTCTGTAGTTATTAAGGCACTGAAGTTGAAAGGGGCTGGGGAAATACAGGCATGGATATAGTGACTTTGTATGTTTTTAACCCAGGATGTAGTATTAGTTTGACCTCGGAGTACAGTCGGACCAATAGTTCTCACAGGACTATACAGCACATACAATATGTCTTTAACAAATTATGAACAGCCCTTACAAACACAACACAAACAACTGATATTCATGGTGAATGTGTTAAGACTTCTCGCTTTCAAGTTTTATGTTCACTTGGCTGTCTATATATGAAGATACAGTATGACTGCATGTTTTTTTTTAAAAGTGAGATTTGGTACTTAGATTATTATGGAGAAACAAAAAAGACAGACAAATGTCAGCACTGAATCGTGTTCAGTGTGTTTCCATTGTGCCATCTCAGAGTCAGGTACTGCAGGACCTGTGAACACGTAACAACAAACATTCTGTACAGTCCAACGAGACAGACGTTTCTTCAATTGTCTCTTATAATCACAGCATTTTCATTTCTTGCCTTTATACTGAAATGAACTACTGAATATGGAACCTGACATCTTTTGTTTTGTTTTTTTAATACCTGCACCAAATAATCAGTGACAGTTTTGTTCTGGTGATTTGATCAGTTTTGTTCTATTACTGACTGGACGGGTAAGCTGTGGTAGACTGGAAGCACATCACTGGTGCAGGCATTGGTGGAAATTTCTTCACTGTGCATCAAATCCTTATGTGATTTCCTGAAGTTGGGTTCTGTTTGAACAGTCACACTGATTGATGATTATCCAGCCCAGGGTTAAGTCCAGCTGTGGATTGTGATTGATTTGTTAGCTTAATAGCTGCATGCTGAGGAGTTTATGACAGATGAGGAATAGTTCAGTTGATCCTGGTAGGCCAACGGGCAGAGAAAGTACAAGGAGATGTCAGATGCCATACTCTCCTTGGCTGAGTTGTTCATGGAAAGAAAGTGTCAGTGATATCCTTTGTTCCAAATAAATATCCATCAGGGATAAATGATTTCCAGTTATGGGTTTTCTATAGTTTTTCGCATGGGCAAGCAAAAATTCAGCTCTGGAATAAAGCAGTGAAAGATGACATCAGTTTAGGCACAGACTTCAAGTCAAAACAGTATTTCAGTGATGGATGGATACAATAATCACACATCTGAAGCTGTTCATTATTGCATTCATTGCTGTAATGCTCACATTCAGAAGATAAAAGAGGGGAAAACGCTAAATTTGAATCAGTTACCTCCACAAAGTTTAGACCAACCACCTACGTTTTCTTGAAAACATGCAATTTCCCTGCATTGTACACTGAGTTCTTCTTACATTCTTACCTTCTTAAGTTATATTAGTTGTAAAAAATCTATTGAATATTTTGACATTTATGTTTTACTCTCCTGCATCCCTGATTATATGCATCTCCAATCATAACCATCATAAATCATTTTCAACATCCCCTGTGTAAGTCTTACCGTCCCATGCAGGGGCAAGTGGCTCACTGTTTCCTCCTGACCACCTGTTTGAGGTGGAGCTCACTCTCTGCTGCTACAATAGGCAGCTCATTCTTTAGGTGGTATGAGATAAGGTGGCTTATGCTCTCAAATAACATGTCTTTGGTTCGCACCTGTGTAGAAGAAAAGGGAGAGACGGGGGTGTGAGTAATCATGTTGATCAGAGACCACATGACTCTTATTGAATGGCAATTAATACATACATTAAATGACACAAAATGTCACCGTGATCCATGTTCAGTGTTTCTTAATAACACCCGCAAAACAGAAATTAAATATCTTCAGAAATTAAAAAAGTTTGATTTAGGTCTATTTTTTGTTTCACTGGCTTTATATGAACTACTATGACCTTTCATTGTTGGCAGATAATTTTGGCAAGCTGTATCGCGTGCTATTAGTCTCACCACTCCCTCAGGGTCCACTAGCAGTAGGTGTTTGGGAAGGCCGCAGTGCATGCCCGTCAGCACATACTGTCCGGGGTTGGTCGTGCTCTCCCGGACGAGGAAATCTCCGTCTCGGACCAGGAGTTTCTCCGCGTCTCTTCGGCTCATGCGGCTGTGGTACCAGGTCTCCCTGCGGAGCTGCTCCTCATTTGGAGCCACAGGAGCTCGACGGCGTGGAGGGCTGGGCCACTGGTCCTCCAGGATCCGGACGCCTCCCCCTCCAGCCTGAGCACCTCCAGCTGCGGTGGATGTACTGGAGCCACCACTGGCCTCGTGCAGCTTCAGCGCATCCTCAAAGGGCCCTACACAGCCAATGTTTCACAAATAAAAATATTTTCAGTCTACAGTATTTTTCTAATATCAAAGTGAGATTATCCTCACTATATCTGTCACAATATGTCATTCTAAATCTCAGGACTTACTCATGTCAAAGAGATCTTTCTTGGGACTGTCGGGTGCCCTGCCTCCTCTGTGTCCACTGGGCCCCTGTGCCAGTGAATCCAGGTTTTCCAGACTCTGGGTGTTAACATACTGATGCTCCTCATAGTCTCTGCTGCCAGACGGTTGGCCGTCAGCACACAGGTAACCATCTGATGTCAGACCTGAGATAGAGAGACAGGTGAGCTCCGAACATTTCTGACTTCTGGCGGGACATGTAGAACTGTGTGTGTATAGTCATATGTATGTGACAAGCAAAGACAATTAAACCAGATGCAGTAGGTACTAAAGAGGATGTATATTGCTTATGGCAACCAATGAGAAGGCAGCTTCAGGGGGGCCCTGGTAGCTGAATGGTTACAGTAAATACCACAAAGCTCCAAGGTCCACAGTTCATTTAAGGCTGTGTTACATGTCATACCTCTCACTGATTATACAGTAAAAGTGATAATGCCAAAAAATAATCTTTTCAAAATATTACTATGAAATCTAAAATATTAACTGCTAGCAGATTTCCAACAAAAGCTGCTTGAACCTTATCTATTATATCATTATGTCTACTATCTTGTACTGTCTGTATTGTAACTTTTATTCGCTTATTACTGGACTGTTGATTTGTGCATTCATTCTTGCCCTGCGTTAACCTGAATGAAAGATGATTGATTGAAAGTTTTGATAGATGAATTGGCTCTAAATGAAACTTGTCAAACTAAAATTACTGTTTTAGAATATTTATTTTTCAACAATTTTATAAACCTGGCAGAAAGGTAAAACTGAGACCACAGCAGATATTTGTGGAAACAAATACTACGTTTCCTGAAAAGAATAGTGTGGTCTGCATACCATTCTCCAAATTCCTCCATAAAGTTAATACAAATAATTTCTCATGATTAACCACTGTAATAATCCAAACGGAATTCAGAGAATCTTGAGGACCCTTCCCTCCTATCAAAGCTGACAGACAACAGGAACCACAAGGCCAAGCCTTTTATCTGGAAGGTCATCATCCTGACAAAAGATCCCAGGAATCTTAATTCTATTAGGGTGATTTTTAAGAAGAGTCAAAACACTGGGCTCCTGTGTGTGCCAGAGAACATGCCATTCAGGCCAAAGTGCAGAGATAGGAGAAATGAGCAGTGAGAGAGTTTAAGGACAGCTGACACATGTATAAACAATTTAATTACAGATCCATAAACACAAACACCTGACAAGCCCATGGAAAAATCCCCCAACTTATTCTCTGTTAAGAGTAATAGGTTTCCTTACTAGATTTCAACAGAACAAAGAATATCACAACTCAAATCAAATTTTAAAAAATCTCATAAAGGTTTGATAAGTATAAATTAGCTCCTGCTTTGACCTTGGCTAATAACGCTCCTGTTACGGTAATGTTATCTCATAAAGTAGCTTACCGGCATTTCAAAATAATAGACTGCAAACGAACCCCTCCCTGACAAACTGGTATGAAAGGTTACAACCATGGGGGTTTTTTTTCCCCCAAGTTGTTATACCTGCTTACTGCCACAGGGTGTCTCACCTGAGCTGCTTGTGGTCTCAGTGTCCCAGTGGAGCTCATAACACAGCTGACCAGGGGGGTAAGATGCTTGCTCCCTCCTGGCTGGTGAGCCCATCTGCAAACACACACCAGAGGAACACATCCGCAATACATTTATGTATATTTACTACAATGGACAAATCTCTTGTCCCCACATAATGTTGTTTTGAAGCACTCTATTTGAAACATTAGCTACAGCATGTCACCAACAACCTTCATGGAGAGAGTGATGATTTCTCTCACCCGGTAAGCAACAGGGGAGCCAAGGCTCTTCATGTAATCATATCTGTCTTTGGCAATTATGGTGCAGGCACATCAGGAAGACAGTTATGGAGTATATTTTAATGTTCCTGCTCTTTAATACCTTGTAAACAATGCGGGGAAGGAGCAGCAAAACATATCAGTCACCAGTTTATGAGGGAGATAACAAAGAGTTTAGCCGGAGTCTGTCTGTCATTGTCTGTTAAAGGATAGTTATTCAACAACTGATAAAGACCAGATGTTGCTTTGATTACATCTGTTTTAATGTTAGATGATGAAGTTGGGAGTTACTTATCGCACCGTGATTCTTGGATGTCCTCTCAGAGCACCCCATGCTTACATATTTGGCAGGTTTAGCAATACCAGTGGTGATTAGTCTGAAGAGAAAACACTATACTGCAGTGGTGGAACAAGTATTCAAGTCCAGCATTCAAAATTCTACACAGGTAAAATCAAACTACTTGCCCTTTACTGTCTTTGTACCTATTTTTACTTGTCTTTTTTATTTATATTCTGTAAACTGTATCACTAACAAAACTATTATATATTACAATATTGCGTATTGTATATGGAGAGGATGACAGTACATTTTACCTTGAATCTAACTGGGTAGAAACAAATTAAGTTCTGATACACAAATCTGTTTTCAGTTTTTACATTTTTTACAAACCTTTGTTTTTTAAGAAACACCAGAGACTTTAACCTCTTCAGTCCTCGAACAACTACTCTTTTGTAAAAGGACACAAGCCAAAAAGGTGACAGTCACTGGCTATATCTTACACAAAATGTGTATTTAAGTTTAAGGTGTGTGTGTGTGTGTGAGAGTTGTAACTACAGCTGTCAAATAAATGTAGGGGGGTAAAAAGTACAACATTTTCTTTAGAAATGTAATGATGTATAAGTGTAAAGTACTTAACATACATTAGAAATTAAGTACTTCAAAACTATATTCCAGTACAGTACTTGAGTAAGTGTACTTAGTTATATTTCACTACTGCTATACTGCAGAGCTAAAGCTACCATACCAGAACCCAGAACCTGACCCAGGTTAACGTTGTTTTCAAAATCACGCCAGGACACTCACCTGTGCTGCTGTCTTGCTCTGTGGCTGGGTGTGGATGTGACCCAGAGGGGCTCCACTGGGCCTGAGCCTGGAGTCCACTACACCCCCAACAGGAGGCTCCTTCCCTGGGATGCTGTTGTAGTAATCATGCTCAGAGAAGTCCTCATCCTCCCCCCACATTGGCTCTTCTGGCCTGACAGACCTGAGGAGGCACATACAGTATATGTAAGTAAAAGGAGCTTAATGTCTGAATGAAAGAAAATACAATGGAAAACAGAAAACACACCAATGTTTTCATTACACTATGCCTGAGCACACTAATAGCATTATTACTACTAAATCAATATCACTACCTCTATAATCTAAACAATAATTATGTTGATTATTATTGTGTATTACTTTTTATAGTGATATTAATAGTAAAAAATAATGTTAAGGAGATCTGTGTTCTCAAATGGATCATGTCAGATCAGATGACATTTCTACATCCGCAAGAGATCTATATAAGCTAGAGATTTATATAGATCACTAGGACTGCTGCTGCTGCTGGCAGCACAAAGAGGTTCATTCGAAACCAGAATAGAAAAGACCAACAGTCTGGAGTTCCTCCTGTATCTACAGTGGCATCATTGCAACACCTGAGGTTTAGTCACAGGGTGAGAAGATCTGTGAGGATCAATTTAAAAGATGGATTTTTGAGGTAACACAAGAACAAACTATCATGTCTCTCTGTAATGAATGACAAAGAAATCTGAGAGTTGGACAGTGGATCAGGTTTTTGAGGTGGAAATTGCAACTAAGCTCTTTCATGTAGGATGCCGGGCCAGTATAGTGTCATAGTATTTATATTGTCATACTAAATATGATATAGAGGATGCCAAGAAAGTAAACTTCCACCACCTTCACTTTCCCTGTGTTAATGTTCCTAAAGTAACATCTAATTTATATTCATATTTACTGCAAGTGTCAACGGGTTTAAAGCTCTAAGCTTTAAGGTATACGTATTAATGTTCTCTTGCTGATATTTATTTTCTTTAAATTGAATTTGCTGCACAGGGAAAGTTTATATAGCTATCACTTCACACCTTGGTTCTTGTTGTTACTCTATATATATATAGACTGCAAATATATGATTCAATATTATGTCACCACTGCACAGACGCCACAGATTTTGATGATAGTAAAAAAAACAAAAAAACAACAGTTTTTATCTTTTCTTAGAGGTCATGATTTTGGCAGGACTGTCTGTTACCTCTCCATAGATGCCATTGTTTTGGGAGGACTCTGTGCAGGTATTGTTTGAACTGCAGCTCGAAGGCCTGGCCGATGGTGCTGATGACACTCTGGGCTCAACCGTCCGAGCACTCCAGGATATATGAGCATGCTACAAGAAAGAGGAGGAGTTTTCCAGCTGCAGTATACTTTAAGGAGTAAGATCCCGACTTAAACTTTATCTCACTAAGTGTTTTTCCAAACGCTATATATACATATATATACATATATATCAGCGTATAGCGTTTGGAAAAACACTTATTTCTATTTTAACGCAGGTGATATCTCACTCAAAAATATTTATATTTATGAAGCAAGAACTGCTGTTAAGTCTCATATCAAGGATAACTTCATAGGAGAATTATTTTGTTTCCAAATGAAAAAACAGCTTGTCAGGACGTACATCTCTGATTCACTGGGTCTTTGGCCACATACGCCACATAATTGTATGGTCCCAAATATTTGAGGAAAAATCTAATTAGACCAGATAACGCAAGTTAGATGTATATAAATTACATTAAAGCCTTTACTGATTCTTGGGCCGCGAGATTGGAAAAACAGTAAAATGGATGTCAGATACGTGCTGTCACAAATGTCCATCCCAACAACAACAACAACAACATGAAGGGAGCATCTAGGGTAAATGCTGCACTCACTGTGTCTCCCCAGAGGAAAATGATGGAATGCATGGATGAAAGTACATCACCAGAGACAAGCAGATAATTTTTTTATTTTCTTATCACCATGGTATATAGTGTTATAAATGGCTAATAACAACATGCCAAATCTAATAAAGTAAAGGTTAAGAGTTTGATTCTATGTAGGATTTGAACCAATGATAACAACTACCCCACCACACCACCCAGCCCCTACCCACCCCACACACACACACACACTTTATTCTCAGGTAAGTTCTACAAAATCCTTCAGTAAAACTTCTATAATTCAAATATATGTCATTTAGCAATTAATTTACCAAGGACCCAACACTATAATAGAATGGCTGCAGAAACCAGGGCTGACTATTAAATGAGAAATTAATTCACACCTATCATTAGTGAAACTGAATAACTGAGGCTACACATAAAACGTAAAATAATAGCGTTTACATTTTCAAGATTTTAACGAAGTTGTAATAAGCAGTAAGATCCTTACTTACACGTAGCTGGAGACAACAAAATATTTCAAGCACATTCATCACGCTAATCATATGTTGAGATGAATTGATCGTAGTTTACATCTAACCTGTCGGCAGCAAAGTGTTGGGATGAGCAGACAAGGCCGCCTAAGGAAATATTGATGGTGATACTCATGCCTGTAAATCGCAGGTTACCTTCCCCATAATGGACTGGAGAGTTTTGTTCAGTGTTAAAAGTACAGTGAAATTATTATCACATATTTAGGAATTGCTGTTATTTGGTGGAAAATGGTACGTAATCCTGTATTTGTGTTGTGTTACTATGACTCAGAAAGTATCATATGTTGTAAAGTGACTACTTACAGAGTGTTGACTACCTTACTACTACAAAATGAAACATGCGTAGGGATTAAAAGTTTACATAACCTTCCTCCACATGGCCCCTTCCTCCTGGCACAGCTCAGAGAGCCTGTTGATGGCTTCTATTTAGAAATGAAGGGAGGTCAAAGGTCAAAAGACAGTGCAAGAGACACTCGGCTACTGATCATTGAGTTCAAGTATGTATTTACATCTAGACATCATGGATTTATGGTGACTGCAGCATATATTATGTGGTCACTTAGACTGTTTGTGAGTATAACAGATGAAACATTTGAAACAGCTCAGGCCAACGCTTAGCCACACACAAATTTGCTGCACTGCCAAATGACAGGAGAAGCTTTCGAGGTTAACATGAATACGCCGTGTCGCAATTCTCTGGCTAAAGTCATAGGCTTCAGTGTCCACCACAGTTCAAAGGTCACAGTAAGGTTTGCGCAGGGCTGGTTCACACGCCCCAAACATGGATCTTACCAAAGAAAAAAACAACCATGGTCATCATCAATCATCAGGGATGTTTATCAAACCCATCTTAGTTCTGTTGAATTATGGAAGAAGAAACATAATGATTTGATGCAAAACAAAGTGTCCACATCTTCTATCGCTTTAGGCATCATTACCCACTTTACTTTTTCCAATCGGTGCAATTCGCACTGTAGATCGCTGTATACAACTGTAATGAAGCTGCTGTAACCCCGGAATGGCTGCCTAATGGGCGCTTTTAAGCTCCCTGCCCCTGTGAGTCTGATGGCGGGAGCGCAGGCACAATGGATTTGAGGCTGAGCTCATGCTCGCCTCTGCTAGGGACAGCGACAGCAGTCAAGAACCCAGCTGCCCCTATCAGTGGCTCAAATATTTAAAAGCACGCCCGGCCCCATCTCGGTAAAGGTCTTCTCAGGGATTGACAAACACCACAATGTTCAAATGGACCTGCTGATGAGAGGGGTGAGGGAGGAGGGAGGAGGGAGAGAGGAGGAGATGGGCTGTTGTTGTTTTCGGTCTGCAGCCCCGGTATCTTCCTGGAATAAAATGTTAGTTTCATTGTCAGTGTTGCTGTTTAAACACCGCGACACATGGAAGAATGCAACCTCTAAACCAGGAGCTGGAAGTATCAGCCAGCCCTGACAACCACTGAATGATTTACGTCATTTTCCCAGGACCCAGTGAAGTTGTAGTATGCTATCAAGGTGAAAAAAGGCCAGTTTGAAAGAAAATAGGCTCTGACTTTAGAACGCTGCTTTGAATTGTATGCAGCACCACACAATTGAATATAATCCTAAAGTTTTTGAACGGCAGAAGCAACAAATCAATCATTGATTTTTGGCCTTAGGGATAGATGGGCTGTGGCTATGTTCCCCAAGGAACTGAGACACAGGCCCTCATGTCATTAGTATCACTGGAGAATTAGGACGTTTGTTTTAAAGCAGCTCTTCTCAAACTGCTGAAAGAAGCTATTAGATGGAAAAGGCTATGAATTTGACCTGGAGAGCGATCTACAACTACAAGGACTTGGCCAAGGCCACCAGGATTCTGTCATCAACGATCTAAACAATCACAGATTAAAATGATGCAATTAGTTGCAACTAAACTTGCTGTACACAGCTTATGCTCTACAGTCTTCCCCTTCCTAATGTTTTGTTTTGCTGTTTTGTCGTAAACATCACTCCCCCCTCCTCCCCTCCTCCCTCCTCCTCCTCCTCCCTCCTCAAGAAGTTACAGCCGCAGACATTACCCAGCTGGGTGCGCCCACTGCAGCTTTCTACAGTCATTACGAATAACAATACAGATCTCTCTCTCTCTCCCATCAATTATCTCGTACCCCCGCCCCCAAGCCCTGGATGCACGGTGGGCTCCGATTACTGCCGATCGATTGTGGAGGAGAGAGAGGAGAGTGAGCGACAGAGACGGGGAGGGAGAGTGGGGGAGTGTTGTTCTCCCATGTGGTTACAAAGAAACCCTGCTTTTATAACAATAACATCACATGCAGGGCATAAAAACACAAAGACACAAGCATACTAAGACCCTGAGGTAAAGTTTTATACAAAATATATTATACCCCTCACACACTCAACACATACTGTACAGTGGCGGTTTGTCTTTTATCCAGACACAAAAATTCAGCTCATGCAGAATCAGACTTTAGTTTTCGTTAATTTTTTTAATACTTGCATTTGCATTACATTTCCACTGCAAATCTAGGCTGATTGCGGCCGCAGGAAATAAGCTACTAGAAATTCAAAATCCTGTTATTATTGAATTAAAATGAATGATGCTGTTCGAGTGACCCAAAAGTAAACAGCCTTTAAACTGGAAATAGTGAGACTCATTTAGCTTGTTACGCAAAAGTAACATACCCAGAAGGAACATTCATCAAGTCACACTGACATACTAATGGTAAGAAAATTACAACAACCGCCTGATACTATAAATTGCACTTAACCCAGCACTGACACACCACTGAGGAAATTTGATATCATAGTGGCAGATACTTTAATCCTATACATCAAATTCCTGACTATCACTGCCAGCAGAGATGGTAACCAGCTACTCCTGCCACTGAGTCTGCATAGTCCAGGAGCGATTGATCAACACTCAATGCATCATGTACTGCAAAAGAGAAACAAACCAACAAAAGTTAAAGTTTTAAATCATGGCTGTGACAGATTTAAAATGCTCCTTTTACTTAAGGTTTAACTGGCCATGTGAAGTGCACTCTATGAGCTGTAGTGACTGTTGCTTCAGCTGTATGCTACAAATAAAAATTTCAAAGAGTAGGCCAAGAAGAATAAAGAATAAAGAGTTTGGCCTCAAAAATGAAATGGATTCAATTATTTCCAAAAATATAGATACTCCAAAATGACCCTAAAAGTAAATGAACCCGCTGCGAATATTTAAATGTTGAAGATGAAATCAAGGAAGTTTTGAGTAACCTTTAATAGCAGAATAAAGTAAAAACAACACTGTATTTGCAACAAACTAAAATTACATTCTGCAAACAGGACTATTTCCAACAACACACTAAGTAATTCCAGCCCAAACCATATGTAGTTTACAAAGTACCCGTGAGTAGCAGCCAGCTGAGCAGCTCCTAATGGCTGTTGTGTTAAAGTAATGGACCTTGATTAGATTAGCAGCACTAAGAGCTCCAAATCAGTGACAGACTGGTGTTTCTTAACCTCTGGGGGGATGTGCTAAAGGTGTGAGAGGCTGTGACACAATCACTGCATGTGAGTATGCTTACTTATTTGGTATAACTGTGAGGTGATGAAAAATAACCTTCTGTCTAACCACATGAGCACAGTGTACAGTGCTTATTTACATTGATTACTTTTGTAAGCAATCAGGTAATCTTACTCTTTACTGCCAAGCAAGCTCTGGTGTTATTACAAGGAATTTGTCTCAGTATATCGCAAGTAAAGGAAGAAAGAGACAGTAAAAAAAGCAAAGCAAAAACTGATGTCACGAGGAAATATAAATATACATATAATTAAATGTAAAAGGTAGAGTGCACACGAAGGTGGCAGTGATTGTCCGAGACAAGAAATGTAACACATAGGTGTGTGTATAACATTAATGTAGCAGGGGGTGGGGGACAGTAGTCTGTGACAGTCTGTGTGTGTTGGGGGTGCTGGACTGTTTAAATTGCATTATATCTATATATTTTATATTTAAATCATACAAATTGACAGGAAATCCCGGAAATATAAGAGCCATATCTGATTAAACCTGGAAACCTATTTGGTGCTAAGGTTAACTCAAGATCCTGTCCAATTCTACAGTACTTTAATTAACAATCATATTTAGTATATTTTCCAGGGCATACTGTACCAATTAACGATACAGAGTTGAGACCATTATCGTGGCAGCCGCACAAACAAAACAATATACAAACCCAAAGAGAGCTGGGCATCAAGAGGGAGAGAGGAGAGGAGGGCAGGGTGGAGAGAGAGAAACCCTTGAGCCTGAGAGTCAATGAGCTTTTTAACCAGACTGGAGGACGGGGGATGTCTCCACTGAAAACTGGTTCTCTTTCTTCCCTCCGCCAATGCCTCCATTGTCACTCATCCGGGTTGATGCAACATCCTCTTCTATCACCCATCTGCACTTTTATCCCTTGCCGGCTCCAAACTCAATAATTCCCATGACTACAGGGACACTGACCTTCCCAAGAAGCACCTCGGAAATTTAATAACACTGGACATCCTCTTCAAACATTCTGCACCGCCTTCTTTTTGAGAGATAAATCAGGCCCTTTAATATTTGTCAATGTAGAAATGCCGCTTCTAAGCCCATTTCATTATCTAATCCATCTTCAAGATTTTACCATTAGGTACAGCCAGACTAAGAAGGCAAAGGATGTGTAACAATGGATGGGCAGAGATGGACAGACAATGAGAACATCTGATGTTACCAAACAGTATCTGCATGGCAAACAATAACTTAGAAGGTTTTTCTAAAGTCTGGCACATCTGTTTCTTTGTAATTGAAGTTCTCCTACTCTTTAGAGGAACTTTTGGAACTGTACCACTAGCAGCAAAAAATCATAATACAGACAGCGATGACGGCAACGATGTAGCCACTGCACCAGATTGAAGGGAAAGAAATGATGCAGTCTGGTTTCACAGCCTCAAACAAAAAAGACACCGGCAGCTGCAGTTCTTGCTTGATGGTTACGGCATCCTGGCCAGAGATGGTGATGCAGACCAGACCTGAGCCTGACGTGACCGTGGAGGAGAGCAGAGAAAGTGCAAAGAGAAGCCAATAACAAGAACTATATTTGTGTCTTTCCAGCAGAGGAGTGAACGTGTGATGTGTGGCATGAGGACAGAGAGAAACAGAAATATAGAGAGAGCTGTATACAGAAGCTATGTTGATTAAAATGGCAGCAGCATAGCAGAACTATCACTTGACATTATCATATGCAGCAGCTATCTCCTCCGTATAGATTTACCACTGAATTGCACATACTATTGCTTTAGCTGCCATGAATGCATTTCAAACAACAGCTCACATACACTCCAAACGACTGCAGCAGTGACATTCAGGAGATGACAACAATGAGCTACAGCAAGTTTCAGCCTGATCATTAACTGAGAGCTCCTCAACCATGGGAGCAGTAATTGTTATGAATCTGGGAAAAGCCTGCATGTGGTGATGAGAGCCCATACGTATTCATTGGACCCCTCCACAATCGGAATCCAACTGTCCCTCCACATCACATGATGCAAAATGACTGTGATTAAAACAAATGGAATGCAGTGGAACACAATGGTGCCTGGCACAAGCACAGCATGCTTTGGGCCCCAGACCGCGCTAATCAAGAGCATGTCATTAGTTTGGGGGTGGTAGAGGGAGAGGAGCAGCAAAAGAGGGGTGAGAATGGGGGTAACGCTTTAGGAGACTATTGATACATTGACGTCACAGTCTGCTTAGATGGTAAACCTTTTGCAAAACAAGCCACACTGATAAAGACGCCTCCCTTGGGACACACTTGGAATCATCTATTTCATTTCTAATCAACTAACCATCTGTCTTCTTCATCCATTTGTGTAATACTTAAAAACATCATTCAAACTTAAGATAAATTTAATGCAAACTATACTCAAAAAGATTGGGATCTTCACCCTGCTGAGGACCAAATAACACTCTATATACGTTACCATCTCATTGGTATATATTTAGTTCGTAAACAACTTGAAACTAATAATAGAGTACCATAATTTACAAGCCGGCTGTGGGAGTACCGCAACTGCATAATGTTATAAAAATTGTAACAGATTATTTACGTCTGAGGTGTACAACCTATGGTAAACAGTGCAGCAGAATAACAATTCACAGCAGTCTACACATGTCATGTATCTTTCTCCACCCTGACGCCTGTGCTGGTCCTGGGACGTGGTCTCCCACCAGCCTGCCACCTGTCACATCTATCTGGATTACCCATGTATTCCCCAGCCTCACCACATGAGCTGCATAACAAACCGCCTGGCACTGTAGGTCCTTTGTTTCCCAAATTCCAGATAGAGAAACCCGTGGGTGATTATCATATGGGTATCTACACTAGCTCCCTGTGAGAAGGGTGTTTGTTAATGAGGACGGGAAAAGAAAAGTTTTATTTTCTTTGATGCAAAAAGATACAAACCTGGAAATAAGTGGATGTTGTCTTTGCTAAAGGAATATACAGTATGCATTAAACAAACAGGTGTTCAGTGACCACCCTGATAACAGGGTGAGGCCCTGGTCCTGTAATCTTCTTGTCACGTGCAGCCAGCCCTGGAAGTTTGGTAGATGAAGCTGTCTTCTGGTTGAAAGCCTTCCTGTTTCCACCCCGTTCCTGGCGGCAGTTCATCCCTGACCTGAGCTGCTGGAACCTGCTAGGGCCTGCATATGACCTCAGGCCCCCAAATCAGTTCTCCTGATTGGCAGAGTTTGCCAAGCATCGCTTCTCTGGCCGATGGCTGGGAAACAGGGGTGAGGCTTACAGGTCACAGAGTTGAGCCTGTCATAAGACTGGCTACAGGCTGGCAGAGGCACCTGGGGGCCTTGTGGGATGCCGGGAAGGGAGAGGAGGCCTGGAAGCGAGCTGCTGGCTTTGCCCAAGTCTCTGCTAGAGCTGGAGCTGAGCTGGAGTTGATGGCCCGCTGAGCAAGGAGCTGAGAACCTACCAAAATTAGGAAGGGAGCATGCAGAAGGTTGTGGTAATCCTTGTTCCCATCCAAGCAAGGGAGTCGTACAGGCTGGCAGCCCTGCAGGAGGAGGTGGTCCTGGGCACTGGGATCCAGAGGCAGGGGAGGCAGAGGAGGTTTGGGTGGAGGAGGGACCACGCGTGGCTACAACTTGCCGCCGCGGCGCAGCCTGTATCAGGTCGTCAGAGGAGGCCGCAGACTCGCTGCGAGCTGCCATACTTTGGCTTAAGGAGTATGCCCTGATGGAGCCTAAGCAGGAGCTGAGAGGGGGGATAACTGCCAGAGATGACAGGGAGGAAAGGGGGAAAAGGGGTAAGGAGGGAGGGGAAGGTGGAAGGAAGAGGGAGAGTAACTAAAGACAAAATCTTCCGGGCGGTCCTATATCCTGGCTCAAGTAAACTGATTGCCAACTGGTCCTCCGTCACTTAATAATACACTGTCCCACCTCATGCCGCCTCCTCTCCATCTGAGCTGGCCTGCCTCCTCCACTGCCTTAGGCTGCAGCCTACCTTATGCCCAGCCCTCTCCCTCTCTCTTTGACACAGCTCATTAGGCCTGCCCCGCCCAGCTGCTCTGTAGACTGTACAGCTAAAACATATCTGCCTGAACCACCCATATGCTCTGGGAAACACACACATATCTACACCTGCACAGCAACTCATTTTGTGCATTATGACATCCAGCAATGGATAATGTAAAGTGTATGTGGCATAGTACGCTCTTGGGAAAATTAGCAGGATGATTCTGAATCTCTAGACTGAACAAAGTACAATGAAGAGTTATCAGAAAGCACAGTAATAAGGTTATATTTAAGACTGTTAATTCAAAGCAAAAGCGTACTCATCGTCAAAGTATCCTCTCTCTAAAGATGATAAATATACATACAACAATATTTCTGTTCTGAAGAAATGTGCATGAAAACAAACAAACAATAAACTGCAGAACTACCCACAGATACAGCTATATTCAAATACAAAACAAAATATTATTAAAACATAAGAGTGATTAAATACAGGCATGAACGCCATCCAATTAGTTTAAGTGTATTTTGCGTGAGCCGATGTGTGTGTGTGAGTGTGATTCCATTTGCCCTGGCAGTACACTAAAACTTAACAAAGGACACAATGCAGCCACACTCATAAGGGACTACATGCCTGAAAACATCCACCCTATCCCATCTGTCTGAATACTCTTCCCCAACTTCCCTCCCATCCACTCTCTCCCCAGAGAGCAATCAGCCATCTCAGCACGATCCTTTCAGCCCCTCACTTGCACCCTCCCTCATGCCTTTTTTTTCCTCATTCCTCGTCAAATAAGTGATAGTCCCTTTTTCTGTTTCTCTCACAATTGTATTTTCCCCTATCTTACACAAAGGTAAGAGAATGTATGCATCAGCAGTCGGGGTTCTGAGTGTGAAGTGGGTAAAGCAAGGGCTTATATCTGCACAACTTTTCTTTTTTTTTTCTCATTGCTGTAGTTAAATCATGCACACAGGTAAATAAGTGAGTACAAGGTATTAAAAAAGAATGTGAATGTTAGCAATGGCCGCAGAGGTTACTCTGTTCACTGGGATAATAAAGAGGAAAAACTGACTGACAAGAACAGAAGACTTAGTGGTCAAAAACAAGCACGCACTAAAACACGTAGATGTGAACAATGTCCAGATTGTGAAATTACCCCAACAGGCAGGGTGACCTGTTACAAAATGAGAGGGGTAATGTACTAAGTAAATAACACCAACTACGCAGACAAGGAAGAGCTCATTATGTTCCTGTCAATAGCTTAAATTCAATCAAGCAAGTCGTTGCGATTTGTTCAGTCCCATAACCAGTCTGGACAATAGCGTCACATGCGACTCAAGAAGAACTCAGTAAACAAGATATTATTCATTCAGAACAATGGTGACAAAATAGGTAGAAACTGGAGCTATTATTCGGAAATGCATCAGAGGCAGGAAACTTACCAGTACGTCAGGGTCTGAAAAGAAAAAAGATGAAAATAAGTTCCAGCACAGCACACATCCAAGATAAAACTATGTGTATGGTTCTACAATCTCAAACCAGCTGCAGCTATGGTTGAATATTTAATTTCTCCAGTTAGGAAATAATATTACAACAAACTACACGCGCTGAAAAAACCCCACACACAAACAAACCACCATCAGAAACGCTGTGACACCACTACCACCGCCACCCCACCTTCTTCCAAACAGCCAATCACTTCTTGTTTGTTTGTGTGTAGAAGAAGTTACTGATAAACCAGACATAATCGATACATGTTGACAGATATAACAGTAGACGGCGGCTTCAACTGTCCAGTCTGTTCCTTTTTAACTGCACTGACAACAGATTTTTTTTTTTAAATCAATATGTTAAATTTATGTTCTCAAACCAGATTCACTTGAGTCAACACATGCAACAGCACCATTAAAAAGTAGTACAAGGTTTAATTTTCATCTTCACCAATATAAATTATTTAATTGAACGTGATGTTACACTTACACTCTTACACAATTACAATCACACAACTATACTTTGTTTCTCTGTATGTGAAGACATATTTACCTCCTGCCTTTGGTACTTTGCATATACAAGTGGAACAAATCATGCTGTGAATACACCACCACTCATTAGCAGCCATTACCCTGACAACAGTGATTACAACTTAGAACAACAACACAGGTTGCCTGCAGCACAGAAACCACAAACTATCATGTTTGGTTAAAATGTAAAGAGAGAGTTTGTACTTACAAACCATTGACTGAGAAAAGTAACATATTTATGCAAGGCCTAGAAAAAATATATGATACATTTAGCACTGTATAGCCTATATTTATGTGACAGCAGTGATGTTGAAATTTCAGGAATAAAAAGTACTGTGTCAATGGAAAAGTATCAAATAGAAATGAGAGAGTGATCTATTTCTATATTGTGGGATAAAGTCTAGCTATGGTCTAGTAGAATATTGAGTGACAAGATAACTACCCCTTCTTTCCCTGGATTGGATCAGAATTGAAATGATGAGAATATCACTGTATCTAACAACACTATAACTGAATACATTACATACTTAATTGTGAGATAACATAAACTGAACATAATGTGGTTTTATTTATTTTTCATTGCCTCAAATCAGCCAACAAAAATAATTTAACTAAGACCTGTTACTACAAGCAATTGTGATTATTATCATTATCACTAAATATATATATATTTTTTACTTTCCTTACAAGATCTTTTGGGCTATGTAATCAGGCAAAACAGCAAAACACTTACACGGTACACATGTCCTACACAGTTATTTCTATACTGATGTAAACCTACACAAATTAAAGCTGAGACTTGCCACATCAATGTAGTATCCATTATTTGATCTCAAATTGAATGGAACAGAACAAAAGCAAAAAAAAACAACAACAACAAAAAAAAAGGTTAACCGTCCAAATACTTACGGTCAGGACTGTAAGGTAAGATACAGATCAGATTATTTTATTAATTTCTAACATTTCAAATCTTTTAACTTGTATGATCTTTTGAAGGCAACACTATAATCAATTTTCAATTCAATATTAACCTTATAAAATTATCCAAATCTATTAGCTTTCTGGGATTCGTTAGAGGAACTGAATACATCGTGTACAGTCATCTGATCACTGTCATTGACGAGAATCTTAATAACAATGCACAAATCACTCGCGGTGTCATCAGTAACACATATTGACCATTACTGATACATATACAACAATATGGGAGTGGACAACAGTGCAAACATTGCAGAACACAAGGTCAATATAACACACCTGCGTTGGGACAGCTCAGACACCTGGTCCAGCTACAGTAAAAAAGTACATGTGCTGATTTTGACACCGCCATAAGGCCCAGTCTCGCACTGTCTTTTGAACCCATGCAAACTCCAGTTTACCGAGAGCTGCTGTAAACAACAGCTAAGATGCAAAGTGACAAAGCAACGGCCCCTGTTACCTGGGGAGTATACCTGTGCGTCACCGTTTGTTCATGGCAGTTGGGGGTAACAGAACTGCCTAAAACAAAGCTGTTGTGTTCACTGCTGCTGTTGACATGTAAGTCACCATGAAGCAGGACCAGGAGAAACTTGGTGAACACCCAGTGTTTTAAATTGGAGAAGATAAGCTTTATATTAGCTTCTAGAAGCATTGGAATAGCGGCAAATATCCATTTGAGGTCCCTCAACGTCGATAGTAAGTAGTGTCGCAACGTAGCAGAGAGAATGAAGAGATGGAGAACTCTCACTGAGCCCCTCTTTTTGTTGTCAGAAAATTTCTGGCGAAGGACCACAAACGTTTTAAAATACATCAGATATCCTTTGTTCAAACGCGAGACTTATTTAACCTATCTGGAACAAAGCCAAAACTTAGGATCAAAGCTGAAATTTCAATTTTTTACATAGAATTTACATGAAATTTCGCCCAATGTGGCACATCGTTGCGCTTTCGCAACCGAGTGCTTCATCTTCAAAAACATAGACGATCTGTGTGGGAGGGCGGGCTCCTGACTTGACCAATCCGGGGAAGGCGGGGAGCCGTTGGGGTTTGAATCGTCGTCTGAAAACAGCGGCAGATGACAGCAGCTTGTTGCGCTCGTAAATATCAGAAAAGTGAGCTAACTACCTCATATCACTCGAAAACAGCTTTCTGGACTTCAATTTTGACTGCTATCGTCGACTGAAGATGTCAAAGAAACAGATTTACTATTCTGAAAAATACACCGATGAGGAGTTCGAGTACAGGTATGATTATCGGCGTTTGCGAATGTTAACGTTTTCCAAAGTCCGTTATTTTGTGTTGAGTTGCTAGTTAGCTAGCATCAAACTGCGGCAAAATTAGTTTGGTTAGCAACGTGGCTCAGTATAAGGTTAACGACCAGTGGCATCATCATCCCCGTTTGAGTAATTTAGTAAGACGGCTCTGACTATAGCATTTTAGCTTAGCGTTACCTTAACAACAGTAACTCGTTAACCATACTCAACCAGAACAACCCTCTGGTCCGAGTAGCAGCGACCCATGCTACCTGTTGTTAAAATCGGCTGGTTTGAGCGTTGTGGGTCTGCAGTTACTGCGGGATATTACGTGTAAAGGGGAAAAATAACCCTTACATAATTGTAATTGTAAGTTGAGGCCTCGAGTTTAAACGTTGGATTCAGGTTACATGAAATTGACGTGGAGTTGCTGCTTGGCCGTCCCTTTGTAAAATAAAGTCATTCTTTACTGTTGTGTTTTTACTTTCACATAGGCATGTCGTGCTTCCAAAACAGCTGTCTAAACTGGTGCCCTCCTCCCACCTGATGACAGAAGAGGAGTGGAGGGGACTGGGGGTACAACAGAGCCAGGGCTGGATTCATTACATGATCCACAAACCAGGTGAGTAGCACTGCACTTAAAGGATTGGATCCAAAGTTGCACTGTTTTTTTTATTTTTTGTTTAACAAAATTCCCTTGTGTTACTATCTCTCTCCAGTGCAACTCAGCAAGGTTTAGCTTCTCTTACAGTGAAGTCCACTATGAAGTAATTTGCATTCACATATGGACTACTGTGACAACCGAATTTCCCTTCGGGGATGAATAAAGTCATCTGTCTGTCTGTCTATCTATCTATCTATCTATCTAATCTCTTTATAATTAGAGGAGAGAAGCATAATAATTATAGTGATCAGTAAGTCTTGTTTTACAAATGTGAGGCTATTATTAAGGAAGATATGACAGATACCAGAGCCTGTCCTATAACATTTCCTAGCATGTGCCATTAGACTGTGTTGAAACTTAGATGGACATGGACCACATCTGTGTGCATGGCAGTATACTGTATGGTGTAACCACTGTACTGTAGATGATGCTTCTTTTCTTTACTCCCCAGAGCCACATGTACTGCTTTTCAGAAGGCCTCTCCCAAAGGATTAAATGGGGAACCATCTGTAAAATACCCATTATCATCTTTGCTGATTTGTATCGTCATTGGACCGTACATCTCTCCTACATACATCTCTACATTTGTTCTAATGTATTGGTAGAAAACCCTTAGTTGTACTGTGTTTTTTGTTCTTTCAAACTCCCTCAATTTTTAGAGGTAGTGAGAGGCAAATATCTTGATTCCACTGTGAATGGAATATAAACAATATGAAGGTGAAAGCTGGCCTGTCAATTGTACATTTTTAATGCATTTTTTAAAATGTCTTTTGATGTCATTTTTGTTATGATTGATTTATTTACTGAGTGGTCACACAGGCATAGGATTTTATTTTTCTTAAAGCCCATGATTTTCCCAAAAGAGTTTTCTGTGTCTGAACATTTTCTGCTCTTTGTACTTATGTTTGTGTTATGTATATATTATTTCTAGATATTATAAATTTTGACAGTGAGTCATGATTGATTCAACAATTTCTTTGTTGCTGAAAGAACTAAATAAAATGTGCTTTTCTCACATGTTTGCACATGCATATTTTCCCACCATTACATAATTATGTTCCTGTTATTTTCTCCAACTGATTGATGTTCAGTCAGAAACATTGACAACCAGCGGGGTGACAAATTCAGAGTGTCTGATGCCCAGAGAGAATGCAGGGGCCCGAGCCTTGTGAACCGTCACTTTCTCTGGATTGTAAGTTCCAGGACCAGGTTTCTTGGTGGCATCTCGGGGTAAGCTGTGTCGTCCCAGCATGGAAAATGCTGGCTGTCGGGGTAGATACACACCTGGGTCTGTACTGTTGTACCTGCAAGGCCCGGGCGTCTTAGCTAAATCCACAGATGGTCCGCCTGTGCTGTAACTACCTGATATTGTGTAGCTTGCGCTGGCTGGTTTGTTTGGGACTTGAGGGCCCATGAGTGGAGGGAGACAGTACTTATTAGGAGCAGGTACTGAGTCGATGCTGCGGTAGTGTGTTCGAGAGCCCATTGTGTAGGATGGGGGTCTGCGCTGAAGGTTGCATGGTGGGGTTTTCTCTGGGCTGTATGCACCTGGTCCCGGCGTTTGGAATAGTTCGTCTAGTGAAGAGAAAACGGTTGAATAATATAAACCATAAGCTCAACAACATATGGTAGAGTACAGTTAGTGGGGCTGAGATTTTCAGTTGCAACAGCTGACACAGGTTCTCAAGTGGTTTTTGTTTAAGGGTACATTCTTCAACTATAACAGCTATGAATTAGGCTATAATTTGAAATTCTTTATAACTTAAATTAGTATGTAAAGGAAAATATGCACAAAAATAAAATATTTGCCTATAACAGAGAAATAAGAACTTACTCTGTGATTTTGTTCTGCCCAACATGGAGTACGAGGGTGTCCCATCCTTTCCAAAGCGAGTGATTTTTGCATCAACACAATACTGAGGCCCTGGACTGGAGTCAACACTATACACTGCAGGGAATGTAAACGTTATTATAAATTCAATATAATGTCTCCTCTCTCTGTTTGGCTTGATCATGGAAAGGCCCTGAGTTACACTGGCTAGAATGAAAGTAAACTGAGGTGACTAGAAAATAATGAGATATTGTCTCCCCCTAGTGGTTCTAATATGACATTACATCACTTTTGACAAACCACTCCAACTTAGTTTATGTGATGTAGTTGTGAGATTAAATTATTCTGCAGGTTTATTCTTGATTATCTCACTTAGCTATAGCCACATTTATAGCTTTGACTTCAAAGCTCCGACCAGGACAGCAGCAAAGCATTTATTTCCATTAAGAATAAATGATGAAAGTTTCCACTGTAGCACATCTAAAAATAAGAAGAAAAAAGGGGTGACTCACATGTGTCACTCATCCTGCCATGGAAAGAATAGGCAGGGCTTGTTGGTTTGGTGAAGTCATGGCCAATAAATCCAGTGGTTGGAGGAAGCCCATAGCGACCAGGACCTGGCCCTAGAGACAGGAGGAGAAATGTCACAAAGACGTAGGGCTTGCACACTTATTCACAGTCTCACATACACATGTGCCATAAATTGCATTTGCGCAGTTTTTCTTTAAAAATGGTTCCTATAATTTATGTATGCGGCTGGGGTCCCTCTGCAGCTTCACGTGCCCTAGCAGTGTATTTAACCGCAACCTGTTACTTGACCATTTGATTCCTTACAGAATGAGAAGGAAAATGGATCTGCTTCATCTTCATTCTGCTCTGAGACACCTGTCAGTCAGTTAGCCTGGAGCTATTAGCAATTAAATGATTGCATCTGATTTTTGTCTGTTACGCACACTGGGTCAGTCAACCAGCTACCAGAGCAGGACGGTGCTTCAGGCAGCGGCACACAACATCAAGACACAACCTATAGGGAGAAGAATTACATCAGCATACGAGCGTTCAGTGGCGTGTGCACAAGCAGAGCAAGAGGGAGCATTTTTCACAGAAAGGAGCGAGTCCTGGCAGGTCTGCTCTCTGAGAAATCCTCCACTCTGCTCAGATCAGTGCTCCCTTTGAAATGATAAGATAACCAAATGGCCAAACGTGACCAGCTGGAACACAGGTAATGATATTCAGGTCTTTACACAGGGTGTAAAATATTACACACATGGATTAATATAACCAATAAATGTAGCTGTTTATAGGCTAAGACTTTATCTTCCATTGCTGAAGTTACCTTTTTCTCTTCCTGCAATTGCTGGATATTTTTTCTCCATTTGGCTCTTTGTAGAAGTGAAGGATACTTCAGAAGTCCCTCAGTGGTAGTAATACTATAGGAATATTCATACATATTAATCATAACTACAAGACACTGGCTAAGAAAATAATGATTGACCATTATAAAATCAAACCTTAAAGGTTGTGTTTTTTTGCACCTTACCACAGGCAATTCTCCCTTTCAGCCAGAACTGAGGCAGGCTGCATATTTGGAAATTCAAGCAGTCATCAGATAAGTGCCAGAGGTGCACCTCACTCTTTAATCCATGCCCGCCTTTGGTGGTCTTTCTTCAAATATCAAAGTGTTGTATCTCCAGGATCCAGCACCACCCATGCCTTGGCTGACACTGAAGCCCAGAACCCTGGATGATCCAGAATCAATCCCTAGTTTCCTCTGAAACAATCAAGAAACCTGAGACCTATAATACACATCAAAGTGTCAACAGCAGAGTCGACTCTACACTTGATAGGGTTTTATCTATCTGCCTGTCTGTCCTTTTGTCCAAATGCTCCATCTGCGGTGGCTCAGACAGGTGAATGGCCCTTCCTCCACAGAGGCAGATGTATAGGTGCACTCAGCTGCTACTTTAGGAACAATGTCATCACTCCGATTCACTCTCATGTAATGCTAGCTCCCACCCGCAAACCATGAAACCAAGATCCCCCTCTCCCTCCTTTCTCTTTTTACTCTTTCTGCTCATAGCACTGTGGAGACACAATATCACTCTTCAGCCATGCATGCAGTTGCCACAGAGACTGCTGTGGACAGTTTGCTGCAGCCAGGTCCCCTGCACTGCTGGCTTATTGTCACAGCAGGAACAAAGTTTTTCCATTCAGATTGGATGGGTAAATACCATCCCAGCTCAGAGCTTTGAAGGGGGTAAAGTATATGTGAAGTTCCATAACCTTTACCTCCAATTTTTCTTTACTACTACCGACAGCACCAGTTTTCTGCTTACACTTCTTTACATTTATGAAAGTGGGAATGCAGAGAGAATTCATATTTGTTTCCTGGCATAAATAGTACTGCTTTGACACTGCATACTGTATTGTATACATTTTTTAAAGCCCCACCACAGGTGCAGGGTCAGACGCAGTGCAGCACACCTGGAGCAGTTACAGGACGACTGCCTCCATTTAGCAGGCCATACATCTCTTGAAATTAAAATAGAAGCCCCATGGTTTCTCATTTTTAACTTAAGGTCAAACCGATTACCCAGATGCAGTTACAGTTTAGCCTCCTCTAATCCCAGTGATAATTTGAAAGTGGGATTTGAAGGTTTCGTTTAAAGGCCTGAGCTGCCAGTCACCAGAGGCCACAGTAACCGAGAGGGTCGACAAGTGACATGTGCAAGAAAACCAACATTAAACTTTAACAGGCTCTAACTCTCTCTCTCACACACGCGTGGCTGCTGCTTTGGTAACCCAGAACTGTTGTTAGCAGCGAGACAAAAACATACAATGCACATCCAAACTTAGAGATGTGCGCAGTGTGTGCAAACTGATAGACACATGTACATGCTTTCTGTCTCTTAACACAGTAGCTTGCCAGGGGTCAGTTATCAAAGCAGAGGGCCTTCTGAAGCAGCAAGGTTGTAATACAGCTCACCGCTGACAGGAAATTATCTCCAGACTTAACTAGCCTTTCAAAGGAAATGGAGCAACACAGCCTTCATAAGCAACTGTAACAGAGCTTTTCTGCCAGTGGAGCAGTTACATGTTCTTTGCTGCATTTGCAGAGATGGCGCAGGGGTTAAGGTAATTCTTTCCTACAGTTATATGAAGCGTAACAGAGATGAGAAAAAAAAAAAAAAAAAAACAGAAAGAGGAAGTGCTGTAGCAAAGTGCAGAAGCCATGACTTCAAGTATTACTGATCAGACTCATGAGCAAGTCTTGTCTGCTCATTAACCACAGCGTAAATCCAACACATTCAAAACCCTGGATTGTATACAAATTTTATTCTCGTTTGTTTTAAAAAGCACAATATTTGATATGAATCGGGGCTACATTTAAAATCAAATTTGGTACATTTACAGAAATGTAAAACTTCATTCTTGATTTTTTTAAAGTTGATTGCTTCACAAATCAAAATTTAACAAAAAAAAAACAAAACAAAACACAATAGCTTATGAACTGTACAATCAAATCTCAAGGTAGGTAAGGTGAAAGGTGACTTGAGAGTAGATGATGTTCATGTCTTGGTACGATAGTTTCAGAAACAGTTGAGCTGTGGTGCGTCCAACACTGGTGCACCATTGGTCGAAAGACATGACTCTTGTAACTGTAAAGTCCATGGTTTGAGTCAGCCAGAGGCCTTTGTTGCATGTCAGTCCCTCCTTTCTCTATCTCTCCTCAAGTTTCCTGTCAATCTCTGCTGTGCTGTCTAATAAAGGCAAAAAGCCCCAAAAAATCTCAAAAATGAAAAACATTTCAGCTTATGTTTCTGTAAAGCATATGGTTAGCATATGTCTTCTTCCAGCAGGATACCAGCACAGGAATTTCATCAAACATTTCAATAATTGGGTTAAAGCTTGCTATGAAAGAAGAAAAAATGCCTTTGATAGCACGTACTGTATCTCTTGTTTGAACTCAATGAACCACAAGGGCAAAAAGTCGACTGTATGGGTGGGCAATTACAAAAAAATAAAAATGATATGACCTCTAGCTACAAATAAATACCACAGATAGAAAATATAACAAAATATTTTGCTTAAAGTCAGGTGTAATTACAAACATAAATACTTGATTATTTCTTCTAGTGATTATAAAGGCAGTACAGTGAATAACAAAGACGCTATGGTGCCTATTGGTGACTCGGAGTCTGGAGGAAGAAAAATAAAAGTCTGGAGGACTCTAACTTGATAACAATCATACACAGTCACATGTCCAACCACAAACACACACACACACACACATAAATGCATCCACTTTACCATTCAAAATGATCTAACACCTAATAACACACACTCACACACACACACTCACATTCTCCAGACCCCACCATCTCTTCTGTTCAGGCTGAGCAAGTCCCAAGTCTCTCTTCTCTTTCCATTCACTAGTATATTCACAAATAATGTACAATTTGGAGGTGGGTATGGCTTCACTCTGTGAGGGGTTCTGTGGATGACAGAAAAACAAAACTATCTCAGACACTGTTAAAACTTCTCTCTCTGAACAATATAGATCTGCAATCACAACCTGTGGAGAGATGATGTTATTCAAATGTGCTACAGCAGCAAACAGCAGTTTCTATTACATCATTAACAATGACCAAATGTCATACCTATGGGAAATTGACTACTACTTTTAAATAAGTCTACTTCCAACCCAATGTTGTTGCTATTGAGAGAGATTGAACCCCAGTTAATCCATTGAAAAGAGCAAAACTATTAATGCATTGATCCCCCTAACAAGCATTTCCTGTGTGATTAGTGATTAACGTTTTCAAAAAATATTATAAACACACAAATGAGTCACACTGTTGCTTGGTCCTTCATTAAGTTTAACATCAGCACTGTAGAGTCATTCCCACATAAACTCTACTGTGGCCATAAACACTAAATAGAGCATTAAATGTGTATCCATCCACATCTGAAAATAGTTCCCAACAAATGCACTATTTACCCATGGTTGTGTATTGTAGTAACAAAAATATAGAATAACATTAATCTTATCTTCTTATCTTATCCTAGGCCAAGCTAGCCATAGATCCTCACATGCGTTTTGATCTACATGGATCCCAATCTCAAACACATGAAACACTAGAACGATGCCAGATAAAACAAACACAAACGATGACGCTGCTCATACCATCGCTCAGGGGTGTTTTTTGTGTCCAGTGTGGGTAGCTGAGTATCTGCTGGCACGAGCACCTTCTGTTCTACGTCCTCCCCACCTCCAGGAAGGTCAAAATGGTCCCCTCCGTCTGCATCGGCAAGGAAAGGCTCGGAATCAGGGTCATATTCATAGGAGTAGTAGGACACCTCTGCCATGGACCCCTGTTCCTCTTCACCTGGAGAGATCGGGTTTGGGGTGACAAATACAGGCACATTAAAGTGAATGTGGGTCTGTAGAGATACAGCCCTGAGAGCCATTAAATTGTTGATTACAGTATCTGATATGCAATGACAGCCTTGATTTAGTTGCTGAGGATTAAAGTGTTGGGTGTCATGGAGACTTAATTTCCTGTACATCTTAAGGTCTTTGCAGCAATACCCCATCAGTGACAGCAGGGGTCCTTCCATACTTTAAGTGTCGTACAATCCCATAGCATGCTACTTCAAAATCACTTCTGGGTATGGTATGGCTTTATCAAATATTTGCTTTAGATTTGCACTTATTATGAGTGCCCTACAATCAGATTTGTGTCTTTAAAGCTACACATCAGACTTTAAGACTCACACACAAACAAAAACATTGTGTAAACATTTGGCTTTTAAAAGGGGCAATTTAAACATTACATGGCCACAAAGCATGCACATATTTGTGAAAAAAAAAAATCAGCTCAAATGAAGCCTGCAAGTCTATATATCCATTATACTGTATGTTGTCCTCTGGTACAAGTTCACTAATAAGACATGTCTGCACAGAGAAGCTAATTCCAGAGCTTCAGCTTCCTCCACTGTTCCAGTGGAAAGTGTCAGTTCCTTGGCACAACCCACCTTCACCCATTACACTCTCGGTGCACTTAGCGAGCATGTCGTCAACATTTTAATGGTTTACAATGACAGTGTTTTTACAGTACTTATTCAATCTAATCACCCCCGCAGTTATCATGTTGTAGGTGAGTCTGTGGGCGTATATTTGCTTGTGTGAGCATGCAGTATGTAAATGTGTACATATATATATGTATATATATATGTATATATATACATATATACATATATATGTACATACTATATATATACATATATATACATACTATATGTGTGTGTGTGTGTGTGTGTGTGTGTGTGTGTGTGTGCAAGCATGTGCATAACAGCATTCCTGTGGAGAGTGTGAAGAGTTAGCTTTTGTACGAAGGAGACCTTTGACTGAGAGCAGCTTTGTGAGCTGCAGCTACTGGGAGCTGCAGGCTGGGAAACAAGTCAGTGCAGGCTCTGCCACATCACACACATACACACACTTGTACAGATCTCAGACGTTCACACAGGTAGACTTTAATGTCATGAATCAGTAAATAGCTCACACATTACCACATGCAATCCATGCACATCCAAACACAGCATGTATGTAAGGCATACAGACTTCTGCAACTTGTGAATGACTGCAGTGCCTTTTTATGTTTTCATATTGCCAAATGTAACGCAGCTACATCCTCCCTCCACACGCAGCCAAACATCCTATCAGGAATTCTCTGGCTCCCTCTCTGGAAGTGGCAGCTGATCTAAGCTCATGGCACAGCAACAATCGAGCCTGCAGTGTGAAACCTATCCACCTATTTATCACACCGATTGTAGACATGATGTGGTGGCAGGGGAATGTGCTGCCACACACCCCACCTACGTCTCTACTTTCCTCTCCTCATCCCTTCTCCCTTTTGACCCTGCACTTTTTCCTTCTCTTTTATCTCATCTCTCGGTCATACCTCTTTCACTGTCTGTCTCCCCTTTCTTTTTTTCATTTTGGCACCTCACATCCTTCATCTTTGTTTCTACCTTTCTTCTTCCTGCCTTTGAACCCCATTCCACATTATTAAAAAACCCTCACACAAACACATTTTATTCGAAATAACAACTGATATACCACCGATGTGTGCACATTTGCACATGCCAATATTAGGTGCCAATATGCCTGAAACCTCCACTCTCTACATTTGCATTTAGTTGACACAGAAGCTCAGACTGAGCTATAATGATGCAAATGCAGATTAGATTCCTAGAGAAATCAAAGCTGTAGCATCCAGACGGCAGATCTAATGTACTTCAGACTCTTTCCACCAAGTGCATAATAAAGACAACTGTCAAATAAAGAAGTCAACACTTCTTAATCCTGTGTCTGCTGCTGGGTACAATTGGCCTCAGCAGGCAGATGGAGGGAAGGTTGGAGAGCAAGACAGAGCAAATTACAAGAAGTGAGTGTATGGGAGAGATGGGATGGGAGGTAATGTAAAGCTGTGTGTAGTATAAGCAGGAAAAGGTGTGGTACATGAAGTTACCTGTGTGTACAGGCACCGAGGGCTGCTCAGTTTCCTGGCTTGCTGTCTGGTTGCCCGTTCTCCACCGTGGTCTCCACTGGAAATACAAAACACACACACGTTTGATTATTCACGTTTATGTGGCTGCCACGGCATCTAAAACAAAAAAAAAAAAGTAATGAATTAAGCAGAGTTTCAGTGTTGCATAATCTAAATACTGCCCAGAAGCATTATCCACCCCACTGAGCAACACTTCTTGACAAAACAATGATGTACACTCTGTCTCAACAGAAGCCCGCATTTAAATCTTTCCAAAAATAGCAGGGGTCAAACCATGGCCACGGGGGCCATGTGTGGATACAAATCATTCTTCCCTTTTCAAAACGGGGGAAATGGTGGCATGAATGTCCCCCACACAACCATACACAAAAGCAAGGCCAGGGAGCGCTAAACAAAAATACGATTCTTTTGATAATCTACACAGCACGAACCACTTGGCACAAACTAAGGTCTTTTCCCACCAAAGTTTTGTCTATGCCTTTTCCCAATCTGCTCCACAACATGAAGGCTCCTTTGTTGTTGAGCTGTGCGTCGGAAAGGAATGTGACAAGGATTTCAAAGGGCTGGACAAAAGCACTCTATCATTTGGACAGAGCCCTGTAATACAGCAGTGAGGGAGAGAGGGTGGGAGTTGGGGGGTTGCAGCGGGTAGCTCTCCTCGGAAAACTCATCTAGTAATCAGCTCAACACCTGAACAGCTGTTTCCACGGCTCAGATCGTAGCGCACACACAGATGAACGCAGACACGAGCAGACATACATACATGCACAAGGGACATGCATATGATTGCTTACTGGTCTATGGCATAAAGCTAAGTCAGACGACTGTATCCAGTAAAATACATAAGGTGACAAGTGTTGTGTGTTATTGTTTCTAAAGGGAAGAAAAGTTTTGAAATATGCTGTCATAGCACACATAGAGTAACTTGCCTAAACCTCTAAATTTCAATACAACTGAATTGATTCATTCAGCTGATGTTCATGTTCTGTTCATGTTAGCTAATTTCCTGTTTTGTTTTGCCCTGACCAAGCAGTAGTGTGTGATGCATCCATCCCGCCAGAGCCAATTTTAGTTGACCTGGAAGCTGCCATATTGATTGCCAGCAGCAGTTAAGTTTTTCACATTGATCAAAGAAATACGATGATTTCAGAGTCGGTGTTTCTGCATACTGACTTATGACGACTTGTACTGCTGCGTAAATCTCTTCCACATTTGCCATCATTTTCCTGACGCTGATGTAGCTAGATAGATCAATTAAAGGATCATCAAGGGCCTTTTTTAGAACCAGTGTGTGTTTTGTCCATTCTGGGCTACTATAGAAACATGGTGATGCAACGTGGTGGGCACTGTGGAAGAGGAAGATAGAAGTAAGAATCCAGGTGATGTTAGGGGTGTTGTGATGAGAGAGCTCTTACTGTGAGGACACTGGGACAGTGGAACCTGCTTGATGCGTGTCCCATTTCGAGAAGCAAACACCTCCATCTGACACTGGTTCTGGTAGAGCTGCCCATCCGACCCACAAACTGGCTCCCCATCATAACCGCAGTCCCTGTAGCAAGTACAACGCTCAAACTGCTCCTCCTCCAGACAGCCAAACACATTGTTGCATTGGTTTGCCTGTACAAAACCTGCACAAAAAAAAAACCCAAAAGAATTCAGAGACTAAAGGAATGCGGTGTCAGTGTATCACTGAAGATACTGAAGAAATCTCACCTATCCACTGATTGGTTGAACTCTCCACCTCATTGCAAGTAGGTCCATCACACAGCTCCCGTGCTAGTGGACTGCTCTTCGCTAACGTTGTAGAACCGGGTGGCCTCGAAGGCTGCACAACAAGCACGAGACCCACACCAGCGCTTTCACACAATCACACACACAAAACAATGATGACGCTCACCATAACTATAGGTCATAAACTTAAAAAGAAAAATCCAATTTCCACAAAAAAGAGGCCACTTCATAAATCACAGTGAGTTAGACGTTTTTCCTGCTCTGTAACTCTTTAAAGAGCAGTACTTAAAATATTCATCAGAGGCACACCTGGTTCGTGAGTAGTCATAGATCTTGACCGGAACAGGCGCTGTCTTGCCCACAATGTATTCCCTCACAGCTTGAAAGGCCACACACGTCATACACTGGCTGGGAATCTAAAAAGGGGTGGCATACACAGAAAGAAAATACTTAGAAAAAACCCAGAAACACATGCTGATGGAGACAGATGCTAATATGGACATTAAAACACTCTTACACTCAAAATACTCTCCTACCCTGTGCAAACATTGGTGAGTAACTTTCTCCTCATACACCAACACCCCTGGCTGACACAGCAATGAGGAAACTGGATTAAACTTACCTCATCAAAGTAGAACAACACTTTTCTGCCACTCAGCTCGTATCTCTTCAGACCCACTCTCTTATCCATCAGCAGCTGTTGAGGAAGACACAAGTAAACAAGGATGAGTATGTCAGAAAATACACAAACAGAACTAGACTGGACAGAACAGAACTGCAAGCAAATCTGATGTGTTGAGTTGCACTTGAAGACTTTAATCTGCCTTAGTCCTAGAATTAGTTTGAAATATTGGAGTGTGAAATTAAGGACATTAATTTCCTTGGTGAAGCTGTGTAGAGGATTTTTTTTTTTTTTAAATATACTGTCAATATTTACTGTCTCTAGCATTAACTAGTAAAAACCTAGTGTAACAAGTGTAACCAACTGAACATGTAACATGCCAACATCTTTATTTTTTAATGAGAGGTGTTAATGTCTTTTAGCATACACCTTATCAATATATAAATGGCGTGGACAAAATAATAGAAACACCAGATGAATCAAGTTCAACAGCACCACAAACTGTAGCCTTCAAAAGGACCATGAAATTGATAGAACACCTCTCTAAAACATTTTCAACAAAAACTGAACATTGTAACCTTCATGAAGGTAGTATTTATCGCAGCACCTCTGTATTCGACTGCATTACTTTTAGATAGGTGTACCTAATAAACTGCCAACTGAGTTTACGTAGTGGCCGTGGACATGAACATGAACACTAATCAGCACCACAGCGGACTGGACAGCTCCACCTCATGCTAATCAGGGTTTACTACTCACAGAGGATTGAATATTAAGTCTTAAATACAAAAACCCTGGGTTAACTAAAGTGGCCCTAATGGTGCCACAAGGGACCATTTGGACATGTTGATATTGAAGAGCATCCCATTTTCAACAATCCTGTATCTCAGCTGTCATAAATCCTTTAACCAGTGTACTTCTCGTTGCCTACATGTACAGTTCATTATCGAAGTGTATTTAAACATACTAGGTTGCACAGTGTCCTTACCACTCTGTCCACATGGTCTGTATTTGAATGTGTTCTGTGAGCCACAACTCGAATGCAAACCATATGCTCTCCACCATGACATGACAGCCAGGGTGGAAAACGTACAGGTCACCAATCATGGACTTGGCTTGGCTTACTGTATATTAACTGAAATCAACAAGGGACTTTCTTCTGGGATCACCTGAACAGAGTTTTATACTAACTTAGATCCTGGTATTTTGTGAACCTTGTGAACGAAATGTACAGTCGGGTCAGACATGCATGGCCATTTCTAGTAAATATGATTGTATGAATAAGTAATGAGGAAGCCGTTTACTGCAAATTTAAGTGTGTGCATAGAGAGTCAGCAGAGTTAATTTCCCCCACTGGGGGATTTTACATTCTGTCAAAGGTGGCAGCCTTTGGACAGCAGGGGTTTATGAGGGTGCTCAGCCTGAGCTGGCGCCACCGAGACACACACACACACACACACACACACACATATACTTTCTCTCTCAAACACACACACACTATACTCTGTTTACAAAAGCATTGTTTGTCTATCTAGCAACTCAAAATTGCCAATGAACTCCCATAGCTCAAATGTTATACCCACAGTGTGTTCTGGGTTGTTAAACAAAGCTCATTATATTGGGTGATAAGAGGCCATGGTCAGTCAGTCACCGGACTAATCATTCATGACTACAGCATCCATGAAAGCAACTAGACATGACTGTAGAAGCCAAGCTTGCCACAATAAATTGAGGAATGTAAGTGGCAGTCGGGCAGGCAGCAGTAAAACTCCAAGGGAGGCCAGCGGGGGTGTAAACTGAGCTTGTTAGCCACTACAACTCAGGTCAGCCTCAAATGACACACTCCCGGCAGTATATGTGTGCATGTATGTGTGCGTGTTTAACATCTCCCCAGGTAGCCAGAGAGGTGGCTCTTTTAGAGGTGGAAGCCTGCAGACTAAGGCCCTATAACTGTCTAGTAATGAGGGACAAACTCCTGATGGGTGGCTGGGGAGCTGACCTGGATCCTGCCCTTAAATTTACCTTTATTTTTTTCTCACTCTCCACCAGTGTAGCCATTTCTAAATTCACCCATATATCCTACTAATGTTACTCCTTGGATTGAGTCCTGTTTATTACAGTATATCTGTCTCTTTCCTCTGTCCTTTGAAAAATTTTCCAGTCTGGACCTCATGAGGCCCAGTGATGTGAGTGTGTGTTTGGTCTTGTAGGCCCAGAGAGGCCCAGTGACCTCTGACCCTGAGACATTGTAACTCCAAAAAGGCCTGAGCTGACTGGTCTTTCTCTCACCATACCAAAAAAAAAAAACACCATAAAAAGGTCCCTCATCTTAATGACCGCTCTTGTGACTGTTTCAAACACATGTACGCGCATACAGACATATGATATACTTTCACATTTCCCATGTACAAAACACACAGCGCCCAGAGGACCTGTCCCTATTTAAAGGAATTCTTCAGGAGCTGTTCTGAACAACAACTTTAAACAATAATGAAGGGAATGTCTGGTAAACACCTGACTTCTTCCTGCTCGACAAATATTTACATCAAAACACCTTCCACTGCAGCACAGGAATAATGCCCATATCCAAAGTATGTGTGTGTTTGTCTAAGGAGGCATCCTGTGTGGGTGTGAACAAGTGCACATGAGTCTGGAGTCTCCAAAGGAAACAGGAGGAGTCAGATAAATTCCATGACATACTGCTTTTCGTCAAATGGCCTCCAGATGTGGATGCATCTGTCTTTCTTTCTACCTGTCTTTCAGTTTGGCCACTTAACTGACTACCTGCACTGCCTATCTAGAAATCTTTGAGCCAGTACAACAATGGACAGTGGTCGTGTATGTTCACGATGATGTACAGTCTCTAAACCTTGTTCAATGTGTGTGCTTGAATGTTAATGTGATATCCTACCCTTTCTAGACTTTCAACATCTGCTCGGAAACCGGAGATCATGGGAACTTCTATGACGGCCATGTTGGACGAGCCTGGATGGAGCCACCTAGAGAGAGAGTCAGGGTCAGGATGAAGATAAGGTGTTGTGAGCAGCAGAGTTGTGCACACAGGCCAACTTCTTTAATTGTACACAGTGTGTGTGTGTTCTACCTGGCACAAACTTCTAGGGAGATGTGGAAGTCCATTTTGTCCTGGTGGGCTGCCGGGTCATCGTCATCGATGGGTGCCCGACGCTTCCGGCTGAGCTCAGAGCGGTTGTCAGCGCGGCTCCGGGAGCGTGAGGAAGGATGGCGGGAAGACGAGGAGGAGGAGGGGGGCTGCAGGTGTCGCTCCTGAAAAGGCTCTTTCAGGTCAACTTTGAGCTGGAAGGCTGGCTTAGACACTGGGTCAGGTACGTTGTAAGACACATCAATCTACAGACACACAGAGAGCAGTGGGAGTGTTTAAAAATGTTATCCACAAAAACAAAACTTTAAATGCTTAAATAAAGCAGTCTGACTGAATTGAAAGGGAAAAAAGAAAGCTGGCCAGGCTTTTGTAATATTGGTACTCAGCTATGAAATTAGATCTTCATAAACACTCACTTTGTCAGGACTGTCCTATGCCTAATGAAATGACATTCACTTTCACTGCCTTGGCGGTTCTGTGGTTTGGAATCCCCCATATGGTGAAATTATTTTAGCTATGGTAGTGGTATGGCTCTAGGGATGGCACATTCAGTCTGTCAGAGAGTCTGCTGGTTCACACTCAAACATTTCAACAACTGCTGTATTTGATGAATTGCCATGAAATTGTGTACAGTCATTCATGGTCCCCAGCCTCATTCCCAAACTTTTCCTTAAGCATCACCAACAGATTGACATGCTTGACTTTTAGTGAAATATCTCAACAACTATCCAATGGACTGGCATTAAATGTGGCTCAGACATTCATGGTTCCTAGAGGATGAATCCTCCTGATTTTTCCTCTAATGCCACCACAAGGTTTACATTTGTGGTTCTGAGTAAGATTATGATTACGACATTAGGTCTTGAACTGGTATTCCCAAATATTCACTTTACACTGGTTGAGCTTTACTTTCTCCTGTGAGGATAGGAACCAGTTACAAGCAAACACCCTGTGTAGTCCTGGTACAGAGGCACAGAGCTAGTGGTTTGTCACAATGCCTGCTATCAAAGCAGGTCTTCACTGGTTTGCCAAATATTTGGTATGTGTTTGCAGAAGTTATTTTGTAAAAAAAAAAAAAATGGTATGAAGAAACAAAATTAATTAAATAGCTTTCTGACAGCTATATGAAAGACATAAGTTTTGGCATCAAAGATTGGCAACAAACTACTTAGAGTTCAAATATTTAGGACCTCCGGCTTTGAAAAGACTAGAAAAGCAGGGGAAAAAAGACTTAGGCAGCACTTTAAAGCATAAACCACAAATCATATTCACTGGACACAAGACAAGCATTCAGCAGACTACTATTTCAGCCTGAGGACAACTCACTGCTTTGACGCTCTTTTTAATTTCACAGATTATTTTTGCCAGAACTGTACAAATTCGAAATAAATTATCCACTGTGATTTGAGACCTTTGCAAAGCTACTAAATAATAATCCTGAGGCACAGGACGTATACTCATCACATACAGTATGTCTACAAACACATACACAGGCAGGTCTCTTTGATAGCACCGCTCTTGTATTTCATTAGAGCCCAGGTGCTGCTGGCCCGAGGGGCTGTCAGAGAGGTGTGTGTTGATGCACGAAGAGGTGTGGATGGAGGGAAAAAGGAGAGGGAGAGAGGTGTGAAGAAAGGAATTGTGTGTTCGTGTGTGAGAAACTCGTTGAGGAGAACGAATTGGAAAACGTTTCAGGTGCTGCACAGTAGAGCACAGCATCCACTGCTCTTGTCTGGCTCTGCCTCAGTCAAATCAAGTCGTATCTCACATATACAAGTTTCCGAAAGCAGGACTGTAAATATCCAACTTTGATCACGCTTGTTTTTTCATTTGTGCCTTGTTTGATCTTAATGCAGAGAAACATTTAAACATGGACGATAAGAGGAGAGGACAGAATATCATCCAACAAAGAGGAAAAATGGCTCCAAGTGTTTATATGAAAGGGGTTTTTGTTTGTCTCTGACAAGGTAGAAGTAAACAGCATCCTGTCCAGGGGACCACAGGAATCAACAGGAATGATCAACACATTCCAAAACAACTGGCTAAACTCTACCAGATTACTCCAATTTACAGGGAAGGAATTTGGGCATTATGGGGTGACGGCAACTGACTCTCCCCTGCCGGGAGATTTTTGCCGTGAGCAAGTGAAGTAAGCATAGCATTACAGATTCTTGTTGGGCAGTGTTCAAGACTGCAAATGTGTCTGTGTGTGTAAGCTTGTGTATGTAGCACTACAATACCTGCATGAGACAGCAGCCTTCTCCTTTAGCACTCACAAAAAGGCCTGTGGGGATACTGGGGATCTGGAAAAAAAAACAGAGAGACAGAAGAAAGAGAAGAAACAAAGAGAGTCAGAGGGGGCAAGGAGAGGTGAGTGAGTCATTTATCAAGTGAATGAATGCTGTAGGCTGCTGCACTGCCACTAGTGGTTCCCTGGCTACTAACCAGCAGGGCTTAATTGCCCCCAATTAAGCTGACACCACTAATCACAGCAGAGGAACATGCCTAGCAGAGAGCACGTACTGCACTCTCACCTGAACCACTCTAGCTTGTGGAGCACTTTTACACACGCACACACACACACACACACACACACACACACACACACATACACACACACGCACACATGGCAGCGCTGACCTAGCGCCACCGTGCCCTGGCCAAAGGTAGTTCGTGCCCACACTGTCAAGTTTGTAATGTGTGGGTAAATAGGCCAATAAAACACAGCTATTAAATCAACAGACCAACTAGGTGCTTTTGGGAAATCCAGCCCCAGTTAAGCCTGGTTTGGTTTGGCAGCATGAAAAGGTTCTGGCTACTAAACAGCCGGACATGGAAACACAGAGATTAATGTTCAGTGCCAGAGTGTGGCTCTGGTACGTAGTTGCTCATCAATCACCGTAATCAGGAGGGAAAAGTTTCTAAATTGTGTTAAAGTGCAGGTACCTCTCCGAGGGTACTGGCAATCATTAGTGGAACTGACGATTAATGTTGATAAAGTGCTGTCAACCTAGACAAATAATGTGAGGTGGAGCCTCATCTGCATATGAAAACACTGAGGACCACCATGGAGTTATACTATTCACTGTTTCCTTGGATGTGATTACCTTGGCACTCTGGAGGAGTTTCTTGTTGTCCCTGTTGAGTTCAAAGGTCTCCTGGAAGTCGAGGTTGGTGGAGGCCAGTGAGATGGTGAGGTTGACCCCTCCCACGTAGGACAGGATGGCGTACTCCGACAGAGCCTGCAGAGCCACACACGTGTCCTGGCACAGAGGGGTTTGAGAATAAGTCAGTTTTACGTTGACGTTGCTACAAGCGCTTGATCCCAAAAGAAAGGAGAAGCCAGAGAAACAGGGCTACCTGTGTGGAGGAGAAGCCGCCCAAGGCATTCCTCTGCTGGGAGAGCCATTTGACCACAGGCAAGGCAGAAGCCACATCCCCCAGGAGGGTGTAGGTCAGAAGACCGTAGGCTGTCATCTCTACCTCTGCTGACACCACTGGGAAAAAACAAGAACTGATTCTTACTTGGATTCTGCATTTTATTTGAGAGAGTTAAAATAGGCATCAGACATTTCCAATAGGGAGGTAATATTAATGGCAGTATACCTGACTGAGAGAGGCCATCGCTGAAGCCCATAAAAGTGTCTTCATCTGTCATAGTGCTGCCGGTCAGGCTCCAGTGGGTGAGTCCATCTGCAGAGACAAAGTGAGAAAAAGACAGAGAAAGTGCATCCTGTATTATATGACTCATTGTATCAGTATCCTAATTGTCTGAATCTTTCAGCAACTATGCAACCAAGCCCTGTGCCTTCATTGTACAGGGCAAAATAAAACAACTGTGATCGAGTCAGAGCATTTTTGTGTTCCACTCAACTCAGTCACATCTGCAAAAAAACTTGCAGAAAGATTCAGTCAAAAGGAAGAGGAGGAAATGGCCAAAGGAAACCAACAGCGAGATAAGAAGAAGAAAGGGAAAGGGAGGAGTGGATTGAGCTACTGCTGAGGACTACAGCAGCTACTGTTCTTTCACAACTGTTTCTGTCCTATATCTTCTGTCTGACTGCTTCTCTAACTGCGAGCAGCCTCAGAGCAGGAGACTGTTACAAAGACCTGATAAAAGAAATAAGCCATATATTTCTGCATTTCAGTAAATTCTCACTATGATTTTTGTTATAGTGCATTAGTCTTGTTGTTGCAGTCCACTTTCATTCAACATCTGGTCTTTGCTTGTCACCTGTTCATACATCTGTTGTCCAGTACTTAGCTCTGAATGAACGAGCCTCCAGTGACTTGTTAATCACGTTGCTCACAGTGATGAGCGTGGCAGTACCTTGAGTGATGGCCATGTGGTTGAGGCGGCGCAGGGCCAGCGGTGCGTAAGGGCTGCGCAGCAGAGCCAAGGCGTATGCAGACAGGGCCGTGGTGTACGGGTCATCCGCAGAGTAGGTGTTGCTCTCCAGGAAATCCTTGGCTTTGGCCACCGCCACCTTCTCCTCCTGGATCAGACGGGACAGCGTGCAAGACAAACACAGATGAACATGTGGTAGTGGTAATGATCAACAGCTTTTAAGATGTGTTTAAGATGGACTTTGCCAAACAGAATTTTCTGTTGTAACATTTTGGGAAACTTACACTTCCTGTACTGTCATATTAGTTGCATATTTACAAAAAAAGCAATATTTTTAAATGCCAGCACACAGACTAAAATGTACCAGTTTTGAGCATGTTGTTGATAGAAGCTGTGCTGCAATGCAAGACAGCTGAAATAAAGCAGTGACACTCAGCTGATAAAACTGAAAATTGTGGCTTAGGCTCCATGGGTAGAGCAAAAGAAGCAGAAGTGACAAAATCTTTTAAAAATCATTTGTATTTCGCTGTTTGTATAGGTTTCCCTTCTAAAACTGTCAAAAAATGATATGCTACCTAACATATTAATAATATCATGACAAAATCTATAGTTTATGGTATAAGTAAATTAGAAGATACGGTGTCTTTCAGTTTTTACAGTTGTGACTTTTTCCTTTTATAATATTCTGTCTTGTGGCAATCTTAATTTCCCCACAGGACTCAGCAGATATGCCTCTTGCATGACGTGACCTTTGGCATTCCTTTTCCAGTGAACACACACTGGTGCACACACACACACACACACACACATGCACGTGCACACACACACACACATCACCATCATCTCTGTCAACTGTTTAGGGGCTGCCCTGTCCAAACTCACAAGCCTCCCTTCTGCTCACATACAGTTATTGAATAAACATTCATTTTGGCCATTAAAAAGTTGAGAGTTGACTTTCATCTCGTGCAGATGTGACCTTCCCTCCCATCCATGAGATGATAGGCCTCCAGAGCCACTCACTGTAATTGCAGCAGTCATCTTTTAATTAAATGAAATTGGAAGGGGGATGGAGGGTCTGCTTTGATGTGAGGGATACCTTTTCAGTTTTTTTATCAGTTGTAAAAGGACAGACTCTCAGAAGAAGCCCTTTGGGATAGATAGCAGGGGAAACGAGGAGAGACAGATGGCTGGAGAAGAGCCAGGGAGAGGAAATGCTAAATAAAGAGTCAACTATGTGGACAAATGGAGAGTAAAGATAAAAAACAATCACATGTTTAACAGCTTTATGTTACAGGGATTTTCCAATACAAGCTAAGGACAGTCCAAGCAGAGTTTCATTGTAACTCTTTCTTTTCCATGTCTTCTAGCGACTGAGCAACACAAATGGTGAAAATAAATTATTAAGGATGGCTATTAGTAGGACAGTGAAGAAAAATCAAGCCAGACAACAGAAAGAAAACTAGAGCAACAAGGGAAAAAGCAGAAAGGATAAAGAAAGGAATGCAAGCTATCTGTCTGTCAGGGGACTCAAATGTCTCCACACGTCAGCCTAAATCTTTTAATGTAGTCCAAAATGTGATTAGATATTCGATTAGAAGCACTGGGGCATAACAAATATGAGTAGGCTGACTGCCAGCACATCCATCTTCACAACTATCAGGAATGCAGCGATACGTCCACACACGACCCAGGCTGGAGGGATGGGCTACAGGAGTGAGTAGTTAAAGTGGGACAGGTAGCACACTATGTGTTGCTCCTGACGATTAAAAGACTGTCTCCTTTTAACCCACTGAAATTGTAATTTGGAATTTTAACGGCACTGCATCCAGTGAGTCGACGACATATACAGCAAAGTGGAACGTTCCAGTGGGTTTAAGTAGCACCACTGAAAGATGAACTCTGAGGAGTGACTGTGTGTGACTGCAGTGACATACTGCTTACCTCTGTGGTTATTCCTGTCTCTAAGAGAGCTGCTACCACGTAAGCTGTAAGTGAGACCTTCCCATGGATCCCTCCCTGTGGACAAAGGCACATATTAACTTTCAGTTACTTCCATATCTCATCATACTCACAGAGTCTTATTTCATCCAAAAATTCATCTCATTAAACCATGTAAACTCTAGGGCAGCTATGGGGTTGGCATTTAGTTTGAAAATGTCTGCCTCTAGAGAAGTAAACAACTCAACCTTCACTTGTCCTGAGTATAAATATTTAGATAGATGGAGGTCTGACAGTGCAAAATTAGCTTTCACCATACTGAAAACATAATTATACAGAGGGATGTAGATTCATACAATACGTTTAAAGCATCATACGATTGCCATCCAAATAGTCCAGTCCCAATCCATATTGTCATTGTCTCATGGACACAGGCCTACCTGCAGGTCTTTGTTGAGGATGCGTCCCATGGCAGGGAACGAGCCGTCATCCCGCTGATGTTTGATGAGCCAGGACTTGGCCGCTCGAAGCTCCTCCGGGTCAATGAAGATGAAACCCCGAGACTGAGCGAAGGACTTCAGCACAAATGCCGTCAACCTACAGGAAGGAGAAACAGAGGTGGAGGGATGAGACAGATAAAGATGGGGGAAGGTGAAGAGAAGGGGGAAGGAGATAAAAGAGGAGTGTTAATCAAAGCTTCTTTAAAACATATGCTGGCACATCCCCAAAAAATACTTAACTATCAAGAGTTTAAAAGCAATCGCTTTTTCAACAGAGAGAAGTTTTTCAACTGGTCATACTCTTTCAATCTGTCGACAGATGGGGAGGGGGGCTGATAGTGAAGGGTGTAGATGAAGGGATGTTTTTGTCAAGAGGACTGGTATGTATAGACGGATCTGATGAAATGGAAAAAAGAAAGGAAGCGAGGAGGGGAGAAGATGGGTGCGGCAGGGTTTGATCACCGCTACAGGATGCGGCAGCTGCACTCTTGAGAAATGTGAAATCTCACACGCGCCAGTCGAGTACAGTATGTTTCAGCGTGTGCGTTGGAGATTCCCCAAAAGCAACTTATATAATAGACAGATCCCAGGGATGAAGGTTGTGAATCTGGCTGGCCTGGGAGTGCAACTGAAAGTTTATGAGCTGCGGTTTTAGTGGGCCACGGTCGAGAAGGACCAGGGGAATCACGGAGAGAGGCCAAGGTCAGCCCTAGGGGACACGGCTGAGCTAATAAACACACACTCATCCATAAACAACAGACCTCCCTGTAGTGGTCAAAAGCTGCAGTCTTTGAACAACTACTCCTCAGTGACAGGAAGACATTCCATTACAGCACCCCTGACCACAACTGACTTATAGGATGAGGCAAGCTGCTTATCATAAAAAGAAAGAAACACAAGATGGAAATGAAGAAATAAACAAAACAGGTCATGCTCTGGTTTCTCAACACGACTCGTAAGTGAGGGCGCGATCCAAGTGAGAGCACCAGGGGAGATGAGTAGGAAAAGAAGAACTTTGCTCCCATAAAGCAAAAACATTAAATCTTCCCTGGCTGAAACCTGGATGTTATTCTTCCCCCCGAGACAAAACTAGGGACGAAGCTGCAAGCCTGCTGGAATTTTTATAATGTTAATATCATGTCACAGGCTTTAAATGTCAGGCCCTGGGGAAAGGTACTGGAAAGTGTAAATATGATTTGGTTTGGGGAAGGAAGGAAGCACTAGACAGGCTCACTTCCACCACTCAGCCTTTGGCTGTGGTCACCCTCCCCCAATTCTCCCCCTCTGTCCAATTTTTCTTTCTCCCACTTCTCCCAGATCCCCTCTCTGAGCTTCCCTTATCCAGCTCCATACTTCAAAGGGTAGATCTGAGGTATTTTCTGAAAGACAATACATGTATGTGCTCCATGATAAAGTCTAGGTTGATAAGCTTAAAGGGGAATGTTATGAGTTGGACTTGAAGAAAGTGTTGCTGACTCCTGTTTAAGTGGTTTTTGGCATTCAGCTATTGAGATGTTTCGGTGTGCTGTTTCAAAAAGTATCCACAGAGGTGCATTTCATAAACTGGATTGCAGCAACATATTACTAACAAGGGGTTAGAGTTAGAGATGACATCATGGATTAGGTGCTACTGCTGCTACTACAGCAACCAAACTGGGGGAAAATAAATCAAGACACTAGCAAAATGTTAGCAATTGTCTGCCTGTGGCTGATCATTTCTCTATTACCATTTGGTGGATATATATATATATATACATATATATATACACACACACATTTTTTGCTTTGCTTTGAGTGTGTCTGTAACAGGACTTATTTAGTGAATTTACAGACCATTGAGGGCTTTAGTTTTACAAATGCAAACCTCTACAATGACTCTATAGCCAAGCTATAGCAAAAGAAAGAAAGAGACATTGGCTTGCCAGTTTGGCAGAGGATGGGAAATGGATATTAGGTTAATACAGCTGCAGATATCAGTTCTTTCAATCTCTGGTATTTAGCCCCCCAACCCCACTCACATTGTCAGATCAGTCTCTGGGCAGACGCAAATGCCATGCCAGCCTCAACATGCAGAGCCAAGGACTGAGACTGAAAAAAATATACTGCCCCACTCTTAAAGATAATTATATAAAGAGGCAGTAAACTTTTGACATGTTTGTTATGAGCATTTTTTTTAGTTTAGCTGCAACCTCAGCTTTCTCTTTCAGACAATATGGAAGAAGGTAAGGAAACCAGAGGGCTTGCTTTATTGTAAAATGTACTTTTTTTGTTTGTGAGAGAGTTAATACACTGCCACCTTGGACTAGTTTTTCAAAGGGCTGTATACTGTGAGGATAGAGGACTGGGATGTTGTTTTATATGTAAAAACCTTGTGAGTCTTGCTGAGAATAATGGTAGAAGATGAAAAGAAAGATTATACAATCCAAAGAGTGAATCTACATTTCACGTTTGGAATTAAGGGTAAGGTTGAAATTAGGATTAGGTTTACAGGTGGGCATGTGTTCGCAAGAGTTATAGCTGGAGTTCAGGGGTTAGGGAATAAACATAGTCAATGAAAGGTCTTCACAAGTATAGTAATAAAATCCTATACATGTATGCACAAACCCACACCCGAGCACATTTTCCCCTTAGCTCTGTGCTGCTGTATTTGCAAAATAGAAGGTAGTTTTCATTAACCTCAACATAAAAAGGAGCAAGGGGTTAAAAACCTACTCTATAACTCCCATCATTCTTCATCAGTGTCTCCCTGCTTCTGAATTACATTAAGTCAGTGAACTTTCAGCCCACTCTGTGCAGTGTTAACAGCCTTTTGCTGAAGAGATGGCCAGCACTGTGCACCATACCATTACTGCCAGCCCTTTCATTATGTTCAATCTTTTCAACACATCCTGTCAATTTCCACTCAGATACATTTTTACAAGCTGGAATACATTAACACTGCATTACAGGTGCTTTTAAGCAGGCAGTAAATGCACCACTCCACTTGTGAACTCTGGAACCAAAACAAAAGCCGGGCTTGTTTTGGATGCAAACATTGTTGTTGATGGATTCATAAAGTGTCTGATGCAGGTTTACTGAGGGTTCACCATCTGTGTTGTGCCCACAACCCACACTTGTTGCCCTGGGCGCCAAGGAAAACTCCAAACCACTGCTTGTTACATCCTCATATCCTCTCACAGTCATCAGGGGAAGAGTTCAAGGTTTCCGTGGCAGTTTAATGTTACCAATTACACCCAGGTAGTGAGTCATTAAGAGGCATGCACCACTTCCATTTTCTAGGCCATGTCAAAAAAAAAAAAAAGAGCCATTTGGGGAAGTGGCTCCAGACAACTTATAATAGTGTCTCCAATAGTGGCATTAAGAGCTCCACTGTGGGGCCAAAGCAGCATGGGTTCACTCAGTGCGACGGATATGAACCCTGATTAACTGCAAATAAATCTTGACAGCTTTGCCGACCTCAGGGATCCAATTATGCAGTTTGTTTACGATTCTCTGTCATTTATGTAACCTGCTGTTTCACAGTGTTAGCTCTATTAAATATCATAATACCCACATCAGCTCATAAATCAACCACAGGTATGCGCATTGTGCGTGGGCCTCGAATTGCAAGCGGTGGAGCTCCCCATTGAGAGCATCGATTTCAGTTTTATAAATATTATGAGATGGTTCAGTCTGCTTCTCTACCTCCAGGGAGTGTAAACATGAAATAAACACTCAGAGGAAAAACTCACCAGTGATTTAAACACACCAACAGGAATAGATTAATTTGAGCACAGCGTACTGAGACGCTGATAAAAACTTCATTGCTTTGGCCAGCAATCTATGTTCCAGTTAAAGCTGAAGAATGTGGCTACAGCTAAGCATAGTTTGGCTGGTATGAGTTGTGTAAACTTCAACAGATACCCCTACAGTGACTTACCACATACTGCCAGAGGAATCCCTCTCTCCGAAGGCACTGTAGGAACCATCCTGCCGTTTGTAGGTCAGTTGTCTCTGGTAGCCTGGATAAGAATAAAGAATGGGAGAGATGGTGGGAGAGTTTCAGCAAAACCAGTTACCAGAATTATTTACAGACTTTTACAGGTTTTACAGAGCCTCTAAAGTCTATAGGAAATTAAAAAAAATTCTACCCATCATCGCAGATACTTTGTTAAAAGATATACACTAACTGCGAGAAATAAGTGGAATTTAAAGTAAATTTTATTTAATGTTCTATAAAAGTATCAGGATTTTAAAGAAAGGTTCTTTTTTTCATCATGTGATCTTTGAAGTTCAGGTAGAGGAACCCAGGGGCAACACTTTGAAGGCTATATTTTACAGGTGGTGCAAAGATTGGTAAAAGCAGCATTTCAACATGTGGTATTGTCCCGACCTCGAAATGTTCTTTGGCCATTCATTTGTTCTTTTTATGCAACACACGGAGCAACCAAGTACAAACCTGTGAAGAGAGGTGCAATGAACTGCATGCGAGGGATGTGAAGCCCAGTGAACTTCACCCAACTCTTTTACGCACAGTGAGCTGCACCTGAATGTATGAACGAAAATACCAAGTGTGCTCGGACATGCCCCTGTTGTTATTGTGCACATGATGATGAAGCGCTTTGCTCTCATCATTGTGATTATGCAATTGAAACAGAGTAACCAGGCAAAGGTGTCCAGGTGTTCCACACTGTGATCAAAGAGGGTGATTCCAGCACAAGCCACTTATTTTGTTTAAAAAATGGTTATGGGAATAATAGAATGTTTGTTACTGTACTGTATAGACCTCGGGAGATGAATTCCAACCTCGCTCTGTGAGGGTTTTTTTTCTGTCAACCTCAATGTCAAATTTCCAATGTCAGGATGATATAAAATAACTTGGACTTTGCCACCTGATCAAGGCTTGCACACAACTCTGCAGGGTGGCCTGCCCCTAGTATGGCACATTAGGAAAATTCTAGTGTTCCTGACGATGAGTGATCTTTACTCTGGGTAAGTGGAGGGAACAGAGGAGGTGGAGAAAAGCCTGGTCTGGGTAACTGTGAGTAAAAACATCCAGCTTCATGTTCCAATCCATGATCCAGAGTATATAGTGCCAGCCAGGCCAAGACTCCTCTGTCAAGAAATCCACAGTTCCACAAACAAAATCCATTATCCAAGGTAAACTTCCCTCCAATAGTTTCCAGAAAATCCAACAACAGTATACAACTTGCCAGCAATTAGAAAACATTCCTTCCTCTCAGCATGAAACCATTTTGCACACAGCTGGGCTAGAAGGGCTTTGACTTGCTGAGATTCATGGCACACTTTGAGAGCTTAATTGACGCTCTTGTTTCCTCTGCTTAAACAGCTGCTAGCTAACTAGAGGTAGGTCAGCGGGGATTTTGGGAATGCGGCGCATCTCCGGATAAACATGTCATCCGTTATCTCACCAGCAGACCGTGGAGAGAGACAGGTGGAATCTGTGGTACCAAAGGTGATCCTTCATTTCGAGATCAAATACTGGATCACTGATCCAGGTTTGTTCAAAAGAAGTAGTCCAAGATAACAGTTTGTTATTAGTGCTACTGATTATCAGCCTCTAATAAATATCTCTCAATTTTAAACATTTTGCCGGCAATCATGTGAAAACCAGTTTACACCGAGAACATCGGGAGGAAAAATCAATCAATCAAACTGATTATTAAAAGTAATCAAAAGTAAAGTGCCCAAAACTCAAACCCCTATTTCCATGACACACACATTCTCTAGGATAAGATGCATTAACAGTATGGTCTTAGAGTACAGTGTATAATGAAAACCAGACTGCTGTTAGGTTGCAGTCTCTTTACCTTGCAGCAGGTAGTCAGTTGCTTCATTCTCCACCTCAGGGCTGAGCTGCCTGGTCTTCTGCAGGTACTTCAGAACAAAAACGTTGGGGGCAAAGTGGATCATGTTCTGCTCCCCACATCCAAAGGGAAGCCGCAACAGTTTGTCCAGGTTATTAAGAGTAGGCCCCATGACATCACCTGATAACACACACAGATAACACACACACACACACACACACACACACACACACAGACATTAGTTATCCACACTTAAGCGTACTTAAGCGTATGATGAAAATAATCAGTCAACGTGTCTTGCACAAAATAATACAGTAATAATACCAATCATGAATGCAGTGGCCCTCTCCGATCCAGGCACCATGTTGTGAGGGACCCCCAGAGTGAAGGCCTCATTGTGGTTCTCATCAGAGTCTTCCTTCCTCCAGATCTTAAATTCTCCAACTGAGCCCCAGCCTGTTGAGAAGCCTATGTGACGCACCTGGATGGACAAAGAAATGACTGTTTAAATGACAAAAAGAGAAATGAATGCTACTAGTGTATAAATGCCATAAAAGAGTCAAACCTGTCCAGGGAATTGGCCCGCCCAGTGGAGGATCACTGATTCATTGGAGGGATGTAAACCATGTCCCACCTGGGGAGAGTAATACAGACAGGCTAAAGGCAAACACACTTCGGGAGGAATACACATTTGTAATCAACAGTCCGTCATATTGTTTTTGTTTGCATCCTTTGGTCATACCACAAGTGCTCCCTGTAAGGATCAGAACACAAATAGAAGTGTACACAAATAGACAGCGGTCAACAAGAAAACATTACAAATCAGTGAACCCACTTTAGAAAGCAACTGGTGTTGTTTTTGGACTCCCTCATACTGAGCACTAATAACGTCCCTCTGCCAAGTGTTAGTGACGCCAGTGTGATTCACTCACCTCCCACACACAATCACAAACACAAACATACAAACAGACCCATGTAGAGAGCATTTCCTCTCTGGTACTAGAGTTCAACTTCGTAATCACATTAAACCAAAGACCATGCATGGCCAAGCCCCACAGCTCCGTTCACCCTAAAATGCCACCATCCGCAAGAAAATAAATGAATCCTATTTGACTGTAATATGCGTTGCTCTTCTGCGGGCTTTTAATTGCTGCCTTTGGTGAATGGTGCAAAGCTAATGCCAGGGCTGGGGCCTGGGGAGCAGTGTGCCAGCCAGAGAGGGCCATGCGAGCACCAGGCCACGGATCACAGAGTGTCCTCAGTGACATCAGCCCGTTAAGCGTGACCTTACAGGAAGGCAGGCCAGTAAAAGTGGCGCCAGTCCTCCTAACACACAGACCCCATGGCCTGCTGAGTCTTTTTCACCCTCCTCTGTTTGTGTCAGAGCGTCTACTCATGATCAAAACACAAATCTGTTGCACTTCTTGGCACAAGATACATTCCATGCTCTATACTTGTAGAACAACCTTTTTCTGCTACAGTTCCCTCATCCCCTTACCTGTACCACGCCTCCCTTCCAACTGATCCAGAAGCTGCGGAACTCATCCCAGGAGAGGATGCCTGGTGTGGAGGCACTGACCAGGGGCTCGCCCATCTTGCCCAAGGAGATCCAGGAGCGAGTGTTTTGCCTTCCCCCAAGTACAATCTCTAGCATCTCTGCGCTGTCATGGGGGCTGGCAGAGAGAGCAAAATGGGCATCGTTGTGGGTCTTCACTGCAACCTGGAACTGGTTCATCTTGGCCGGCTTTTTCACATACTGATACTCATACTTGTTGGGGGTGGAAATGTGAATCCTCTCTGACAATGGAAATAGAAAACACACTCAGGCATTTAGGGTTGGTAAATTCATGGTATCAACAGTGTGCTAGTATAAACATTATGTATAAATACATTTAAGAAATATAACTAGGAACTGGATACAGCTAGATACTGCGGTGTTCCATTAATCTCTCGAATATGAGTGTAATGTAACGATATATCAATATATAATAGACAAAAATGTGTCTGCACCGACCATTAGGACAGAAGAAAACACTGTAGGTGTATTCTCTGGGCAGGCCCTCTGGCTGCAAGGAGGAAAAATTAGACACATTAAGAAAGTAGAAAAGTTGTGGACGTATTATCTCAATAAAATTCTAACTTAATTCTGAATAACTACAATACGTAAAGCAAGTCTTCCCTTATAAAGTGACATTTATCAATATCAGCTCTCATACCTCCACCAGGACAGTCCTGCGAACATAGTCCAGGCCAGTTGGGGTCCTTCTTTCGTCCACGTCATTGCCTGTTTTGCCTGTCTGCAGTCCATCTGAACAGCAGCTCGGTTCACTGTAGGCAATGGCACGAGCTATTGTGCAGCAGAAAACAGAAATCAGCTTTCCTTCTTTCAATTCTGTCACAACACAGTGTCATAATAGTCTGGAGTGCCTGTGGATTTCACCACAAGCCAGTCGTCAGCTCCCTGACAAACTATGGTTGACAAAGTCCAGCAGTATGGCGTGTCAGGACCAGCTTGGTTGTCCAGACACTTCAAATCGAATTAATGTTACAGAAAAATTCGAACAATATCACTTGAAACCTACATTGCAGTTGGAGACTACGGGGCACTGTTGTTATGATGTTTGCCAATTTCAATCTCAAGACACATCCATCTGTAGCAGTAGTCATAGTACTAGTAGTTGTAGTATAAGTCACTCTTCATGGGTGGATGTAATAAAAAATATCATTATCATGGCAATAAATTATTTAGGGTTTTGAGGAAAACATGGTCACGTGTTTGAAGCCGCAAATCACCAATCGCTGGGTGAGGCCTTGTCTCCACTGTCTTACGGGCATTTGTGGTCACCGCTCACAACATACGTTACACAGGACAAACATGTCTGTAAGAGGACTCCCAGTTCTCTCGCTGAGGAGTACATCGGAAATGTGGCCCTGTGCCAATGGCGTCTCTTTGTGTGTGTGTACTGAGAGGGAAACACAAGGGGCCAGGGGACTAGCCGTGGGGCCATGGGGGGCCCATTGACCGCCAGTGACCTGCAAACTCATCAACATGCCACTGAGTGTCACAGCACAGCTCTGGTTGCTCCCCCACTGCTGGCCTGCTTTGTTCTCACATGTGCTCTGGAGGGGACTGTTTGTAACTCTGGGTGGGTGACCAGATCACACACAGCTCAGCTCCTTGGCCAGCAGAGCTCTCCTAAGTCAAAGGCTTGCCTTTTTGTAAGGCATCACACTGAGGGGGACCAACAGCCTGGTCAAAGTGCCACACCACTTAAGAATTCAAATGATGCTATTTTCATTATGCAGAACGTCCTAATCTGAACTGTTTACAGGAGCATCACCACCTTGAATCATTTGTTCAAAACAAACACTGATCCACCCCCATTTTGCTAACAAAGAACTCTGGGACATACTGTGAAACAGCTCATCATTTGCATAGAGACAAAGTTGCTCTATTCCAAACATTTTACAACACAACTGAACAAAGATAAACATGGCTGCAGAGAGGTGTTTTCTCCAGTGTTGCAAAATGTGATGAATATTCTGACCAACTAACCTGAATTTGCCTCAACAGTGCTGTCATGACATAATGACAAAATATTCATGGCTTCCTACGTGAAAAATCATTCACAAGGAATATCATTTTACCTCCACCCATACAATATAGTATTCAAAATACTAATAAAGTAAGTAAGGGGTGATGAGGAAATCAAGAAGTCCATGAGGTTATTATTCATTTGACTGTTCTCTGCTGGTACCTGTGATATTAGCAGACCCCAGTTCGGTGAAAGACAATACAATGGATGTGGGAGTAGCTTCTCCGGGAGCGACACACTTCTTCCTGGTAAGGTGGTGCTTTCCAGGATGGCCGACAAACTTGATGCCCTTTGGAACTGATACTTTAACATGAACCTGGAGAGAGGAGAGGAGACACATCAGAGGCAATCGATCTCCTCTGACACGGCTACAGTGACATCATTTCTGCCAGGCACGCCCCTCCCTCATATAGCGTGTTCCCCTCAAAGCTCTGAAAGCGAGGGAGACTTTTTAAAATCACATTGTGAATTTTCCATGCTGACTGACTCATGCTTCTCAAGCTCCCTGAAGGATTAAGTTCCACTCATCGTCCAATTTTCACAGAGGGCTCAGTAATGCAGAGGGATGTTTTAACTGTTCTTTATCCACACGCCACAAGTCATAAATAACTGAGCAGAAAATATAGGAATCACATGTTGCTGTGGTGGACATCAAAAGAGGGGCTATTCTGGTTTGCATATTCATCTAACATGACATCAGGGCAACACACGCACAGGCCATTTAACAGGCTCATCTGCAAACATCATGATGTCATCTGTGTGGAGCGCAGGATGGACCCATTTATGGCCAAGATAGAGCTTAGAAGGCTCTTCAAAGTGAGTACCGAAACATACTTCTGGGCTAATCTCATATTTTCACATACAAACCTGTGCTTCATTTAGATACAATTTCCAGTCCTCTGTACCCCTGGGTCTACCTACCTGCAGTCATCTTATAACAATCCTTGCCTCCTTTTATCACACTGTTTTGATCACACCGATTTTTAAGATTGGTTCTCAGCACCTGGAAGATGTTCTATGTCTTATCTGTAATTCACAGTCTTCACACTTCTGCCTAAAACTCTTTAACTTATTGTGTTTAATGTTACTATGGATTCCATTTACTTAATATCATACTTCTGTCTTTCCATATTGTTATTCTACTACTGCTACTTCTGTCTATTCCAGAAATGCAGCACCCATTGCACATCTCTCACCCTGGGAGAGGGCTCCCTCCTCTCTTGCTTCAACTGATGACTCCCCCCTTTTTCATCTTGAAGACCTTTTTCTTATCTGAATCAAGGGCCTAAGAATAGTGGGAGTTGTATATTGTCTGCATTGTCAAAATTCTTTAAAGTCTTTATCTTTCTACTGATTTTGAATGGTTAGTTTAGCATGCACTTCATTGCTTGTTGCTGCTAACTTCCACTCTTGGCCCAAGAAGGAAGTAGACTCTGAATGTGTCTCAGGAGTCACATAGGTAGTCGCTAGCTGCTATAACAAACACTGAGTTTAATGCTATCCCAACAGATGTTACCCACAAGTGTTACATTACATTACAACCAGGTTTACTAATGCCACAACAAGGACACAGTGAACAAGGTCAGAAACACCTTCTTCCTACCTACTAAAATTATTCACAGTGGAGTTGGCAGGGCACAACTGGGCTACATAGTCACCTACATTTATTTTTGTGAAAGTCATCTCCATGAGCAGCTGTGGTCAAAATCAAACTATCCTCTGTATTACAGAGTTCTTCTTCTCACACTGAAAAGCTACTCTACAGGAAGACGGTTCAAAACAGTCCAATTTATGCTATTTTGTGACAGAAAAATGTAAAAGATTTTTGTAAAGGATGAAAAAAGATTCAGCACTTAAAGCTCTCAATTTTATTCTATATGAAAATAAATGAGGATAATTTGTCTGGAAATGTGTAATATACTTTAGAAAATGGTCAACAGTAATTTTAAATACACACAATCTGTAGTCAGTGGGCTACATCATACAAAAGTACAGATATGGCCCTTTAAGCTGCACCTGTGTAAACTAATGCTACTCTTGACATCTTTGGGAATGTGACTCATTTGACTTGTTTGTTTACAGAGGCAACTGCTAATGAGTCTTATTGCATATTCACAGTGGAAAAGTAACAAGTTTGCTTCCTGCCCATTTGCCCTCTCATTCGTCATCTTACCTCAGAGCATGTTGGCAGGTAGTTGTAGACAGTCAGGGGAACTTTGGTCTGCTCCCCTCTGATTAAGCTGTAGGGCAATGTAAAGTCAACAAAGAAGGGTTTGAAGGTACGAAGCTCCACTCTCTTTGCTAAGCCCAGCCCCTTCTCTTCGGACAGGCCAATGGCTTCTGTCACCCACGAGGTGATCGAGTCCGGCACATCCAATCGCAGGTCAGCTTCCCCGGTTTCAGAGCTGTCAGCGGCACATGTCGAGATACAAATTGAGTGGCAGGGAAGTAAAAAGATTTTAGCATCCTTTCATGGTTTTATTTAAGCAATAAAAAGGCACAGGCTACAAGGACGGGCTTGATGAAACACTGTAGATCACTTTTATGTCAGGAACACCTGTGTCAACACCAACACCTGCACACATGTAACTACAGAAAACAGGATAGGTGTGAGGGACAGTCAGGTGTTGACCCAATCTGTTTCTTTGAATGAATGGGCTGAGATCATTATTGGCAACACATATTTAATGTTGGTCTTGGCAAATGTCACAGGGCATAATAAACTCGAAAAACTGCATGTACACCCTTCCTTTTGATCAAAGTTGCCCAAAATCCACTTTAATAGACTTTTAAGGGAAATCAGAGCTTTGGACTTCACAGGATATTAGGCAGAGCTGAAGTCCCATCCAAAGGAATCAAGCATATGGAAATCTATGGACAACTCATTTTTATTGGCTGAAAATGAATGGAAGGAGCTGTTGAGAAAGTGACAGTCTGTTCCAAGATCGCCCAATTTAAATGAGGCACATTCACACCCAGAGGGGGGAACTCTTGGATGCTGCTACATGATGGAACATCCATCTTCTCAGGTACAGATTTAACCAGCACCTTTCCTCTCCTTTCGCGTTCCTTTCTTCTCCCAACAATCTGTCATCTGATCTTCACTCTTTCCGTAACTGCACTCCTTTTTATCCTCACTACTCATCTTTCTTGCAATGTACATCTCCTTTTGTTTAACACTCATTCGTTCTTTCAGGTTTTTGTATAGTCAGTCTTTTCCTTCCCTCTCTTCTCTTTCAAATTTCTCTACTCTCCTAAATGTGGCGCACCTGATATATTTAGCCACAGGCATGTAACACACACACACACACACACACACACACACACACAAACACACAAGTGAAATATTTATATGAAGATTTAAATACCTGACGTTGAGGCAGTGCCACACCCAAGTCTCTGGGAAAAATGTACGCCTCCGCTTCTCTGCTCTGCAACCAAAACACAAGCTGACATCAATAAAAGACTTCAGCTGCTCACAATAAAACAACACCATAATTGGAAAATGTATTATTCTGAATTCCACGCTGACATTCTCTGAGTCACGTCATGTGTTTAATGTTCATCACTAGAATGAGAAGTATTCATGGCATTGAGGGAAGTAGACCTAAAATATGGAAAAACCAACAAAACTAATTTCTTTTGTCATGTTTTCCTCTGCTCGTCCATTGCTCAATTCTGAGACCTTGTTTAACCCAAGCATGACAAATAGTGAAATGTGTATTACTAGTTTATAATTGTTTGGATCATGAAGTAATTATTGCTCTCTCATGGGCTTGGTTTCAATTTCATTGTTTTCAGAGAAGTACATGGCCATTAATAGTGGGTGGTCCAGTCAAAGATCACAGTAAATTTTCATCAATAACTTAACTAAACAGCCAGTATGTGAATGTCAACAACTGAATATCCTTGAGCAAGACAGAAAATCCAGCCCAACTCACTCTTTGTTAAGGTTCAATCACACATAGTTAAGTTTGTTGTATCTGATAACTTGTTTTAGTAACTTTTTGATTAAAGAAAATATTTACATTCAGAGGTTTTTACCTTTCGGGGCTTTTATATCAGTTCAGAAAACTTTTCTAAAAGCCACAACTAAGGAAGTTGGAACAAGACAATATTTGAATTTTTAGGTATCTTAGAGTGGTTAGTTGATGCCCAGAGACTGGCTCTGATAGTTCTATAGCAGGTCCTTTACCTGGTTGTGGGGCGAGAGTGCATGGCAGCCACTAAGGTGGAGGTGTGCGGCTGAAAGGCAGGAACGGCCTCGTCTGTGTACATGCCTCCGCTCTGTCGGTGGTTTAAACTCACCATATCTGTCATCACAACCAGCCCTGATTCCTGTGTCAAACATACAGAGAAATAAACACACACACACACACACACACAAACAAAAGATTATTATTTATTTTTTTATCCCTGTACCATCGCTGTGGGCCCTTTAACTAAGTGTGTGTTCTCACTGTGAAAGCAAAGCGCGCATCCTTGGTGATGTCCCAGTGCCAAGGGAACACAGACGACCGTCGGCGCCTCTTTGATGACAGCCCAGGCCACCAGAAGTGTCCGTCATCTTTAGGAATGCCGAAGGCATCTGAAACATCAAAATCTGCCAGCTCTTTAAACACCTGCACAAAGGAAACACATTCATATAAGCACACAAAACACTGTTATGAACACAAATGCTGCTAAGAGTTACATACACATCTGGTGAAGTAATATCTTAGAAACAAATGATCTGTTAGTAAAAGTCAAGTCCTTTCTTCTGCTCTATTTCTATTGTAAGCCACACAAAAGATACATTTATCAAGGTGAACACTGTCGCAGTGAAATTTCACTGTAAACTATGAATACGACAGACCTTGTCAGGACTGAGCTGGAAGTCAGGCTTTAACAAGTAAAGGCTCTTATCCACAGTGGCCACACAAACACAGGAGCCCTTCTCTCCCCGAACATGTAGGGTCACTGGATCCCCTGGCATGGACTCATTAGTTGACAGAGAAACAGACACCTGCAATCCAGCCAACAGAAGATACACAATTGAAATACCTACAAAAATACATTTCTAAAGACCAGCACACATTTCAAAACCACTTTTTCTAAACCACAAAACTGCACATTGAGATTCAACGAATCTTTGGCAATAGGGCTGCTACTAACAATTATTTATGGCCACATTTTTATTTAGTTGTTTTTTTTTTTTTTAATTCATCAATTACACATTGGCTATAACAGTGCAAAACCTGTACAAAGCCTGTACTCATGAATGATACAAAACAAAGAAAATACTACAAATGCCCACATTTAAAAAGCTGGAGCCACAAGATGCATTTTTGCTTGATAAGTTACATAAATAAAAGATCCAATTAAAATTGCAGTAAAATTGTTGTAAATTAATTTTCTGTCGATCAAATTATCTATTAATTTACTAAATCATTTCAGCACTAGTTGGCAGTGTTGCCTGACAGAGTCTGAGAGGCAATTTGTGTGTCATTTGGAACAACATCAGTTCAGTGGTGCTGAGTGTTAAGATATGGTGGAAAACAACAGGTCAGAGAGTGGAAAACTACAGCCTTTGAAAGAGGAGGCACGGTGAGAGTCGACCATAAACTTTCACCCGTCAAAACTATTTTTCAGCAGTGCGCAGTCACAAATTAGCCTTGTTAATCGGTTCCGCTGCCCTCCTTTCACCACTCCGTAACCTGTCATCCCCTCCTGTCACGACCCCACTCATCTGCCTGCGGCCCGCATGGCCTCTGTCTCATCATGCCCTCATAACCCCCTCCTCCGACACACACAAACACAGACAAGCATACACACACACAAACACACACAAACACACAAACACACACACAAGAGTGTTGTAATGGCATACCAGGGAGCTGTAAATACTTCAGGGAGTTAACTCCACCTAATGCAGGCAGGAACTGGGGATCTCTCCCAGGCCAACACAGCTGTTTGTTTACAGACGTTACACTGTGGACTGAGTTGGTGCATGGATACTTGGGCTCAGCTCCAAAATGTATACAGAATGTGCACCATTTCCCCCGGGTTTGTAGTAAATGCTATACAATGTAGTTACTCTTATAATGGCAAAAAATCCTGAAGTAACTGTATATTCAGCAACATCAATGTTTGGAAACTTACTGCCAGTTCTCATAAGTTTAACATCTCGATGTGTGTTAATACACCAAGGTAATACAGATAAAATACTTTTCTCTGGATAAATTCAATGTCTAGAATGAGGTTCTTTTTCATTCTCTTTCCAAACCTCGTTCTCAAAGTCGGACTGGATAGGGATTTGCAGGCTGTCCGTGACACCCTCGCCATTTTCCCTCACGTAGTAGACCAGCAGACGGCTGAGGGGTGCCATGCTGTGACTAACAGGGAAACGTAGGTAAGTCACACAGCTGTCCATCTCGACCTGGGAGGAGGAGCCTGCAACACAGAGCGGCAGAGTGATGTGAGGGTAAAAAAAGGTCACAAGGGTGGCATACCTGGCATTCTGATGTTGAGAATGCTGGGAGCAAAAAACAAAAACAAAACAAGACATTAATAACTTACATCCTAAAAAAAGACCAAAGAACAGGTTTATCCAGGGTTTTCTGTGCATCATTATTCTATTAACACCCAGTGGATGAAGATGCTGATAAGGTTGTAATAACAGGAAATGATCCCGGTGCTTACCGGAGGCAGAAGGAGGTAGGTGGGTGGTGTGAATGTTTTTGTCAAAGGTGACTGTAGCTCTTTTTCCTCGGTGTGAGGCTGTCAGGTTGGCTGGCTGTTGGCCTGATAGGATGATGTTCCCCCTGGACGCCACCTCGTAGTGCAGGGTGAAGTTACAGGGACAGGTGGATTTGAGAGCCACTTCTGCCTCTTGGCCGACCTATACACAAAGAAAGATACAACCACGCTGTCATGAGTCTTTTAAGGATGATAATGTAGCATTATGATGTATTAAAATCTTTGAACCCAAAAGAAACTCAACACTTAATGGCAACGGTGATGTATAGCACTCCACATTTAGAGGGCAGCACTTACCTTGAGTGTGATGCTAGGGCTCTGGATCTGAATGTGACACCTGCTGGGCGAGTACCAGCTACTGATGGACAGGTAGCTGGGCAGGTACTGGTCTCCGACTGTCTTTCCATCAATAGATGTCACCTTGGTCTGTGCAATGCAAAGACAAAGCACTCTAACTCCTCATAAACTGCTTAAAATGACCTTTTCACTTCACCCTGTTTATATTAGATAAATCTAGAAACTACTGCCACCACAACCACTGACCTCTAGCCAGACATACTGGGCAGCAGTGGGGATGGAGGGGATCTCAAAGGTGGCCTGGCCGTCCTTTGAGATTAGTTCACTGGTGTAGACGTTGTCTTTGGGGGTCAGCTCTGCCTTAACACGCACCCTCACCCCATCAGCTGGGCTCCCGTCAGGGTAGGTCACCTCAATCTACAAGGAGAGAGTTCATAGGAGTAGGTTGGGAAAAGACAAAAAAAACAAAACAATCAGCAATGACCTGATCTACCTTTAACTACCAGCTGTAACATAGCAAGTTAAAGCGACTTTCGTTGTCTCACCTTCCCTTTGTAAGGCAGACCAGGCTTGAACTGTTTGCGCGTGTCCTTGGAGTACTTGATGTCGATGAGCTGTTTATGGACTGGTGTTGAATCGTCAAATGTGGTTTGCCTGCTCCCATCTATGCTGGTCACCGACGCCCAAATGCTCACCGTGCCCCTGAAGTGGTCGGCTACATCCAAGGGCATCATGTCCTTGACGCAAAGGCTGAAGTTTGCAGAGCCTTTTATCTAAGGACAGTGGAGGAGAGATCCTGTTTGTTGTAATCATTATAGTTAACGAATCTTGTTTTAATACCAGCTTTGACATCTCTGATAAATTCAGAAACAGGAGCATTAAGATACGGGTTGACCAGGGGATAAATAAACTGACCTCCATGTTTTTAATCACAGGATGGCCCATCTCATGACGGTAGTAGCCCACTCCATTCACTGTCATATTCACTGTCAACTTCCCTGTCACTGGTTTCCCAAAGGTATACCTGTACAACATTGATATGTCAGACCTCTACATCTACAAGACAGCCAAGGTCAGTGAATCATGAAACAATTAAAAAGCATGATGAATATAATAAAACATAAAACAGAGTTAAAGGAACCATCATTTTACTTACCTGGCCCTGACGGTGGCCTGCTCGCATGAGTTCAGGTCACGGATGTAGTGAGGTGGATCTATCACCAACTCAAACTTGGGCATCACTGTGAGGAAAGCAACAGAATATTACTTTTCAGTTACACAATCTACAACTGTATGTTGTCAGTATTATCTCTTGTATTGCTTTTTGACGTCTTTCTGTTGTTGATGCATAACATCAGCATATGACTTATAGATGTTAAAAACGCGACAGAGGACGACTGACAGCACCCGAACTGTAGAAAACAATAAAAACAAAGTACTTTCTTCTTTGTTGTGCAAACAACTGTCTTGCATGTGCTGGTCCTCACCATATTTCTGCACTTCAAACGACTTGTTATAGGTGTGGCCCTGCACCTCCACAAAGATAAACCACTCTCCAAACAAAGGCTGGTCAGACAAGGGGAAACTCATGTTCACAACCCCTATAGGAGAGAGAAATCTAGTTATCACGTTCATCGCCTGTGCACTTGACAGTTATTGACCATACACCAACATATACAGTCCCGACACAGCAGTTGCAGAAGATGTGCCTTACCACAACAGACAGATTTAAGACTCTTCCACTGGACCATCCTGGACCCTCTTGGATCCTGAAAGATCAAATTAGGAGACCGAAAACCAGTGTTAAGATTACACACGTTAAGGTGCATACTGTCAATACACAATGGCAACATCATATATTGTGCTTGCTGAGTCGGGCCTAACAGTCCTCGAACTGAACTTGACCCCCGAGACCTAGCTCCTGTCCCAGACCACAGTCAAAATACTTTAACAGCTTCTCCTTAGGTGATATATATGCTGCAGGTAAGAAGGTAGTAAAAAAACATGTATGTGTTTGTCGCTAGCTGTAAATCATGCACAGGCTTCCAGAAAAAAGCTTTTTATGAAACAGCAGCTTGTTATTTGCCCTACAAATGTCTCACTAACACTAAGTGATCAAGCAAGTACAGGAGAGGGAGACACTGTATGTGGCGGGCAATGACGGGGTACTGACAAAAGCAAAGAGAAGAGAAGAGAAGAGAAGAGAAGAGAAGAGAAGAGGAGAAGAGGTTCCTTTCATGTTGTTTATCCTTGCACTATTCCAAAGAACACCCTGTTATCTAGGTGAGTTGCCTTGACTTCTGCTCTGTAATCTCCAGCCAGACTGGGAACTAAAATTGCCGCTGTCCCCTCCCAGACGTGGCTCTGCCAACCCTGGGTGGTCCTGCCAGCCTCCACTCACCAAAACATACGCCTCAATCTGCAGAAAAAAAAGGAAGAAGGCAAGAGCAAGATGTTGTGAATTAGATTTCCGTAAAGCCTAGAGAAGATCCTCTGCGTCTTCCCAGTGCTTCACCCCTCTCATTCCTTATCCAACAATCATCCATCTGTGAAAGTGAGTACTGCCCTTTACCAGCAGCAGACCTTTATAGCTGCAAACATCAATAAAGCGTCTGTCTGCACAGTTGCAAAGTATATTTGGAGCCATTGCTAACATTCCAAGAGAAATGACTCGAGCTTGGCTTCTGTAAATAGGTGACTGTACATTTCTCTGCACTCAGGGGCAGGCTAGGTTTCTTCCCTTAATTTCACCAATTAGAGATGGAAAAGTAAGTTTGTGCTAAATATTATGTCGTTCCATTGCTATAGCGATATGGAATAAAGGTGAATATTGCAATTGAGTCACATAAACCAAGATTTGGGCATTCAGAATTTAGATTTTTGTCAGATTGGTTTTGACTTACTCAATTCTTTATTGTTTCTCTGCCCATTCACTTCATTGATTGGTGTGTAATGTCTGCAGTGGTTTTAGATGCACGTGCTGAAAGTGCAGCTTATAATTGCATGACATAAATTTTCATTCACCTTGTCATTTACTGGCCTCAGATCAGGGGTGACTGTGTAGACATTGATCAGCACTAGAGAAAGAAAAAGAAACACAGTATTGTAAAGGACAGCAGGCTAACACTCTTTGAACATGAAAACCTTTATGCATTTGAGCAAAGCTAGTATAGCAAAGTTGGCGCAAACAAAATTTAGGTACATCCAAATCAAGACACAGCATAACATCAGTATTAACATAACATAATCACAGTGCTTATTTCTATATTGGTTGTTCAGGTGGAACACAGCAGCTACAATAAATCATCTTTAAACTGATTTTCATTCAGTCTCACTCTATGACAAAATTCCTACAAATGAGCCTCAATTCTCTGCATTTCTGTGCAGTGATTAACTGATTAACTACCAGGTGCATTATGAGGGAACCTTTATGTTTGGGTTTGTAGATGGGCTTGTCAGTCTGGATGAAGACAGCTGTGCCCTTGCTCTCCACTGTGACGGTGGTGTAGTTGTGGAAGATGTAGCCTCCCTCTGCGAGGTGACGGTTGCCCCACACCTTCAGATGGGCCTGGCCTCTTAGCCCAGAGGGAACCTGGTGGCACCCACACACACACACACACACACACACACACACACACACACACACACAAGCACATACATAAAAGCAAGCACAAGAAGAAGGATCAGGGCTGGATTTACTGAGAATGAATTAGGTCAACGAGGGAAGGATCGAAATGTTTACTCTAGACTGCTGTAGTGACACACAATCAGAAATGATTCACCTTGATTCAAGGTTTTTTTAAACATTTTTTTTAGGGGATGAAAGCAACAGAATAACAAAAGAGCCACATTTAAACACAAGAGGAAGATGCCAAGCTATAACACTGCGCACTACACATGACTGTATTTCACGAGAATGAGGGTGGAGGTTACAGGGAGGGGAGAGCAAGCAGGGGAAAGCGAGAGAGAGAGAGAGAGAGAGAGAGAGAGAGAGAGAGAGAGAGAGAGGGGAAGAATCGAGTCGTGCATACTAGATTGATCTATTCCAGCCTTCGGGGGCGGCGGACCATACATGCACGTCAACAGCTGTTGCATATTATATTGAGGCTGTTACCTTATTCCCAATGAATGAGCAGAGACAGATGTTGCATTACAAATAATGTTAGTGCTGATTTGCATGTTGCCTGAGGAATGTGCACACAACGGACAAGAGGTTCTCACTACTGTGCAGCTGTCACTGCTAAACGGCGCCGTGCATTTTAAACATGTCTGTAGAGCAGCATGCACATACTGTGGGACACCGCTTAGAAGACAAACGCGCAGGCAGACTCACCTTTAGTTTGACGGTGCCTTTGTCTAAAACAGAAACAATGAGATCATTAATGTGGAATATTTCTTCACAGCTTGCCGTACACTTCTACATCTCAGTTCTCTGTGATAATATCAATAATCAGTGGTTATGAGACCTACTACACTGTGGCTGTGGCTGCCTGGAGGTTCTCACCCTGGGTTAGCAGGACATCCAGCTGCAACCTGTCTCCATGCCACTCTGAGGCAGAGCTAGCACTGTGTATTAATTATGCTGTCAAACAAATCACACACTGTATACACTAAGTGGCTGGTGGGATGGGCTATACTGATGCCTCCAATCATAGATAATGTCTATGAAAATCCCTGGCTGGTCAGGAGCGGACAATCGGGGCAGAGGTCGACTAGGCCCGCGCTGTGTGTGTTCCTCAATCTACGTATGTGTTTTTGCCGATGTACCTGCCTGTGTGATCTCAACATCCTTTGAGTAAATCAAACAAAAGGGGGGTATATCTCGTAGCTCAACTTGTTAGCGCAAGTCATGTATTGCGCCAGTGTAACCTTAGCTTCAGAATTTGTTCTCACCGAGCACCGAGCTGTGGCTGTGGGCTACCGTCTGCCCTTTCACCGACAGCTGCACCTGGACGCGGGTTTCTGCTCTTGCGTTGAAGATGGTTACGCTCACGCTCTCCTCGACGCCCGCCCGGAACACCGAGGGTGCGGCGACCAAATAGCCCCTGGGAGGAGAGAGCAAGGTGGAGAGAGAAGGATGGAGAGGAGAGGAAAAGGGGGCAGAGAGCAAGGGAGGGAGGGAGGTGAGATGGAAGAAGAGCAGAGGAGGTGAGAGTGCACAGGGTAGGGAAAAAGTAGAGATGGCAACACATGAGAGGTGACAGCAGGAGATAAAGGAGAGGTCAGAGGTCAGAGAGGGGAGCGTGACAAGAAGAGGATGGAGGTAAATACACGATGTATATGTATAAACATGAAATGCGTCACTGTTTTGTTTTTTAGAGGCAAACCATCACTGACATCACTTGCCAGCCCTGATTTTAAGCGTACATAGCAGTGTCACTGCGTTGTGCGGATAAAGCATAAATTCACACTTCACTCATTGCTTCCAACTTTCTCCCTGACCCACGCGCACACGCATACGCAACAAAACACACATACAAACAGGAACATTCCACATGGATTTGTGCAGCGAGATCGAGTTTAATTGCAATGGTTACCAGGGACACGGTACCTGTTGGCCAATGAGCTTTCTGCTTGGGTGTTTTCTTTGGGTGGTCTGGCACCTTTTGACAGAACTTTGGCGTCTGTTTTTGAAAAATAACGACTGAGATTCCACACAGTCACTCTGACATTTAATTGAGGGAAGGAGCCTGTCACTGAGGTCACAGAGCAAAGGTCAGTCTTTGATGATTATATAAAAAAGCCTGGGAAAAAAAAGGCCCAATTTAGGTTTTATTTGGGTGAAAGGGGTATATCACTCAAGTAACAGAGGCAGAATAATAGGAGCTCTTTTAGGTAACTCCTTTGAGTGTGGTATGTTAGGGGTTAATTAGGGGTGTGTGGAGCAGATGATAAAAGCGTCCATCAAATGATGCATTTGAGTATCACTCAGTCACTTCTATTATTTGGGAGCATATGCTGATTTGAGAAAAGCAAATACCAAGTCAGCTATGCCACCTACATATGGCAGACATACCTGAAGCAACCAAATATCTCTGTGTTTGACCAATTCTACTTCTAAAGGCAAACAGGCTAATTCAGCCCCTGAAAACTTAACTGGAGATCACACAAATTAGGAGTGAGCAAAGCTTTGAGCACAAACCCAATCGCATGCCTGAGAGAAAGATCAGGTGGTTGGCATTACAGCACTACTGCATTACAGCCGGAGGCAACTGCAGTTCCTGAGAGAGAGAGAGTCATGAGAAAATCCCCTGGAAAATAAGGCTTCGGGAGAAGGAAGATAATACGAGGAAATTGACTCTGTGCGTTTGATCTACAGCGAGTTTAACCAGCTCTCGGATGAGCCTGGATCAGGTGGTGGAGAGACCATGCTTATTTCAGTCACATGGCTTGATGTACTCAAGTTCTCATTGTTTTTGCCCAACTCTTGTCCTCAGCTGAGAGCTGGTCAGTGCCTGAGAAGGATTTGTGTTCTCCTTTGTAGGTGAAGCCCTTAACAGTCAGCTCTGTTTTAGTTCAGTCACATGGTTTTATGTTCTTAGCCTTTTGCTTTTTGCCCAAACTTCACCCTCAGCTTTGAGTTGTTCAGTACATGACAGCAATGTAAGCTCTCTTTTGTAAATCAAGCTTGCATTTGTCTGCATATTTGTGTTTATTTCCCACTTTGAGCTGAATTCCTTACCAACCTGGAAGAATTGTTTACAACTCTTCACTATTAACACAACTCTCAAGGTCAGGATTAAGTCCTAAAACAGCTGACAGCAGCCTGGCTGTTGGCGTGGAAGAAACAGAAGTCAGTTTTACCTATTCTGCTTCAGGGTCTGACGGAGTAAACTTCTGGCTTCTGACACAGCCCATTTGTTCACCTTAAAATATTTGTTATTATCAGTGCTTACTATCAAGTCGTGGTCAACCACAACAAAATGAACTGCAGCGCAGGCTACCTCTCAACGTATCACTATGTGTAACTGCACACACAAATCCACCAACACAACCTGTTATTGGAATGATAAGTCTGGAAAAAACAGATACTGCAGTTGTTGTGATACTACAGTTACACGTAATGGCATTAAATCCTCACATTATCACAAATACTATGATAGTAGAAGTGACAGATAAGGATATGATTTATGCTGCAAATATTACAGATCAGTGATCACAGTGCTTTGTTGCACATATCTTAATGGAAAGCACAGCGTTGTTATAAACAAGGGTCACATAAAGAGAAAAATCTGTATTTTCCAGCATATTTGGATCAGTGTAGCTGAAGTGAATTTCCGATTGAGAGCATCGGAAACGCTTGTAGTAAGCACAAAGCGCTGCACCACATGCAACATTGGCTACTTACTGTCTTTCTTGTGCATAACTTCTGCTCACGTTGCAGATCAACAAAGTCCATGAAAGACTGAAAGCTGTCAAAGACAACCGCAACATTTTGGCCTCAGTAACCGAGATACTGCTGGATATCGGCTCCTCTCCCTTCTGAAGAAGGAGGCTGGATCTTTTAACTCTGATGAAAAAGTTAAATGAAATGTTAACAGTCTGTGTCTACAGCCCTCTCAGTCTATCTATCCATTGAGGTTGGTTGGCGTTGATGGGTGTGCAGAGCTTCGTCCGGAACCAAAGATCAACTTTTTGTAATCATCCCACTTCGCCAAAATCCAGTTCCAAGCAAACCGTGCTTTTTTCTCTTTTTTTTTTTTTTTTTCTTTTAGAGCCCAAAGTACACGGACAGTCCTCTCCCATGTGCCTTCACCCGCCCCGGTTCCGTTCTCTCATATTTCAGCATTACAAATTGCAAGCGTCCTCCCACTCCTGCGCGCAAAAATGTCACTGTAAAGAACCGTTTGACATGTACAATCCGTGCAACTCTTCGCTTCCCCCTCCGATTGTTCCTGGTGATCTCTCTCAAGTTGGTCGATCCTTTTTTTTCCGCTCCCCTACAGCAGCGAGTCAGGAGGCGATCAGCGTCAGGCTGCGATTCATTCACTTCAATACCTCCTCTCACGTCTCTGCTGCGGGAGCATGACTAACCCCAGTGTAAGGAAAGAACACGGACCCTGCAGTTTAAACCACTATAAATTACCTGCACATGTCACATACTTTTGGTTCTGTTGACATCTCAAGAGATCTACAATCTCACAGCTAGATCCTTATGCGTTGGAAAACATCACAAGACCGCCACGCTGAGAAAACAGTTTAAAGAGCAGCGCAGCACAAACACTCGAAGCAGGATTATCTCTCGTTTAGTCTCTTATTTTTGTACTAGATGGAGTGCGCTTGTACCCTGAACAGATATCTGCTGCCCTCAAGTGGTGAATGGGCTTAGATGCAGAAAAGTTTGTGGACTGGTTCAAATTACAGGCCACAGCGTTTCTCTTTTAGGTAACAAAATTTATTGAAATGTTTCTGAAGTATTGCATTTATGAGAATGAATGAACACTGTTGCACAGTACATTTTCCAGCAGGTTTTCTAAAATGCTGAACAAAAAAATATAATATGGTATTAAAATAACATTTAAACAGTGAGGATATAATCAGTAAACAGTAATATAAAAACAATTCACATTTCTTAGTAATTTAGGCACCATGTGCGTGATGAGGATGTAAAAGCACATCTAGAACTAAGAGGAAACTTTTTCCCTGAATTCAGCCTCTCTCAGTTACAGTATAACAGACCCAACAACAACCCTAGTCTTAATCCTTGTCTTGAACAGGTTTGTTTTGAAGCATTTCATTTATAAAACATACTGGCACTACACATCCTAGAAGGAAGCCCCAGGGCTCATATCCAACAACAAGATAACAAAAATAGAGTGGTGAAACCACTTAGTAACAAAACAGCTGCACTGCTGAAGTGTCCTTGAACAAGTCTTTAAATCCCTGTCAGCTGCACTGTGACTTCACTGTGAAGAGCTGGGAGTTAACAGAGATTTTTCCTGTAAAGCATTACTCTTATTACTAATTAACTCCTTGTTTTGTCTCAAGCACAACCATGAATGATACTCCCAACGGTGAGGTCTCTCTGTTTCTCAGCCACTATGCTGTGATACAGTTTACAATGCAGTGTCCCTTGTTCAGGCTCAGTGAAAGCAGCCTTGGAGAAAACCACATGGCTGTCCTGGCTAACATCCACTCCATAAGCCTGACAGAGTCGGGCTGTAAGTGGCACGTCTAAGCACAAGAGCCGAGCAAGTCTGTCAAGCGGAAAGCGGCAGTTGCGGCTGCTGTATCCGTGGCTGAATATTAGCAGCAGATCTCTCCGACATGTCACCAGGTGCTGGTGGAGGGCACAGCACTGCAGGAAGTTCAGCCTCTGAGCCAATCGGAGCACACGTACAGGGTTTCGCTCCAGATAAGCCCGATTGATAGACAGAGCGAGCCTGATGGCAGGAGCACTGCGGAGCCGCTCAGGGAGCTCCATGATGTGCTGTGTGGCACGAGCTGAACCTGGGAGACACAAGGAAACGAGAAAATTGTCAACAAACATGGAGAAATCATCCCAGTTGGAACACCTTTCAGGTCTCCAACAACAAATTATTCAGGATGTATGCTTCACTTTTCCATCAGTGCTCTGCATTAAAAAAGCTGCTCATGCACTATAACACTGGCTTATTGCATATTTGCACTCATGCTTCAACATCTATACAAATATATCAATTCAGAAATTCTGTTAAGCATTCAATTACTACATATAGTAACCAACCCAAGTTGTACAGAAGACCAAGAGCCTGAAACTCTTCCTGGTTGGGATGCAGTTCTGTTACAGTTGCGTAGCAATCCAGCAGCCAGCTTAGATTCTCCTGTAGGTGTGTGTCGTTAATGCGTGGGTCGTAGAGCCGCAGGGGCTCGCCACAAAGGCGATAAGAGGCATAGATGAGGAAGCGTACTGTCTGCTCTAAAATGGCCACACAGTCCAACCCAGACACCCTCTGGATGATCATGTCCTGCTTCACACCACGCAGCCGATCAAACACAAAGCCATACACCTAAAAGATAAGAGTAATTTCAGTAAAAGAAGACATGTCTCAGAGAGTTTTATTTTTACGCATCTGTGATTATAACTTTGATATTACAATGTTCTGTTTTGTCATTTTCTAGCCAACCTCGGTTGCATATTGAAATACAAATATGACAACATAATGAGCAGGAAGCCAAGCACTTTGATCTAAGCAGGTTATGCTATGTGAGCAAAGTGTTTTGAAGCTGAACATCTCTATTGTGTGCTACAGTACATGGTCCTTATGGGCCTTTTTCGGGGAGGCTATGTGATGGCAAACTGCCTGTAACCTCAAAATTCACTGATGTTTCAAGTTTCATTTTAAGTATGTAGATAATGCCAAAAGTATAAGTGAACAACTCCCTTAATATATGAAACAATGATCAAAACAATGTGACTGCAAAATAGATGTGTAAATACTACTCACCTCAGTCCAAGGACACAGATTAGGGGAGGCAGCGATGTCGTCAATAAGGTAACACACAGTTTTCAGAAGGACAGCAGGTGGACGGAGGTCAGCGGGGTTTGTCGAGTCTTTCCCAGCTGCTGGTCTGGAGTACTCCTTGACGGCACGCAATGGGTCTGCCCTAGGCTGTCGATCCCTTTCAGTTCCTGCTAACATCTCAAAATGGTGAAGGCGGTTCTGCGTCTGACGTTCCCACAGCTCATGAGCAGGGCACATGGTCTGGCAGATCCCCCTGGGCACTGTTTCTTTACCATGCTGTTCACGTCTATCATCCTCCTCCACCTGTCTCATCTGTGCTTTGTCTTGGCCTCGCCATTGCTCCTGGTTCCTCTGCCTCCACTCTCCTCTTGGTGGTGCATCCCTCCTCTGTGAGTGAGAGCTGTTTGAGGAGATTATTTAGTAGCTGAATATGTGGTATAACAGGAAGCAAATCAGCAATACAACAGCTGCTTCTCCTATGTTGGCCCACAACATAGGAGAAGCACATGACAACTTCCACACAAACCAATGTCCAGTAGAGTCCTGCTCTGTCTGTGTTGAGCTTACATCTGCTTAGGACAGAGTCTAACACCAACACATTTATAGGTATATCTGTCTCTTCCGGTGTAGTCTACGCCAAATTACTTTTGGAAACCATCAGTTCGAGTCTAGCACCATGTGAGACTTCAACCGTTAATGTCCCATTTAACTTCATACATACAGCACAGACTGTAGGTCAATGCAATCACTGTTTAAGTAAACCGAGATAGCGAATGGTTTAGTCAACTCTCTCATGCCAACTCAATCTAAGCTCTTTGTGCTTGGTTACTACCTTATGGCTACTACATTAATGGCTGTTAGTATCCTCTGTATGTGTATAGTTATTGCAGCGCTAACCACCAAGCTAACATTAATGTATAGCCATTAGCTAGAAACGACAGCTAGCTACCTAGCTAACAGCGACAGCGCGAATAACACTTCCTCTACCTAACAGTACGTAGGTTTCACAAAGCACGCTGTCAACATTTAATAAAAGTCTTTGTGTTGAATGCAATTTCAACGAATTTCATAATTAGTGTGAAATAAATACCATGTTTGTACTCACATGCGACGAGGAGCTCTCCTACGGTTCATTGGTCCTTTCAGCAAGTTGTCGTTTACCTGCATCATCCAATAAAAACGCGTCTTTGTTGTTTTGATGTGACGTTACATCCGGAACGGCGACGGTTTATTTCAGATGATTGGAAAAAACTTTGGGACACAATCAATGCATCCGTGGAAATTATTCATGATGTAGTTTAATCCTTCAAACTATGTTTATGCCTCCCTTGTGCGATCAGCGAATACACTCACCAAGCACTTTATTAGGAACACCATACTAAATACAGGGTAGATAGCCTTACCATGCTCTAAAAACAGTCTCAGTCTCAGATAGATTCAGATGTGGTGACTGGGGAGGCCACTGAAGTACACTAAACTCATTATTATGCTCACGAAGGCCATTACACATAAGTTTTGTTTTGCGACATGGAAGTATCCATTATAATATGTGCAAATTGTGGCTTTAAAGGGATGCACAGGTCAGCAAACACTCAGGTAGGATATGACATTCCCAGGGCATGAAAATGTCAGGAGGTAAGCAGTTTCAGAAATACTCGAACCAGCCCATTTGGCATCAACAATCATGCCACAGTCAAAGTCACTGAGGTCACCCCCTAACCTCCCCCACCATTCTGATGTTTGAAATGATCATCATCTGATGCTCCTGACCTGTATCTGTGGCATTTTATGTACTGCACTGCTGCCAAATGATTGGCTGATTGGATAGCTGCATGAATACTCAGGTGTATTCCTTGTAAGGCGAGTGTATAATGGTAACACATGAGAGGCAGAAAAAAATGAAACATATAAAATTAACTTTTCTTCAAGAAAGACCAGTATTTTGTGATTCTTTTCAATTATCGAGCAACTGCACAGTACTGTGCTACAGATTTAGGCTTGTTAAATGTCTAAATTCTTACCAATCGCGTCATATGAAGAATTTGTCTGATTGGTACAAAATTCATTCTGCAGCAATGACCTCAAACCTTCACCCTGATCTAAACATCATGGAGTCAGTCTGCGATTACGTGAAGAGACAGAAGACAGTGAGACAGCCTAAATCCAGAGGAACTGTAGCAAGTATACTAAGGAGAACTGGTCCTGTTTTAAAGGCAAAGGGTGGTCACAACAAATACTGATTTGATATGTTTTTTCTGTTTTCTGCACTTTGTATAGCATTAATTGATAATTAAAACTATTCATGGCATTATTTTTGACGGCATCATCAGTTTACTTTTAGAGCCTTTAACTTTGGCACGGTACTGTACAATAACGAACATGTGCATTTAAAGTTTTCTGAATTCTGACTCTTACAACTTGGCTCACAAATTTGTATTCCCAGCATTAACACTCCATTAAGATTTTTTGCATCTGTATTTAACAAAACATAAAAGTGAAATATCCACATCTTGAATACTGTTGGTTCTGTTCAATTTATATTTTTATTGTTGTTTTCTATTTATGAACAATGTTCCATCTATAAAACACTATCAGTCATTATTAAACATTTACAATTTCTCATAATACAGCTGCAAAAAAAATCAGCAACACAGATAAAAAAAACACAAATGGCACAAACATATTTAAACCGGGGAAACTGGAGGGTGGAAGGGATGTAAAAGTGCATGTACTGCGTATCCCATGCTGTGTGGTATCCTTCACTGTTTGGGGCAGTAGAGCTCGTGGGTTCTTGCTGTACCAAGCTGCTCTTCCTCCATGGCCTGCTGGACATGGACTGTATGCCGGCAGACAAGCGATGACAGCTCCAGCAGCTCTGAAAATGCACTGGGAAAAAAAAGGAAAACACCAAAGTCTGAGAACAAATGTAACCTAATCAATGGCAAGTATAGATTTTTAGGTGCTTCTGAATACTTGCCTGTGTTCAGTTCTTTAAAAATAAAGTAACAATTTATCTTTTTTACAGCCACAGAAATAGAAAATTAAGCCACTTAATGAAAACATCACGAACAGTTATGTCAGAGCAATCATAGCATACAGTAAAATTCTCTGGGAAGGAACAATAGATCACTAAATCAAAACATTGACACAGAGCAGACCATGTTGTATTCTCACAGTTCTATACATGTGCCTACCCTGACAGCTGCTGACTGATGTCCTTTGATGTCATTTTTATGTCCCTAAGGCACTCAAGAGATATGCTGTTGTCCTTATGATTTCCCTCAGTGCACTCCACCAGCAACTTCTCGCTCTCCTTCAGACAAGCCTCAGCTTTATCTAAAATGGATAGATACAGGTAGACATGATTATCCTAACAGTACCTAACACTGGCTAGGTCACACTGAATAATTTAAAGAAATTTGTTTAATTTCTATTAGCTTGCGGAACAAACAAAGCACATTGTTTAAAGTGACATGTCTTTTGTGAAGACCCTGAAAACCAACTTCTTACAGTAACCAGTAAGGTCCTACAGTGTTAAAGTCAGAATAACACTGGCTGTTTTACATTAGAGATTCCTGTATTTTATGGTCTATGCTTCTGTAATTGGTTTGAGGAGGTCCAGACTGTGTTGGAGAAATGAGATATCAGATATTTCCGTGCACTAATTAGAATCTACCAATGTAAGAATCAATGTCAGATTACAATTTTTAAGTTGTTATTTTATATATGATTAACTATGCTCTTTTTTATTATTTTTAAACTTAGTAACTACAACCTAGAAATTCCCCTCTGTCTCCATCAATGAAGAAATTCTTGACAGGCAGCTCATGCCGGGTGGTGTCAACAGCTGTTGCAAAACACTTGTAGTCCTCTGTGAACTGCTTGGCAGCTTCTGCCACAGGAGTCAGTGCAGCAATCTGATAGAAAATTAAAGATGAGTAGGATGAGAATCGTGTAGTCAAACACACAAATACACAGTGGATACATTTTTACATAAAAAATAAAGACTATTACACCAGATATTCAACAGCTCTTTGATTGGACCCTGTCGTCAATCAGCACATGTGTGACCCTACAAGCCTCAATAAGATATGAGTATGCAAAAGTAGCAAAGTGTCTCCGGCGATAAATGTCAGTTTTTTTGTTTCAAAATAATGCTATACAGTGGATATTTTAAATTTATATTATACGTAATAAACATTATGATTTCCAGTCATAAGACGCTTCTGTGCTAGGTTCAAGATCCAGGTATGATGTTTAATGTTTGTTGCTGCTTGGCAAGGATGTGACATTCACATTGTATCTGCCATTACAATCATGAACAGCGACCGTTTCTTTCATTTAATGTCAAATGCATGGATTAAAATAACTAAAGTATAGTTTGAATGTACACACGTTAAAAACGGTCAATACAAAGAACAAAGTCTCCTGACCTGCAAATCCAACAGCTCATTCTCAAGCCTCTTCTTTTCTGCAAGCAGGTATTGACGCTTCTTCCTCTGGACCTCATTATGTAGTGCCTTTTCTTCCTCCATCATCTGCAGGATCTTTGCCTCTGCCTCAGACTTGAGTTTTGCAGTATTGCTCTCCATCTTCGGTCAAACATCACAGAGACAGAACCAGATCGTTAACAGCATGGGACTCATGACAAAATGTTTATTCCCCATCAAGCACATCAGTGGAAAAATCACTGTAAACTACTTTAATAGTTTGATTTAAAATATCATTGTACACTGATTTAACAAAGTAGATACACTGAAAGCAATCTTCCACATATCAGCCACTAACTCACCTTAGCTGTGAGGTACGCCAGTAGGAATGTTTGCATTTCAATGTCCCTCTTCTCATTCTCTGGGCTTCTCTCAGGTTCCGCTGCATTTTCTATCACTGTTTTGTCTTAGAGAGATTCAAAAGAAAACTGTTATAGGCTTGTCCCATTTGACCCCACACATTTCTGGGGTTTAAATCACTTTACCTTTGATGACAGAAATATCAAAATCTGGCCGAAAGCAGTGTCCATCTGAGAAAGTAGACTGCAGCATACTTTTCCCGAGCAGTGATGGTTCGGTGTCACGTGACATTGCTGTAAGGAAGATAACATGAACGTGCAACTTTATTAGTGTTACATCACCAGTAAGGCTCAGGGGATGCGGGGAGTAACTGTTAATGAAACCAAGGGGGAAAGTTCAACAATATAACAAAAGGATTTTATTTATAACAACGGCCATAACAATTAGCTACTGATAGATCTCAATGTTATAGGGTCAATTAGAACCTGGGGAAAATAGGCTGATAAAGAAGATCTTTCCACTGCCTGGTTTCACTGCAAGATATCTACAACTGACTCAATGAGAATCATACACAGTCCAAGTATTAACAACATAGCCTAAAAATAAAGACCTGCTTTAAAGCAGTTCAAGTACTGGTGAGTTAATATAATTGCTACTGGGGCACACAATTATCATATTGATTTAAATTCACAAGACAGAATTGAAAAATGTACTCATCTGTTATGTGAATACACATTTGCAATTACTACCATAGGAAATACTTACATGTTGCAAGAGCCTGTGGGGCCATTGAGCGTCTTGGTGGAGTGCCCACTTTTGGTCTGACACCAGTGGGTTTAGGTGAGGAGGGTTTTGGTGGCACAGCAGTAGACTCATTGTTCAGTGAGTTACTCTGTTCATGGTTAAAGGGATGTAATAATATATAAATGTGTAGCATCAAAAGGGTGTCAGCAACATACACAGAGAAGTGAACACACCTGAACTTTATATACACAAAGGGGACAGAGGAGAAATATTTACTAATCAAAGAGGCAATACCTTTGAAAGCGATGTTTTCTCAGCAGACTGCATGTATCGAGACTTCACTATAGTTCCACTTGCTGAAGTTTGATGAGGAAACAATGAAGAAATTGATTAACCCTTGTTAATGTTAATTAAACATATGTGCATGTCTTATATCAGCTACAAATTCCCCTTTAAGAGAAAAAACATTGGTTTCAGAATTTCAACATGATCCAGAAAGTCAGTCAATATGAGTACATCAGCACAATTTGGTGCATTTAGCAGTATTTTGGCAAGTACTATGAGTTTTGGAACATACTGGACATATGAATGGACAGAAAATAAGAAGTGTGATACAGGAATAGTTTCAGAAGTCTCTATGCACACTTTAAATACTTTTCTGCAGTGGCAATGTCGCACACATGAAATATCTAAATCACATTCAAGCTAATTTCAGGTTAGAGTGTCACCGTCAGTTTTAAACAACTGGGAGCTGCTTTATGGGAATTGTGGGCATATGGCTATATGTCATGTCTGAAATGTGTCAGCACCATAAAAACTAATTCATTACATCCACAGACGCAGGTATCCAGAGTCAGGCATTGAGAACTTAACGCAAATACTTACATTTAACACCTTTCTTCCCAGTTCCACTGTTGTTGGCTTTATTAGGATTGTTCCCACTTTTCGAGCTGAAAACATATACAAAAGTAGCTGTCACATTCAATAGCACTTGAGGAAAAGAGAGAGCAAATTACAGAGGAGATCACTTTTTTATTTAGAAAACGAGCTAAACCCAAGGCTAGGCTATAATGTTAGCTAAGCTGCCCTTAAGTTACTTAAGATATAGTTCACAAAAACATAACGACGCGTACATGTAGCTGCTCTAATAGGCTACGTGCTGGCCATATGTCTGGTTCAGCAAAGTGTAAATGTGAATTTATCGATTAATAAAATAATATGAAGCGTTGTAGCTAAAACGGCTTTGACCGACTGAGTTTCCTCTGTATCAAATTTTCTTCATATTAAAATGGTCACAAGTCTGCGAATTACAAGACGCGCTTAAAAGACAGAAAATATAACGGCAACTACCTTTTTGCCTCGGCGGAGGCATTTTTAAAACTACTTGGAGCAACTGTTGCTCTTCTCGACGCCATAATGTTTTGAAGCAAACCGCCTGTACGCCAGTTTTGTGAGCCGACAGAAACAAGGGGTGGTACAAGTTCCGCCCTACATTTTCTTCTTCACTGTAAATTTGTGGCGAATTGCAAACATTCAAAGTGAGCGCTGACATCCACTGTACTGGAGTGTGTACAGTCATAGTTATGGCACTAAATTATCTTAATAGTCTTTATAAGCTTCATACCAGGGTGAGTCTGATACTTGACACTATTTGGGACATAGAAAGACCTACATTAGATATAGATATAGATATATAGATATTCACTTTTATCAATGATCGTCATATCTGTGTTGTCTCTTTTTTAGCTTCAATTGCCATCTCTTCTTTTGTAGTGATGTTTTCTTGCTCATGCACAGAGTCAATATAATAATGTGAATACTTGTATAATATATCTAATGCAGTCTCCAGTCTTATTTATGGGGCTTATGGTGTTTTCTTCTTTGCTGAACCTGTGACAGAGAGGTTCTACGTGAGATATGCGGCACTGTTGCATTGTATCATACAAGTGCTCATATTATTGTGTCCACACTTTGTAGTTGCACAAGTGAAAAATATATTTTACAGAAAGAATGCAACATCTGCTCAGGAGAGGAGATGTGTAAACCTACAGTTGTTCTATTAACCACTAGATGGGTGTAAGGGTCTGCATTCACTGGGCCAATGCTGGAGAGCTGTGTAAATCCTGAGCAGTTAACCAGACCATCACAAGAGTAACAGCAATGAACTGACTGATTATGATATACATGCAGGCAATATGGAGTGTCTAGGCCACCTATGATGTGTAATTGGGACACCCCAGAAGTTACCAACACAGACACAGAGTCAAACTGTAACTTCAATCCTTAGTGCTGTAACCCAATGGAGATGATCACACTTCATGTGCATGTACCTGCATGTGTGCGTCTTCATCCCATTTGTGTGGGTATCTTCTTAGCAAGTTCTCTTACCTGCAGTTTACTGCTTGTTTGTATGCGCAAGTCTTAAAGAACATAATGGGCGCTGATCCCACCTGTCTGAGCTGATCTCGGACAACAGGAAGGACAATAGGAAGAGAGTGGGTGTGGGACTGGGTGGTAAACACTGGTCAGCAACTTCTGTCTTAAGTCACTTCCACAGACATGGTTGGATAAACTTCTGGGGGTAGAGATAGATGGCTTGGGAGTGGGCATCTAAAACCAAAAATGTAGGGAATAATGAAGTGCGTTTAATATTTGCATGGAAGTTTTTACTTTGTATCCTTTATTATAGCACAACAGTTTTTAAAATATATATATAACTTTTAAAACATTAGTTGAATTAGATTTCTACAAAGTGGGTATGCTGGATGACATCCAGATATTGAAACTAGTTTTATTCTGACCTTTCTGCTTTAATGAATTTTCATGATAAAGGTTGAACATTTGGGCTTGGCACTAAAACAAATCTCTCACAAATACATGTCTGTATTTGTGTGTGTGTGAGACAAGCATGTGGTGTGTGTGTGTGTCCTACTTTATCAGCCTGTTTAAAGGCCGGGTCTTATCATTGCTCTACTCTCTCTCAGTGTGTAATAAAGCCTCGAGGCAGGCTGCAGTGTGTCCGCATGCTGGCTGTCCATCTCTCACCACCAAGCAATGCCAGGACCAATAGTTACTTTGAGGTGGACAACTAGTGCTGTTGACGAGGACGATATAAGCAGCATTCACTCTTTTGGATTCAAACAGTGGTATTTTTGATTTTATAGTATAAATGTTTAATTGGTATAGAAGTTTCCTTATACATTTCTTTGGAATAAGGAACGATATTCAGTCCACTGCTGAGGAGCTGAGGTGAAGGAGTGAGAAGTGCATGTTGAAAGACAGAAGTATAAAGAGACATGGAGTCGCTGAATGAAAGTCCTTGTCTCCTTCCTGAGCCCACCTCTGTTGCCTCTCTCTCTGCCTCTGCTCCGAAACTCTGACGTCTAATGAAGGATTTGCTTATGTCACTGTGACCTCACTGATACTCCGCTTTGCCACTCAAAGGCATTTTGGGGCGATAAAACGTGAGAAGAGACAGCTTTAATTTGTGTTTTGAACGAAGTGAAAGAAAAATTGTACTCAGCTCTCCTAACACATGTATGTACACATGATTGCACTCTCTCTCACACACACACAGACAGACACTCACAAAAAAACCCCAGCCATGCAGCCCACACACCAGCCCCTCTTCCCTTTGCGGTAAGCTGTTACTCATCACTATCCAGTCTGCCAGTCTGGTCCACATAGCCTTGCAGGAATGCCTCAGATACACAGTGCCTTATACAGTAAAGCCAACAAGCACTATTTACAGCATTAAGTCAGGTGTTAAAAACATCACATCACCTTAAGTCTGGTTATTGTCCTTTTGCTTGTAATTATATATATGTATTCATTTATTTAGTATTCAATAACTGATTTACCAAAGTTATAATCTTATTAAGTCATCAGACTTATTTATTGTTTGTCTTTTCATGGGTCTATTTCTTCTGATTTGACAGGTAAAGCGTTTGTGTCCTGTCTTGGTACAGAAATGCCCTTTTGGTTTTTGGCCACCTCAGCTCTCCAGAGCAGATGGGCGTACGATTTCTTCTGTTTGCTCTGAATTGTACTGGTGAGAGCAGCTAAAGAAAGACCTGACCAGCCAACCAAGAGCTCCAGGTGTTAAGTCATTAAGCCTCTATTAGCTCACCATGGTAAGAGGTTGAGCATTAGGACACCATTTACTTCTTACCTTCACAATATCCAGGCCGCTCTACTGATCATTTCAAGCCTTTGAAATTTCCAAATCTGCCTACTTTGGGTATATTACATTGAAGAAGTCATGATGTTAGCAACAGAAGCTTTATATGAACGGACAAACAACTGTTCTCACTGAAAATCAACACTTATCAACACCAAATGACCTGTGTGAGAATGTTTTTGCAAAGGAGAGTTAGATGAGGATATTGATCTCAATCTTCATTCTTTATAGAGAGATGAAAGCAGCCTCGAGGCAACACCACGTCCATCGAATGACCCAAAGTCTTGTTTTCCACCTCATCCATGCGTCGCTCACTTCCTAATTGTTTTAAATACTGTGCTTATCTTCTCAGGACGTGACCTCAGCTTGGCGTTCACTCTTGCTGCAGTGCTGGAGGCCGAGGGATTTCCTCACATCATTACAGGTCAAAGGCTTATGTTCCTCAGTGAATGAGAAATTACAGGAGAAATTATATGTTGTGTACCAAGTGGAATCTGTTTTTCAATGGCTAATCTTAAATGTAACATATTTCACTAAACCGAGGCAGAAAATGACACTAAATTAAATTTGAGATACTTGCATGTGTTGCTTAAGGATATACTGTATTTATGAGCATGTGAGTGTGAGTGTTTGTCTTTATGTATCCATGTGAATTTTTGCAAATGAAAGACGAGCACCATATAAGCAAACATGACTGGCTGTGTGTGTGTGTGTGTGTGTGTGTGAGAACCATGTGCAGTGCTTTAGCAGGGCAGTGTAGCGTGCAGTGCAGGAGTGAGCAGAGGCGGCCCAGGCCAGCGCAGCCCCCAGTACCCTGGTAATCCCTGCGTTTTCAGGAGCCCTGGCCCGTACTTGATGAGCTTGAGCAAGAAAAAGGTTGCGCTCTCTCGTGTGTTTCTCTCTTCCCTCTTTTTCCTCTTTCGGTCTCTCACTCTTTTATTCCCCCTCTTTTTCTCAGGCCCCCCCACCCTCCCCGTCCCCTGGAGCCACTTTGCGAATGAATGGATTCCAAGTGTTTACTCAGCAACTCCGTCTGTCCCTCTGTCCGTCTATATTTCTCAGGATTTCATCAAAAAGAGGAAGAGAACCTGCTGACCAACTACCATCAGAGACCGCCGGGGACTATAGGTGTACATTTGACAAGAAATGGGAGAATATCTTAGGGGGAATGCACTGCTCATCCCTGCACCTGTGACTTCAAATGCACACATGTAGACTGCCAAGATTTAATATCACAAATATAACAGGTGTTTCTTGTAAGGCCGTCAGGGACACACACACACACACACACATCCAACCACTGTTTATTACAGCAATGTCCTACTAGATTTCTATCCATCACAGAAATTACAAGTTTATGGTTAAGGTCAAATTTCTATGTTTTTTTCTCACTTTTTAGTCCTCAATATGACAACAAGCAAATACATAAAGGATTGAATCCACAAGTAAAACGTCCCTCTCTGGAGTGACGTACCATCAAACTTATGTAAAACAAAATAGAAGTATTTTCTGAATGATGTTGGGCCACCTCATTCCTGGGCTAACAAAATAAGGACTATTGTACTTGTAAATGTTTATTAGTTTTTCCACAGAATGTTTTGGAGAACTTTTATTACTAAATACATTCATGTTTGGGTCTGTAAATGGCCCAAACCCTGTGACAATATTGAATTGATTTATTCATATGAGATAATAATGTTATTCATTCCAACAAAAGCAACTTATTCAGGATAATTTGTTTTGGCATTGCCTTATATTCTAGATTCTTTGGTCAGGTTTACACAGTTAAGTGAGATTCAAGCTACAGCAGCTACTGCCTCTCTGATAGGCAAATAAGGTAACTGTACATTACAGCAAGATGTAATGTCAATACTGCAAGTTTCTTTTTTTTTTTTTTATCATCAACACAAACATGAGCAGAGCTTCAGCTCATGTCTACAATTAAGATAAAAGATTTGCAAAAACATGATTTTCTTTTTCTTTTTTCTTTCTTTCTTTTTTTTTGGATTATCTGTAATATAAGAGCTTAGTGCATGTTACAGCTATAGCAAACCTGGGCTTTACACTTAAGTTAATTAATGGCATTTTTCAAACATTGCATTGTTGTGTAAGGCTCTTGGCTACTGTATAAGAAGATGCTGAACAGGCCCAGAATTTGGCTGCCAAATAGCAAATATATGGCATTTTCAGTCCTCTTTCCTTTTAATTTACAGCATCATTCTGGTACTGAGTGGGGTAGGGGCTCAATATCAGCCATTTTGTTATAATAGTAGTACTGAAACAAGGTTTTCACTGCACACCAAATGTGCTTGTGTGTGTGTAGGGGGCAATAGATGCGTAGAATACAGTGGCCAAAATCACAAACGCATAAACTGACCACGGTACAGGGAAAGCGTACAGGGAGCAGCGAGGTGCAGGGAAGTGTACAGGGGAGGCTGTGGTGGGGAGGTTGGGGAGGGGAGGGGGGGATTAGCAAGAGGCCGCAGGCCCCGAGGCAGAGGGCCCGTTTCCTGGCCTGAGCCCCTGTTTGTCCTGCCTGACCTGACAGCTCTGAGGGGCAGATCCTGCTTGGATACAGCCCCGCTCCCACGCCTGTCTGAAGCTGTTAGCCACTGGCTGTGAGTAGCTAGCTGGGCTTAGTGTTGTCTGAGCTGCGGCTGGGTCGGGAGGGGTCCAGTCATCTGTGTGTGTGTGTGTGTGTGTGTGTGTGTGTGTGGAGGGGGTGGTGTTGGTGGGGGGTTGTGGAGGGGGTGTTGGTGGAGTGAGGGTGACGGGGAAACAGGCATCTGGTAGAACAGAGAGTGGTTATGACTAATGACATATTTTTTCATCAGCCCTGCCAGAAGGACAAGCAACCATACTGTCTAAAAAACCGAAGTAATGAACGACCGTGAATGCATATATACAAATAAAGAAGAAACAAACATAACGTTTTAAAGAGGGTATTTGGCCAATATATGTGTATTGTTCAGAGCAGCTTTGGGGCATATATTGTACAACATTCTTCCTAAAGATATTCACTCATTTGGCAGTGTTACCGGAAAGATCTGTCGAAAAATCTGCTCTCAAAAGTATTCAAGTAGATTGATGGTGACTGCAAAGGCCACGCTATATGATCCACATCATTTTTTTATAACCTTGTGTCACTGGGTTGTAGTAAATGTTCATTCAATAGGAGGCCGCCTCGCTGGGCTCAGTCCAGAAGTCCTATCATTCCCAACAATCCACAACACCTCTCGCCCAATGTTGTTCAAAGTGATGGCAGCGGGTCACCACCCTGTGTATCTTTCCCCTTTGTAATTAACTTCAACCCTCTATTTGCCTAAATAATCAATTAGAAGCGCTATCACATGCTTGTGTTTGAAGGGTGTTGTCTGCATACCAATTGTGTGCAGAACTGTGTTTTCACTTCAAAATCCATAAGATAACACGTCTCCTCTCCGGGCCAGGGGACTGTTTGATTATCACTCTCCAAAAATGAAAATGAAATGAAGGGGATATTTACTTTTCTTCCCCAAAAGCTTTGATAGCTCAATTGCTTGTTTTCAGTGGCTTGTTATTATTTTTCAATTGGTGGATTGGCTGTTGAGTTTGGAGGAGCACAGAGCAGCTCTGCGAGTGTTGTTTCTGCCCCTGGATATACACACCGAGCTGTCAGTGAAAGGCCGGAGAGAACAGCAGAGAGACACAGTCAGAGAGATGGAAGAGGTCATCAACAAACCTCTCGGACATTAAAGGCTTCATATGTGTATAATGTTCCACAATGGTTTAACACATCACAGGTCACTGGCACTGACTACCCAATACTTTTTCATGGCTGTGGGCTTGAGCTGACAAAAGGCCCTTTCAAAATAAAGTATTTTTACTAACTAAATCCTAAAATCACATTTTGAAATGGCTCGTACAGAGAAGTAAGTATACACACTACACTACAAAAAAAACACCCCAAACTCCTTAACTGACAATTGAATTACACTGTAGTGTTATATCACAGTACTACTTCAGTTCCTTTGGGTCAGAGGACTATTACAATTTTCTTTTTGGTTTTATCCTCCTGCCTCCATCGTCACTGGCTCACCAGTGGCGTCATTCCCGCCCTGCCTTATAAAACTGTCAACGCCTTTCTCTCACCTGGACTGACACACACCACCCAAACACCAGGGCAGCACAGGGGGAGTATACTTTTGGCCAGAGCACGGGGGACCATCCACTAGTAGGAAAATACGCACCTTTAACTTGTTTCTTTTACGGACATTTTCCAACCCCTCCAGCCGATCATTTCGACAAAAAGAAGATCATCACATTGTTTCTTTTATGAATCTGGCAAATTATTCTTACTTCTCTGGCATGTGCAACATGACCGCAGAGACGCAGCACTCGCCCGCCGAGGCAAGTCCTGTTGTCCTGTCTCCAAACGTGAGCTTGGACTCGCCGCTGCCTCCTCCTCCTCCTCCTCCACCGCCTCTGATGCTGCAGGCCCGGGCAAAGGACAACATTTTGATCAAGTCTGAGCCCAGGGGAAACAGTCCCGGCACGGAGGATGGAGCCGCTCTGGGCCAGACCGAGGAGCACCTGCCCACCGGGAGCCGCCGGAGGAAAAGGCCCGTCCAGAGGGGGAAGCCTCCTTACAGCTACATCGCTCTCATCGCCATGGCCATCGCCAACTCCCCCGAGAGGAAGCTCACCCTGGGGGGCATCTACAAGTTCATCATGGAGCGTTTCCCTTTCTACAGGGAGAACTCAAAGAAGTGGCAAAACTCCATCCGCCACAACCTCACCCTCAACGACTGTTTCGTGAAGATCCCCAGGGAGCCCGGCAGACCAGGTAAAGGCAACTACTGGACTTTGGACCCCGCAGCTGAGGACATGTTTGACAACGGGAGCTTTTTGAGGAGGAGGAAAAGGTTCAAGCGCACAGATGTGAGCACTTACCCCGGATACATGCAGAGCTCCAGCGCCTTTACGCCGACCCCGATGGGAAGACCCTCGTACCCCAACACTCTCTACGCCGGGATAGGGTCTGGTTACGGCTCTCAGCTGACGGCCACATCCCCGCATCCCGCCATGCTGCATCACTACCAGACCTCCGCCGGGGTCGGCCAAGGACAGCCGCGCATGTTCAGCATCGACAACATCATCAGCCAGCAGACGGTGGTGCAGAGCGGCCCGGGCGGCGCGGAGCTCAACGCCCAAGCGCTGGGAGGGCTGGGCGGGGGTGACCTGGGCGCCATGACCTCCAGCTGCTCGGTCACGGGCACCGACCCGTCCGCGTGCTTCCAGGCCCAGACGGTCAACCCTTCGGCGAATATGCTGAGCAGGAACAGCGGGAACATCGCATCCAATCTGGCCGCCGGGTACCCGTACTCGTCTTCGGCCTCTCCTCCGAACCTACCCGCCATGACCCAGTCTGGGTTCTCCCCGGGGAGCTCTCAAGTTTACTGCTCCGGGAACCGGCTCTCCCTGCCGGCCCTGCGCCCGGGCTCGTGCGCCGAGCACACGGAGCAGCTGCTGGGCCTCCCCAGCCCCATGAACTCCTACAACAACACCTACATGAGACAAGCTAACTTTGCATCAGGATTAGACCGGTATATGTGAGACTTCATTAGCTGAAAAAAAAAAAACCCTAACCCTACTAAATAGTCCCATACTAAAGAAATATTCCCTCAATGAGTCCAAATGAAATCAAACACAGTTAGTATGATAACATAAAAGGCCCCTATCAGAAAAATACTGGGGCCTATTTTCCAAAATGCCTTAAATGACCCACTATTTTGTCAGCATACATGTAAGAATTAGATTTTTTTTTTTTTTTTTTTTTTTGCCAGGATCAGAAATGAAATGACGCCAAATGACCGAGCCTCATGCAAAACATTCCTATTTAAAAGGTGTAAAGCCATTTAGATCCGTATGACACATTCCATGACTGTATCTCAGAGCTTTAATGTATTTCATTGTGACATATTTCGTTCATATTTCCTGTATTTTTCAGTTTGTTTTTAAGTTTCACTGTGTGCGTTATATCATTCGAGTCTGCTGTTTTTTTATGTAAATAGTTTGTTAATGTAAAGACGTTAATAAAAGAAAATGTGTTGTTATTTGGTGAAGACAGATGGTCGGAAATAAATTCTTTTTTTTTTTAAATAAATGTGGTCTTTGTTTATGACTGAATTAGTTTAAATAAATAAATAGGTGATTCATTATCAGACAAGTGAGGTTTATATTAGTTTTTCCTTTCATATTAGGCCACTGATCAGTAATTCATTTGTCTATTAACACTGTTCAGTCAAAAGTATATAACACGATAACACTATTGAACTAAAAGTAAAATTATTCATATTCAAATAAATAGATACATCTTTTTTGGCTAGTTTTTAGGTGTTACCTAAAAATTTAGTCATTAGAAATCTTTCAATATGTTCCTGTTGTAAAGTGAAATGTTTAATATTACCTTGTTATGCTAACACAAGGTAAACATGTGACATTACTGATGACACTGATTTGCTGGATAGAATTCAAAAGCCAAATTTTTCCATGATACATTGCCCATCAATAAATTTACAATTTAGACTCAATAAGGCAACACAACATTCATCATCAGCATCATTTAAAGTATAAACTGAGCACAAATCAAAGACACCTAGGTTAGAAATTGTTCACATTTGACTGTAGTAACCACTCACAGTACCAAGAAAACACAAATAATGTAAAATGTCCAAATGTATTTATCCAGTTAAAAGTGGGTTCAAAGCCTGAAATACAGACTTCTTGTCAAAACAGATACCTGTATACATGCAACACAATGACAAAGTAAAAGATGTACAAATGTAATAAATAATTTTTTCAAGTTTCTGTTACATTCTCAATATGTCTTTAGAAATCATCTTTATCAGAGTCTAACTTGTTGGTGGGTAAAATCTCACTAGTCCCTTTATTTTGAAATCCACTGTAAAGTTCTTATTTAGGATGTCTTGGTTAAATTTAATTAAATTTCCTTTTTTCGGGATCACTTTAATAATAATGCTTTTATGTTATTTGTGAAATGGATTTTTATCATTTTATGCAACAAAAACTATTTTTGTTTCGAGGTTGTGGATGCTCACTGTCTGTTTCTCTGAGGGGCTAAAATAACAAATCTAATGACTGTTAACTGGTTAAACTATTCATTACCAGCTAGTTGTTATTCAGATTTTAAATATTCAGTCGAAAATGAAAATATCAAATGGACACTAATATAGTTAATAAATATACATTGATGGGTGAAACCTGGAATTAGTGAAAGTTTCCTCTTTTGTCAACTGAGGTCATGTGGAAATGAAGAAAATGTAAAAATTGGTGTTGGTGAAAAAACAGCAGTAAGCCTATTTAGTTCTTTGTAGCACTCAGCTGGGACGATATCTATGGTGGAGCAGTAATTCAGTTACATTTTGGTGGTCTTCATTAAATTTAAAGTTTAAAATAAAAACCAAAAACACAATTCACAAAAACAATTCAATCTCATATTAAAAAAAGAAAGAGAAACAATATGTACAGATATAAACTTACTATTATTCAACAGTAATAATAAAAAACTCTGAATTATTATTATTTTTTCTCAGGTGATCAATTTTTCCAGCTATTTATCATTTGGCTTCACATTTCTATGTCTGACTTTCCAGACAGTTACAGGCCAGATGAAAGTTTCAGAGAGGTCAGACTGTCACTTCTGATAACAATCATAACAGGAGATTCTTACAGCTGCGACACTTCCACAGCGGACCATCTACACTGCATCTACTACTGTACTTAGACTGCTGATACATCAAAGTGGCTATTGTAGGTTATGCTACAGTTTCTGTGGGAGGGGGGCCATGATACAATCAGTATTGCTGTAAGGGTTATGTTATAATGTTATATGTCTCAGCTACAGTTCCTCCCACCTTTCTGCAATAAGTCTACAGCAAATGGTGTGGGTCAGTCTGAGCAAGGCCAGGATCAAACACGGGGCTGAAGCAGTCAGCATGAAGAATCAATAATCTTCTTCTGCACATGTCATGTTAAAGTATTACAGGTATAATTAAATCGGTTAAGTCAGCATGGTCAAATACAAAGTGTAGGCCTGCTCATAACCAGCTGAACCTCATCACCTCTGTCTGATACAACAGCCGTCTATTAAGTATAAATGAAGGAGGCTGATTAAACCCTATAATGCTGAGGGAACTGAAGGAATCAAACGGTTTCTCCAGGTTAGAAATTTCCACCACTAGATGGAAGCAAAATCAACAGATGTTCAACCTCTGACTGTTTTTGTTCTTTTACAATTCAGATTTCTTGTAATTTGAAAGTTTGTTCTGATCATGATGAATTACAATAATGAGTAACACTGAGTAATGAAACTATCATTACAGTAAACAGGTAATGATGTTCCAAAGTCTTACACAGAATGAAGCTTAGTCTGTTTTGGGTTTTTTTTGTTTGTTTTGTTTTGTTTTGTTTTTAAACTGCATTTTGCTTAACTGACATGATTTTGCTTTGAAGACTTCAAATAGTTTTTAACAGTTTGAGGAAGCACGGCCATTATTTATTGTTGTTCTGCATCTTTTGATCATACTTAAATTAGAAATGTCCCCCTTTCCCCCCAGAATTGCTTTTGTTAATTGTAGAGCTGCTTCGTGAGCTCATTAAGCTTTGGTTTCACACAAAGAGGAAAAGGCAGTGCAAGAGAGCAAAACCTTTTCCTGAGGAGGAAAAATCTTGAGCACAGATTTAGGATTTGAATTGGTTAAAGATTGGCTCTGTGTCTGGTTTTGTTTTTTCAACATTTTTTGATGATGAAATGTCAATAACATCAGCTTTTCATCTGGACTGAAGACTGACAGGCTTATTTTGTACCAGCTTCAAAACTTCAAAACATATAATCTATTACAGAAATTTATGTACTGAGATGAACATAAATATACTTGTGCATTCACTTTGCAATGTCTATACTTATATTACATTGATATCTTTTAAAGACATATATCTCCAGATGGGGTCACATTGATATGGAGCTGCTGTATTTTACCAACAAATAACTGCTGGTTGACTTGACAGGAAGTTTCACAGTTTTATCATTTCCATGTATTAACATAGGACGTGACTCTGGCTTCAACTGTCATTTAGAATTTGTGTTACTTTTGTACCAGCAGAGGGCGCTTCAGCACCACAAACTGCAAAAACAAGAAACCACCCCGCCGCCCCCCCTCCCCTCCATTCGGGCAGATCACGGCTCAGAAGAACCAAAACCCCATTCAACCTTTGGAAAGTTCAGAAACCTGAAATATCCCACTGCGTACGTTTTGTAGATGATCAAATCTGAATAACTAAAAAAAAAAAAATTAAAAAAATAGATAAACAGAAAATCGATCAAATAATGACTTGTCAGCCATATGCCATAGCAAAATTAAACAGCCTCTGTGCAAGTAGTTTCCTTGATACTAATAAAATAAGGCTGTAAATAAAACGAGGCCTATAATAATTTTGCAGCTAAATATATATTTATATATTTAAATGGGTCACGTGCCCCATCTTTTATTGACTAACTGCCAAATACAACTTTGGCTTCCATCAGCCTACAGCAGAAATCATCAAGTCTCGGCATAAAGAATCCCACCCAAGACAGTCATGCAGCTTATTACAGTGTCAAAGGTCAAATAAATAAATAAATAGATAAACAAATAAATAAACGTGGGCAGTGTTTTCACCCTATTGTACAAGACCCTCTTGGCAAATAAAGGAATTAATATGAAGAATATCTTAATCGTGCTCGTGAGACCTGGAGAAAGTAGTAATGAGCAAGTCATACCTGTCATGCAGCTGTCAGACAAGTCTCTGTGTCTCTTTCAGATTTTAAAAGGCTCGTGACAGGCAGGTCAGAGAAGAGGACGCGCGGATCAGTGAGGGCTTCTGTCTGCATGCTGGACTTCAACTTGATTCCTCAGTGGAACAGCAGTTTCCCTCAGTAAATAATAAGCACAAATGCAGATTTGTTGATACACACAACAAAAGCAAAGAGATATAAAACAACGCAGAAAGATTGTATGAAAACTCTGTTGTTCCTGGTGATTAAAAAAAGGGGGGAACACAAAAAATATGACATGTGGTATATTGTTGGAGCAATAAGATGAATGAGGTGCTGATGTAAACGCATTACAATAACCCGATGTTTCTGCAGCGTAATGAACGGGAATGTTCGCCAGCTCCAAATAAGCCCGCACACATTATACACACACACACACACACACACCATACACATTGTCATCTGCTGGCCTTTCACTCCTGACGAAGACGAATTGGAGCAGGTTGCAGCTGCCCCTCGTGCACCCTGGTGAATTATGCAGAAAATGCAGATGGATAAATGTAGTGACTTCTTGACAAGGAAAACACAAAACCCGTGAGAAGTGAATCAGGGAATTAGGCTGCTGGCCAGAACCTTTGAGGAAGAATTCAGTGCGCCCGAATCGACCGATTTATTAGGCACCAGAACAGACGGTGAGAGGCTCCGTTTGTAAAACCTTGTTCATTTAAACAGGTTTTAAATGGTTCAATAAAGCCTTATTTTACAGAGCCAAATGTTTCAGCTCGAAACCAAAATTAAAAATATTAATAAAAGTCAAACGAACATAGTGTTAATAAGCCTTTTGTTGTTAATTTGGCAAAATCCTGAAATCCATCATAAATTACATTTTATTTGACAGCTTCTGTGAGCAAATATAATAATAATATCATATCATATCATATCATAATAATAATAATAATAATAATAATAATAATGATGATGATGATGATGATGATGATGATCCTATTTGCTTTTAGGACTTTCCACCAGTGTCAGGCTATTTTCAGAAATTTTAATAACATTTCAAAATTCACCATGTAAATGATGAGTATGTTTGGATTATGTTTGTAGGCTGTTTCATAAAGATTTCAGTCACTATCATCACTATCATCGGTGTGCACCTTATACTTCTCTCACACTGCAAAAAAATTTGTCCATTTCACCGAGTCACGCAGCCTCAAATTCACAAATAAACTCGCCTTTCACATGAGTAAATGACAAATGTCATAATTCGGCTGTCAGTGAGATATTGTTTCTTGCATTTAATGCATTTTATCCATATTCCTATTTTTGAAAGTATACTGTCAATATATTGATGAAGTACAGAATAAGGAGCATCATTTGAAGTAAATGCAAACTTTTATTGTTTAAATTCCTAAACAAGTTAAAAATGCATAAGAACAGATGAGTTTAACCGCCTGTGGAGCGTGTGTGTTTTTGTTATTCTTTTTATTTTTTTATTCTATTTTTAAAAAAAATCTAATCTAATTTCAAAATTCAAGAGCTGGTCCTAAAATTAAGCCACTTTTTGTAGAGTAATCTCGTCCAGTTCCTGGTAACAGTGACTCAAAGACCACGTGATCAGCGTGGTCCTATAAATACCTTTTGAGAGCCAAGGAGGATAGTGTGACAGTCTGACTGGATACCTATCCAACACCGTGCGTAAAAGATATTTTGGAAAGACGCTTGGATATCCAAAAGTAGCTTTTTAAATGACCTGCGGCATAAACCGATCACAGACGGAAACCCATCGCATTTGAAGACAAGCGAAAGTGTGCATCGGTTCGGTGAAATCGGTGATTTCTGACTGTCTTTCTTTTTTTTTTCTTTCTTTTTTTACGCCTGAAAACCAGAAGTTTTCTGCTCGATGAGAACCTCGCGCGGCCCTGCTTGACCAGCCTCGGACGGCCCGGAGTCGCCAAAGCCACAGGTCAAACAGTTATTTATCTTTTGAATAGATTCTAGCCATGTGTGCATTCAGTAGTTGGAGATAAAGCTGCAGCAAAAAAAGTCTGGTGTGGTTGTAAGGGGGAGAGGGAGAGTGTGTCTGTGCGCGCTCTCGCTCAGCAAAGCCTCACCGGACCACAGGAGGAGGAAATCTGGGGGAGAGAGGGGGGAAGAGAAGCGGCGTCTCCAAGGATGACTTTAGGGACGGATATGTCCGACAGCTCTGCATTGTCCGAAGATGTGGACATCGATGTGGTCGGGGGTGACATATCCGTCGGGAAGGACGGGAAGTACATTCACCACGAGTTCAACTTGGACAATGACTCGGACGACAATTACTCCCAGAACGCGGCCGAGAGAAGTTCCTCTCCCGGGCTCAGCAGCTCCGACTGCCCGTCGGACCAGATGGGGTCCAGCGCAGAGGCCGGGACCGTGATTGGAGACAAACCCAGAAAAAGTGCACTTGTGAAGCCCCCTTACTCTTACATCGCCCTTATCACCATGGCCATCCTGCAGAGCCCCAAGAAGCGCCTCACTCTCAGCGAGATCTGCGAGTTCATCAGCAACAGATTCCCTTATTACCGGGAGAAATTCCCCGCGTGGCAAAACTCGATTCGCCACAACCTTTCCCTAAACGACTGCTTCGTGAAAATCCCGCGGGAGCCCGGCAACCCCGGAAAGGGCAACTACTGGACCCTCGACCCGGATTCCGCAGACATGTTTGACAACGGGAGCTTCTTGCGCAGGAGGAAGCGCTTCAAGAGGCACCAAACCAATGAAATCCTCAGGGACTCCGGTGGCTTCCTACCCGGGTTTGGATACGGACCGTACGGATACAACTATGGACTTCAGCTGCAGAACTTCCACGCAGCCCACAACCCGTATCACCCGCACCACACAGGTGGTTCGTTCCCGTTCCCCAACGCCCCCTGCACCTTGCCCTCATCAGCCTCCATATTCCCCGCGCCGCATCCCCTGCCCTCCCTTTTAGGGACCGATTTAAGAAAGCCCTTTTACCCTCAGCTGAGCCCGTCTCTGCCGCCCCTCAAGACGGACTCCAGCGCCCCGAGTCGGCCTTCGTTCTCCATTGACAATATCATCGGTGCGGCCAACTCCACCGCCTCTTCCTACAGCGCGCAGCCAGGCAGCCAGGCGCAGATCCTGGCCATGCTGACCCCGGCACTGGCCTCCGCTTCCAGTCATTTGAACCTATCACAGGACAGCATATTACAGCCTGGGCCGCAAGGTCAGACTTTTTCCAGCAAAACCCCGAACATGAACACTTGTCCTTTCTAAAACAAACAAACAAACAAACAAACAAAAACGCTGAAAACCTTTTATCAAAAAGCCAATTGTGGCGTCGTCCTATGTGAAGGTAGGCTGAACATTCTTGCTGAAATAAGAGTGTTTAAGCTTTCCCCCCCAGTTTCCTGCCAATGTAAGAGGAGAGAAAGGTTTATTTATGGTTTGTAAATATGTGTATAATATTGAGAGACAAAGGGAAGAGAAACTCTGAGAGGGATCCTTTTTTTAAAAAAAAAAAAAAGAAAGAAAGAAAGAAAGAAAGAAAACAACGCCGGCCTGCAATCTGGCATGTGACCTCCATTTGTCAGTGGGAGGAAAAGAAAAGGATCCTGTTATTTTATAAGTTAAAAAGGTGTCACCCACAGCTACGGGGATGATTTAGGATTTCTTTTTTAAATTTAATTGAGAATTTTATTATGATTTATATTGTTTTTATTTCGTGCGTCGTGAGGAAATGGCACTGTTGTTGACATAGGCTGACAAGAGACGGCAAACTCAGGTTTTACTTATAGAAAGCACATGGAAATAAAAATAAAAAAAAGAGAGAGAGAGTCAGAGAGAGAGAGGGTGTGTGTGTTTGGGGGGGTCCTGACACAAAAATTTCCCACCATCACACTCTCCCCCCTTCCCACCCTTCGAATCTCCTCTTCAAGGTGAATTTGTGACAATATTATTTCATGTTGTTGGACACGTAGGCTATGTGGGTTTTTTTTGTTTGTTTTTGTTTTTTTGTGTGTGTGTCAAGAAGAAGGGAAAAAAGAGCGCATTACCTCTCTCAACCTTTTTAATTGTTGTTCGTTCCTATCTATTTCACAATCTAATCTGTGAGACATACAGTATGTCATGTGTTGCCAATAGAGAGAGAAAGAGAGAGAGACACCTAAATGTTCATAGGTCATTTTTTTGTTGTAATGACAAGAATAATAAATGTTTGTGAATTTGAAAAAGAAAATCGTTAATTTTTTTTTTTATTGCATAGAAAGTTGATGTGTCAGAGATAAAAGGACTTAACAGCAACACGTGCTATATGCTGTTTTTGTCATCTTTAACACGCAAATGAATTGTTTTGACAGGTCTCCTAACCGTTCCTGCATGTTGCAGGATTCCATTTCTAAACCCGTTTTTAACTTGAATGATTGCGCACAAGGAGAGTAAAACTTGGCATTTTTATTCAACTCTTTCCACTTTAAGGCCAAATCTTATTATCAATGCTTGTTCCAATTACACGGCTCCTCGTTATAATTCACTCAAGTGTGAACACTGACAACGAGGGGATCAGACAAACTCCATTAGTCTCTTTGGCACGCAGTAAATTAAGACCCTTCTCTTTTTTTTTAAGGTGTGAGAAACGCACAAAATTCAGTCTAAATATTTCAAACACGACTTGATGTGTATAACAGTCATGAACATCACGCAACAGTGGGCAAGTATTCCTCTTGTGTGGCTCTCGCTCGCTTGTAAAAAAAAAAAAAAAAAAAGGAGGGGGGGGGACTATTTTCTAGCCTAGTTACAAAGGCCCTAAATGAATGGGGCACGTTAGCAGGCCTCGGCGGTCCCGTAATTGAAAGTGAACAAGGATATACCCACGGTCTTTTGGGGGCTTTCGTTGCTAATTTGTAGCAGCATTTTTCATCAGGGCTCCCCTAATCCACCATAATGCGGCTTTTTTTTTGTGGGGGTGGGAGGGGGTGTCGTTTGTTGATGTTGTCAGCTCGGACCACCGGCCCAAGGGGAGTAGAATGTGCGCGCAGCGAGCGGTCCCCCCCGTGAGACCAGCCACACACATTTTCAGACCCTGAAAAGCAATCTTCTCAAAAGGCCCTCGGTTTTTGCTCCGCTTTCATGTCATCTCGTGTTGTCTCGGGATACGTATAAAAGGAAGCAGTGGGACTCGTCCGGCTACAGAAAACAGAGCCATTGGTCTTTTTTTCGGAGCTGTTGGAGCACATGTTTCTAGACAGAAGGGAGGTGTGAAGCCTCTTTTATTCGCCAGATCTGTGTGCAAATGGTTAAATTAGTTTGTGGGTGTTTTGACAGATGATTATTAAGGATGAAGGGTGGGAGGGCTGACTCCTCTGTTTTCCCTCAGCACAGCTCACTGAAAGTCTTTGAAACGAAAACCAACACATGACTACTTTCTTTATCCAGGACCAGCCTTTATTTCTTTTATTTATTTTTCTCCCGTTCTTTCTCCTTGTTAGCGCAAATTGGGCAATTGATAAATATCGCATCAGGATTTTGAGAAATAATTTTGATCAGAGTCTTTTACCTCTCCCCCTTCTCCGGTTATACCCGCGATGTTAATTGATATCCTGCATATATAATTTGCGCAGTAAATGAGGTGGAAAAAAACATTAGCAGACTATTGAAGTTTTCTCCCGCGCACCCGCCCTGACAGGGAGTCATTACGCACCGCATCAGTCCATTAAAATCCACATGAAGCGTTTGCAGAGGTGGTTAAAAAACCATTTAAGTAACTGCATGGAACTAAAACTAAGCCAATAAAAATCAGCAGACACAAAAGCATAACACACACACACACACACACACACACACACACACACACACACACACAGTGGATCTGCCATGGGAAGGTTCAGCCAAAGGCGCAGGCTTTGAAAATGGACGATTTGATACTGAACCCATTTTTATGGATTTTCGGCTCAAATGCAGCAGCAGCAGTACTGTCCATGCCTGCTGTAAGATTACAGGCTTGTGACCAGAATAGACCTGGAACTTGCTCTTCCTCAAACCACCACAAACACTAAACACATTAAACATCCGGGGCGCTTCTTACAAACACGCGCGCGCGCGCGCGCGCACAAAGCCCTTTAATTTTTCCACGTTGAGTCCTAATGGGATATCATCACCGCTCATAATATACTGACACGTTAATACTTCATAGAGACCCGCTTGTCACTTCTCAGACCACCCACAGTTCCAGCACCGGAGCGAGTGTGTGTGTGTGTGTGTGTCTTTATAACAGGCACCACGACGACATCCGTCATTTATTTATTTATTTTTCGTGACGTTTTCTCAAACGAAATAAGGACCGAGTGATATGTGCAGTGACAGCCAAATGACTCAACAGTCACCAAAAACACATTTCCAAATTTCAAGGCATTTCCCATCTCTTTCTAACCGCTTCCATATGCCCTGTTTGGGCGTAAGCAGCCTTAAACCCGTATTTCGTGCCGCTATAATTTATTTTAAGACTCAGATGTCAACATAAATTTAGATTCATCTCTTCTTCTGACTCTAAATATTTTCTCCTTTTAGGATTCCCCGGGAAAGCCCTGGAAATGACAGAAGGAGATTATAATAAGATCAATTATTATTATTATTATTATCATTATTATTAGTATTATCATAATTATTATTCCTATTATCACATACATTTTCGTTAGACTCTCTTTAAACAATGCATGACAGCAGGGGATTAAATGAAATCGTTCGACATTAGTGTTGCCAATAACGTAACGTCCTTGATCAATGATTCTCGCACTGCAGCGTCTTGAAGGACACGGAGACAGAGGGTGTGCTGACCATGAGGAAACCTTGTGTGTGTAGTGAGTACATGGTGCGTGTGTGCGTGCGTGCGAGCTAGCAGTGATGTCACGCTGGTCTTCAAGGTCACGCTCATCAAATAAAACTGTTCGAAACCTTCGCTAACTGTATATACAATTAAAATATATAATATAATATAATATAATATAATATAATATAATATAATATAATATAATATAATATAATATAATATAATATAATATGTGACTGAGGGGCTACAACATTAATGTAACGGGAATAAACATGGATACATGGAGATCTATTTGTGGTTTTTAGCCCCTTTAAGTAAGTATTCTACCCCCTCTCCCTGTAAGATGCAGACAATCCAGACACCCGGAGAGGGCAGGTGCTATGGCCTCTATAGGCTAAATAGTTTAGGCCTGTAAGGGCAATATACAATTATTATTATTGCAGCCTCTGTTTTCTGTTGACAAAAACACTTTTTAGATTTTGAGATTTGACTACTTTCATCTGAACATTAAAACAAAGCTTCCCTCTAAGACTTTGTTCCACAGGACAAAGGCCACCAATCAAAGAGCCCAAACAGCAGGGTCCTGTCTGAATGGATGTTCTCCTGCGAGGTCTGATTCACTGATACACAGTTGTGAAACTGCTACTGCACTGTTGGGAAACTGTAGTGTGTGCTAATAATGAAAACAAACTACTCTTTACTTTTTACTTGTTGGGGGACATTCTGGATACCTAACCGAGCAACTTCTAGAGCCTATAAGCGCGGGTTTGCTGCAACGCTCGCACGCTTCTTTCACTTTCATACAGGTACATATCTTATCCTTTCCTTCTCTGTATGTGTGTGCACGCGGCAGACGAGCCTCCTCGCCCCCACAAAGGAATGTTGGCCCGGTCCGCGCGGCTTCACGGCCTGGAGGAGAGGCGAGCCGCGGCCCTAGCTGCACCGCCGCTATAAATCACCCGCCTCCCCCATCGCTGCTCCCAGTCTCCCCCTCCAGCCTCCGTGTTTTTGCAACAGACAGAGGAATCCTTCGCTTAATTAATTTAGAATGTGTAAATAAATCGAGGACAGTGAACTCCCCATCATCTCTGGAAACACAATATTAACTTTGGAAGATCTTCGCCCTGCCGACTCTGACACACTAAAGGAACACCTGCTGCAGGGAAAAAAAAAAAAAAAAAAAAAAAAAAAGAGGGCGCGCGCATGCATGCACGACAACACGCACGGATACATACACACACACACAAATACACGCACACACTGCAGGGGTATTAATGACTGCAGATATTATCCTGCAAAGATCACCAGAATATGATAGCAGGTGATGCTACACCCGTCGTTTAGAGGAGAAGGGATGTGTGTTTGCTGTAAAGTCTGGATGGTGTCGGTTTGCTGGAAAAAAATAACAATCATACCTTCTGATTATAACATTTTAAAAAACGTATTATAAAATTGCGCAGGGGTGGAGCTGTGGTGCAGTCTCTGATCTACAGACGCGCGACTGGTGCGCAAATTTAGAACACCTTACCCAACACCGTGCGATTGTTAGTTGTTTTTCCCTCAGCAGCATCTGCTTTGCATGAAAGTGAGAACATGCAGGCATTCACATACCCTACTCTAGCTGTTCATTTGTACGAGATGATTACAGATTAGTCAGATCGGCTACCTGATCTGGCACCAAATTACGCACGAATTAAACAACAGACCAGGTAGCCTACAAAAGCACCTCACCATTATAACAGAGAGCAACGTCTTGATCCATTAACAGATAGGATCTGCAACAAATGCCAGTAGATAACAGACAGAGCTGGCGCCGCGCGGGGCAGATTGAATGACAACAATAAAAGCTTAACAATGTGACTACTGAGCACTGGCAAACTATTTCAAGTCTCTCCAATAACACAGAGCACAAACAAACACTCTTTCATGTTGCAGGAGTAGAAATGTAGCCACAAAAAAAAAAGGATGGTTAATTATCATTGCGGTCTCGTGACCCCCACACTATTACACTGATGGGAGCTCAGGTGGTTGTATTTAGGGAAGCTGAGACGCCCTCTGGCTCCCCCCACTTCCAAAGCTTGTGTGAGGTAAAATCAACACATGACTATTGAGACCATATAATCCAACAACTTAGCACAGTCACTTACTGTGCTACTACCACCACTGAAATAAAATTTCTCCATGTGGTCCCAGTGGATGCTTTTCAGCGTCCCCACTGGAGGTCCCCGGACCTCACGTTGGACACCGTGACACACGCTTATCAACCCCCCCCCCCCCCCCCCCCCCCACCCTGTGTCCCCGGTTTGGCTTCACCGCGACGCGCTACTAAAAGGAAAAGGGCAGCGCGCAGCTTCTCTCTGTTGCTTTGATGGAGAGGCGCAGCTGCTCTCGGTCGCTCTCACTTGTGCCATGCGGGCGCTTTTACACGGCTTCTCCCGTTTGACCTTTGATGCCAGCGCGTTAGACTCACAGCCAGGATCCACTGCAGTTAATGGCAGCGGTCCTACAGCATTAGTCATACTCCGTGATTGTTGATTATATTAAAATTTGAACGACACTCCCGTGTCCATTAAAGTGTGCAGAGAAACTGTTTCATTTTCTCCCCATATAGACTGAAAAATATGTTATAGCTTTAAGGGTAAAAATAAATTAAGTCACTGAATGTATGAGTTGACAAAAGTAGAAGGCGATGTTAAGTTGTTCGAACTGAACATCCACAATAAACCTTTGGACTTCATTTGATTCTCCACATAAACTGTTTTTCCGTTCGTGTGCCATAAGCTGTGACAACTCGTTAAAAAAGAAAACATAAACCCTAAGCTATAGCCTTCATGTAGTTTTCTTCCAAGGAAATCTTAATAAATGTCGTCCACGTTAACTAATAAAGCCTTTTCATAAGAGTGCAATCACTGTGAGACAGCATAAGTAGCTATTTCAATTTGTCTGCTTTTCTAATCTATCATAGGCATTTGTGTCCAGCCAGGGGTTTTAAAGGGTGTAATGGTTATACTTGAAACGTGGAGGTAGAATCAGTGAAGTTAAACAAAAGTCAGCTCTGGGTGTGATATTCGAAATACCAAACGGACACTGCAGCCTCCTGTGTCCCTCAAGGAAGGTGAAAATGAAACTTTGTTTAAGTTGACATCTAATCTTTTTTCAGCGTGAAAGTGTGTTTTCGAGAAGTAAGGGTGGGGTTGTGGGAGGGCGGGGGGAAACCTCGCGATAAAATTGAAGTTTACTATCCAGAGTGAAATGCGATCATGCTGAGGTCGTGGGGCCAAACTTTTTAAGACTAATGTTTATTTAGAGAAGTGAGCGCTGTCTATGGGACTCCCCGTTCTCCCAGAATGCTGCGCTAATGTCTTTACCAGGTCCGAGCGAGACCACCAGCAAGACTGCTGCAGCTCCCTGCAGCCTTGTTGTGGACCACAGGACCAACAGGACTACATTCAGTACAAGATACTGTCCCACTAGTGACACTAAAACCAGGCCGAATATTTGGTAAGTGGAGAACAAGGTTTATCACCACTAAGGAGGAGCTGCCTTTAAAATAAAACATCTAATGCGATGCAAATCCAGTGAGGGGGGAAAAAACATATAAGCCCCGAGTCACTTACTGTTTTAGCCTCTTAGAGAAAATATTATTTTTTCATCTTGTTTTAAGACTACCGACACAATATTCAACATATTCCTCGTCATATTTGCCAAAAAAGCGAAACTGCATTGGAAAAAATTGACATAATCTCATCCAAGTTTCTGACTAATCTGAGGAAAAGTGTAAAAAAAAAAAAAAGAAAAAAAAAAAAAAAAAAGAGGACATATTTGCAGCGCATTTCCCCCAGCAGCGTGTTTTCTTACAGTTTGTAAAATTGAATTAGATACGGTGGGGAATCTGACCTCTCGCCAGACCCGCATATTTTTCACCCCTCAGGTTTTAGTGTTCCACGGGTATTTTTGTTTTCTCAGCTGGAGCTGCCATTAGACATTGTGTCCGTGCCGTCCATTTCTATCTTTACCATCTCTCATCTCTCCTCTCCCTCTCTCTCTCTCTCTCTCTCTCTCTCTTCTCCATCCACCCCACCACCCTCCCACCGACACCTCACTTTCTCCTCCTCTGGGCAGCCCACGCTCCGCCACCAACGTCGATCTGACACGCGGACTGGACGAAGACTGCAACTCGGACCACGGGCATGCGCACTGTGCGCACGGAATACCCAAAGGAAGGCGCGCGTGTACACAGGAAATTACATGTAGGTATTGGACCTCATGTCAGTGACAGTGCTAATCACACAGGCCACTTTCTTTGTTTGTTTTTCTGGACATTTTGTTAGAGATTCAGTGGTTTAATTTATTTTCCATACAGAATGAGTGACCGTGTGAGTCAGAACCCGAAAGACTGAATCAATTGTTAATTCAGTTTTACATATTTGTGTGGTCCTAATTCAGTATGTTAGGGCTTGCTGATTTTATACATCCATCCATACATTATCTATACCGCTTATCAATAAGGGTCACAGGTGATTTTATACACCACGGTACAATTGCCACAGGTGACTTTAAAGTAAGTCAAACAAAAACAATTATTTGGTTTGGTATTGTGTAATAATGGTTCTCCTGCTCAAATTTGGTTAGAGCTGGAGTATCCAGTTTTCAAAGATGGACACCTTTCTCTATGCCAGTTATCGACTGAAAGTGCCCGCGCAATTGCACACAATATAGGCCCATATGATTCTCCAGCACATAAGAGCCCTGAGGAGCCACAACAAGCAGTTGTAGAGTTGGCTGCGTCACGGCCCACGAGCAGCCACTTTACTCTGGAGAGGCAGAGTGTACAGGAAAAGTCGAGGCACAGAAAGAGAGGTGAATGAAAAATGAAGGGAGATTAAGAAAAAGTTAAAATTAGATATATGGTGCTTAAATATTCCTTTTCATTTTTGCCTCCGTGCAGTTGGTGCAGAGGAGTTTATTTTTAAGGGCATTTTATTATCTTCATCTGCAGGGAGGTCCCACGCACATTGGTCTGGATTCATATTCTATAGACACACGCACACGCACAAATTATGTGTTTAAGTCAGTTTGTCTCACAAGGTTTAAATTTATAAAGGGTTTTCATATCAGCCCATTTTTGGCTTGCTCAGCTTTTATGTGGTTAAGTGTAACCATGCGTTCAGGTAGACAAAACATAATATAAGTCTTATGAACGGCAACCTCTTCAAAGAGCTGCTCTTCAAATACCTCACACATGTCAACTCAAAGCATGCATGGCCTTTCTTTACATTTCTATTTTATTTTCTCTTTTGTTCACATTATTAATCTCAGCTCATGCAAAATAATGGGATAAAAACAACTGCATCTCTGTGTTTTTACTGTAAGACTGTGTGTGTGTGTGTTTTTTGCACTGAGGATGGAAAGTTGAAATCCAATTAGTAGTGATGTATCATAATGGAGTGCATTTTTACATCTGTGAGTATATCTGTACATGTGTGTGTGAGTACAAGAGAGTTCACAGGAAAACCCAGGTTGAAAGGCGAGCCGAATGAAAAGGCCAAAAATGATAAGGCCACTCTGAGGCTCCTCACAGAGGAGAAATGTCACCCATAAAGAAAGGAAAAGCAGAGGCAGAGAAACAACAGCCTCCACGGCGAGAGGCTGATGCAGAGCTGAAGTAGCCTGAGATTGCACTCTGAGTAGAGGTAAAGGGGCATCTGATCCTGTGTGTGTGTGTATGTGTATGTGCATATACAGTACATGTGTGTGCATGTATGCATCTGGATGTGGGGGGTGGGAGGGGGGTTAATGCCGCTCATGACTAGTAGAGTCATTTCACAAGGCTAGAGGCGCGGCTGGATGATGGATTGGAAGCTGAAGGGGTGAGCAGATGGGTAAGTAGAGAAAGTGAGGTTAAGTGGCAGTTAGATGTTGCAGATCTAAGTAGATCGAGAGTGGGGGAGTGTGTGTGTGTGTGTGTGAGTGTAAAGAGAGAGAGGGAGGGAGGAAGAGCAAAATTAGACCGCTACATTTCAGAGTGCCTCCAAGACATAACTGTAGTCTGAATATTGTATTTGTGACAAATCTTACACTTTTTCTACCCATATATTTAATATTAGAATTTGATGGTGGTGCTGCTCTTTTGCTCCTCACTCCCTGTAATGGAACCTAACTACAAGTCTATTCTAGTGAATGATCAAGAGTGTGACTGTTTAGCAAGCTTGTCAGCCATGTGTAAATTTTTCCTACTCGCCGGCCATCTGCAGCCATAAAAAGCCAATCTGTACTCTCTGGTTGATGTATTGGTGGCAATCAATATGTGGCGACAGCAAAATTGGAAGAGAAATTGGTTATAATTATTCAAAGATTTCCACTAACGAATCATTTTTGGATTACTGGAGTTGATGGTTAAATCTGAAGTCATTATACAAACTGTTATTATGTTGATTTGATAAGTGCAACCTAATTATCTAAAAATGAAGATTATTTGTTAAATGGAGTCAAAGTGTGAGAACATAACGTTCCTCCAACACACATTGGATTTTGTACAAATACCATTATTCTGAAATGTCACTGTATTGTTTTCTAAATCAAAAATTTCTATTTGTATGAAGCCATGAACTCAGATTAAAGGTTAAAGTAATGTTTTAGAGGGACATCTTTGTGGCTGGTTTATAGTTTGGCACAATAAAACCTTCACTAAAAATTAAAAGTTAACCAACAGTAGAAAGCCTTCTGGTGTGAATGGTGAAACAGAGCTGTCAGAGCTGAAGGCAAATCATCTGACACCATTCAACACCACAAGAGAAAAGAAACAGCTTCAATAAGCACTTGCCTGCTAACATGGCTTGTTGAAACAATGCAATATTATGAAAGTCAACATCCAACTAGGAGCCTGGACAAAAACCATATTAGCATGCTAACATTTACTATTTGTAAATAAACACAAACTACAGCTGAGGCTGATGGGATTGTCATTCATTTTGCCAATATTTAGTCATAAACCAAAGTGTTGCACAATCAAAATCAATGTTATTACAGTTTATTCCGAGGGGGACATAAATGTCTGTATGAAACTTCATTGCAAAGCTGTCAACAGTTTGCAAGAAATGTAGCTTTAAACTTTGCTTAAAAGCATCAACCTCATCATGGCTGTAGAGGAAAAGTCATATCCTCTGAGGACCATGAACATATGTACAAAATTTTGTGGCGACCTAATCAATAGCGGTTGAGACATCAATACGAGACGTCAGTATAGACCAAAGTGGTGGTCCAACAGACCAAGAGACATTGCCATCTCTGGAGCCATGCTGTTAGATTTGTACAGTTTGATGGGGGAGGATGTGATCCTGGCCAGTGGGCAGGTAATCAGGCAGTGGCTCCGACAAAGAGGCTCCATTGGCGCAGAGAGACGGGCCACACTGCCAGGCGCCAACGAGCTTTGGGGAGGAGGGAAGTGAACTGCGCGTATTCACATCTGTTTGTCTTCTCCCATATTACGAGTTGGCTGACTGGCTGGCTGGGACAGGCCGTCCGGGTGGCAGGCCTGTCACGGGCCTGTCAGTGCTCTGTCACAGACCATTGTGGCACTGGGCGATTGATGAGGAGCAGCAACAGGAAGACTATGGGCTGCTGGGAAACAGGAACAGGAAGACGATGGAGATGAGGAGGAAAATGAGGAGGAAGAGAACTCAAGTTGTGTGCAGTGAAGTGAGGCAAAACTGCAGACATGAGGCTTTGCAGAATGCAAAAGGAAAATGAAGACGCGGCTGCTCTGCGACGTGGCCAAGCCAGGTAACTGAGAGTGCTCAGGAAAAGGTCAGAAATTCACATCTGCAGACTGGGATGTCAACCGCAGTGTTAAATATTAGAGTCTGCTGGACATTGATCAAATGATACAATTACTGTGTTCTTGGTCTGAAGCTCTCTCCCACTTTTTACCTCATGTGTTATCAGGGAATTCCAGACGAAGTGTCCTAAGTCAAGCTCCCACTTAACACGTGTGGCGGGAGAGTTGTTGCTTCCCGTCTGGTCTGACCAAGAAAAATAAAAGGCAGGACTATGATCAAACCTGGGACAAATCGTTTTTAAAAAGTCAAAAAGCATATAATTCACACTTTATTTCAAATATTTAGACGACAACATCACAACTCTGATGAAGTCCTGTGAATTATTAATAACAAAAAGGGAATACTTAGCAAACTCTCTAAACTCTCTGATGCTGATTGTGTGACAAACGACAGCCAGGGCCACACTTAGAAAACTTGGGCACCATTTCAGGAGTTTTAACAGTTCTGACAAAATAAATATCTATAATCCCTGACACGTTTCAGAGACTCTCTCCAGCACCGTGCATTCTAAAAATCACTCCAACCCCCAGCAGCACCCCGGCATCCACCCATCTGCTACTCCAAGAAGGTTAAAACAAACAGTATTTCCAAATAAAGTCTGGTCTTAACCCCTCTTTCCGCTGAATCTGCTCTCCCTTTCTTACTCCTTTCCAATTATCCTAATCCTTCCATCCACTCTGTGATGTGCCCCCCCCCCCCCCCTCCATCCCCCAGCCCCGACAGCTGCCAAGGGATGTAACGGCTGATGTACAAAGGGTAATGGTCCTCCTCTTCCTCCTTGCACCCCTGCTTTCCTCTCCTCTTGGTTTGCTTGGTGGCTCTCTCTCCCCTAATTCAATTCTATATGCTTTTCTTGGCTTGAGCAGCTCCCTGTCTTCATTCAACAATTTTTCTCTCTGCCTGCTGCATTTCTTTCTCTGACTTCCTTGCTTGCTCCATTAAATCCATCTTCAGGTTGTTTTTTTTTTTTTAAAAGAAGCTTTTTTTTTGCCTCTTCTTCAACTCCCAGCACTCTCTGTCTCTTTTCTCTTCCCTCTTTCTGTCTCCCTCGCTCCCAGTTGCTATGTTTTTTGTGCTGCCTCTGATTTGCAACCTCTGGATGGTCCCCGTCTTGCTCCCCTTCTCCGGGCCGTCTGCCTCCCTCAGAGGAGCAGCTCACTGGGGCTGAGAGGGGTCATGCCTGGGTGAGGGATATCACTCCCCCCCACCCCCCACCCATTCCCCATCTCATTCTGTCCTTTCCTAATTCACCCTTTAACTCCTTCTCTTTTACCTATATCTCTTTCTCTCCCCCCTCGTCTCCTGTTTCTCCTCTCTTGATGTCTCTCCTCCTTCTCTCTCCCTTGTTCCTCTTTTTCCCTCCTTTCCTCTTCAAGTGACATAATTGATTTGCTGAATACCTCCAGAAGCATATAAAGCCAAAACCCTGTCCCAATTCTACCTTTGTATGGTATGTATTTGGAAATAAAATGATATTTATGATCTGAGCATCCTCCATGTACTGCATGCTGTGTATTTGGGACATTTTAAAAGGCATGTACTGTACATATGCATATGTCTTTTCTGCCAAGGCAGGAACGATTTAGGTAAGAGAGTACGAGTGCAGGAGTGTGTGAGAGAGCTGATGAATTACTGTGTATGTGTGAGGGACATGCCGTTGAAGAGCTTTGTGTACACAGATGCAGAAAGAGAAAGTGCCGCAAAGAGAGAGTGATGAGGAGAAAAGAAAAAGAGAGACTGGCCAGTGTGTGTTCTTGTGGGGGGCAACTGAGGGGATCGTCTTCCCCCCTCTGCCCCTCCCTGGCCCCAGCAAGAAGCCTCCGGGGGTCCCTGGGTTCCTGAGGAAAAACATCTCGGCCCCCATCACCCCTGAACCCAGCGCTGGGCTGTTTACCTTGGCCTGGCTGCCTGACAGCTTTACTGATGTTACATACAGGCACACAGGGACCCTGAGTCAGAGAGGGAGAGGGAGAGGGAGCAGGAGCAAGGGGAGCGAGGAGCGAGGAGCGAGGAGGAGGAGGAGGAGGAGGAGCAGAGTGGGATGGATGGGGAGTGGAGGAGTGAGGAGGATGGGTGATGAGGATAGAAGATGAATGGGGAGGAAGAGTGAGCCTGGGGCAAAGTGAAAAGGAGAGAGTAGAGGAGTAGACGGAGTGAAAAGGTGAGAGGGTGCGAGAGTGTTTCGCTTGCTCTGATCTTAATCACCACGATCAGATCCATTTTGGCGGAGATCTCAGGAGGAGAGAGCTGTTCAGAGGGCAACAGGGTGCACGCTGAGTACACACTGAGAAGAAATATTGCCGGCAAAAAGTCTGCACTAAAAATACAGGCATTCATTTTCATCAGCTTTCTAAGCCGATCACTATGTATATAAAGCAATATTTTGTTTTCGGGATCATTGCTCAATGTAGTATGTGAGATCTGAAAAGCAAATGTGGAATGGAGACTCAATATTTTGACAGGAGGTAGCATTACTCATTACAGTATGCTGTGGAAATGTATAGGCACTTTCCATACTGGTCATGGGGAGAGAATGAAGCAGGGAGGGGGCTGCTGGCCCTCACTATACAAATGTTGACATAAGTATATCATATCTATTTTAAATAAATGAACATTATCAATTTGGAAACAAAGCTTTGCATCATGAAAACTCCCTAATTCATTCAGCTAGAGCAAATATGAATTATGAGTAAGGGATGTTGGTTGTGAAATAAGGAGCAGAGTAGAAATTCAGTAGAAACATCCCAGATGGCCAATTATTTTTGCAGTGAGTGAAAGAACAAAAAACAAGGGAACACGCTCCTTTTTGATGATGATTTGAATTTGCATTCATCCTTCATCCATTTAGGACAAAACTTCCCCTCACGTCTGGCAGTTTGTCTATTTGTAGGAGTTTGTTTGTCCATTTCTGGGCCACAATGCTGGGTTGGGCTGGGCCACAGGGGTTTCTGCAATGGGGTGGGAGGTCTGTGTTTTGCTGCTCGGAGCTCTATGTCTTGTTTGTCTGTCCCGAGCAGCTGGACAAGCTGTAATAATACAAACAGGCCTTTGAACAGGCTGCTGTGTTGTGCCGCTCCGGCTTGGGTTACATCCCACACACACACACATACACACACACGACAAGCAGACTGGCAACCACACACAAGTTCATACTCCCCCCTCTAAAAAACACATGTTCACACACTCATGAACACAGGTGGGCGTTGCAGACGTGCATGGAAGCACTAATGCGCGCACAGACACAGACACACACGGTACTGCGCTCTCAACTGTTGATTGCAGCTAAATAATCCCGCACTGATCTCTTCCTGTCTAATTGTGACTGATCATCTTAAACTCAGCCATCACTCTGCCTGACGGGCTGTTTGTCTGCCTCCTCTGTTTGTTTGTTTGTTTATGTGGACAGACGGGTGGCTCGCTTGTTGTTTGTTTATGGCTGATCATTTGTCACAATAAATCATTACGGGCAGAGACACACATACACTCACTTTTGAGCCCCCTGGTTTGTCTAAACTCTCCTCAAACTGATTTAGGCTTACACAAACACTTAAAGACTCACTGCGCTGTCATCCTCACACACTGGAGACAGCAGCTCCCTCACAGGGAGAGGGAGAGAGAGAGAGAGAGGGGAAAAACAAGGGACATAGTGGAATGCCATGCCACTCCACTACACTGACGGATGACTTCCTCAGTTGTTATGTAATGGAGTTCAGGGCTTCACCTGCCCTCGCCGGGGCAAGCGGCCTCTGTGCACAAACACCAGGATATGAGAGGACAGGGAATTGGTCTGTGGGTTGATGGGTTACCACTCTGGAGATCTACAGCACAACCAGTGGGGGGGTGGGGGGGGTTCATTTGATGCACAAAACCACACACCACAACGTTTTCAATGAGCGTAACCACTAGAGTTAAAGGTGCCACAGTAATTTGCATATTCAGTTCATATATGCATATATATGTGAGGTCAGGCTGACACCCACAGTGACAGGGTGACGTCACTCACTGGAGACAAACGTGAAGAAGAGGAAGAAGATTCAAGAGTGAAGGTGGAAAAAAACAAAACGCTCGTCAGGATTATCGTTGAGAAGCTGGCTTCCCGAGTCTTTGGCAAAACAAAGACAAACTGCACGTCTGAACACAGAGAAACCATCATAAAGGGGCCGTCTGAAAAAATATGGGCTGAAGTCAAGGATGAAGAATTTGATGTCACCCCAGACATGATGAAGCACCTCGGCGAGGCCATTTTCAACAGCCTGTGCAAAAACTGGGACTGTGCAGACATTATGCCTTCTCTAGTTATTTTGAGAGACCCACAAATTGAAAGATACATTGCCCGCTCTTTTAAAGATCATCTGAAGACGACACAAAAGAAATTCTGCAAAATATGCAGATTTTTCTCAGTACGCAAAGCCATCTTCAAGGCTTTCAGGAAGTAAGATTAGGATGCTCACAAGCATCCAACTTATAGTCATGGCAAAAAATAGCAAGCAAGTTAAAGTAAGTTGCGTTAAGTTATATTTGCATTACTCAGTTGTGTCACTCAATTCATGTTTTCATTACCAATTAAGCTTTTAGAGAACCCTTCCTCCAGTATTAAGGCTTTACTGTTAAAAAGTCACTCTAAATTAGAATTTGGCTTTGTAGTTGAAAATGGGTGCATACAAAATTATGATATGGCAAATAAAAAAAATAATTCATAACTTTTTGTATAGTTGTTTATATTGTTATGATGATGTACGATTATCACATGCACACTGTGACACACCGTTTGGGAAACACTGCCCTAGAGATATACAGACAGGACCATATCGTACATGCTGGATCACTGGCATTGATGACTAGTACACCTCACATCTGTGCCTTCCTGCCATAACAAGTCACATTTGTTGTGAATAAAGCTCTCAGATCTGGGACTCTTAATTAGTGCTTTATTAAATACAGCTGCAATGGATATGCTCATGTGAGCACACAGTGAGCAAACGTGATCAAAATTAATTGTTTGAAATTCAACCTGGCAGTGTATGTCATTCACAAATGTCTTCTGGTCGTGTTGCAATAATTTTCTCTCAAAGAGCTACCACTGTGTTCATATAGATTTTTCAAATGTTTTGTTCTATTACTCATATTACAGTGGCTCTAGAGTGTGGAGAAAATGTATCAGCGTAGAGTATGTTGTGCAGCTATAATAGCCACAATTCTCCAGCCCACATGATAAATATTTTCGTCACATTACATCAAATTTCAGTGTTCTTCTTTTCCCAACAAAAACTGAAAATAACCTTTTATTGACAATGTGATCTCTCCCCTGACAAAATAGCAGGTGTAAATTACTTGTTTTTCAGTTACTCTGGGAGCATCGTGGAGCAATGGATGGAAGCACCTCATGTGCTCACAGGCCTGAATCTGGGAGGTGTGTTTCTACATCCAGAGGAAGTAAAAGAAGTAAAAACACCTGCTTGAGTGTACCATGGGTGTGACGGTATCTAATGGGATTTGGATCAATCCTCTCATCCCAAAAATAAATGCATGATATTACAAAGTGAGCATCCTGAATTAAATAAAATGGGTGGATAAAAGTTGTGTTTGGAGCTTTATTCTACATTTAGAAGTGTTGTGATTAAAACTGTGTTGCTCTTACCCAAATGCTGAGGGGACAGTGCCAGTGGGCAGAGAGCCAAGGAAGGACTCAGGCTGTGATCTACCTGGATTATCCAGCCATGGGTTAGATAGAGTTGACCATCTGGTCATAAAGACAGCAGTGATAGAGTTACTAGTCTCTGATGAAACATAATATGACCCATATCTACATAACATTTAAAATAAACTACTTTTGTGTTATGCTGAACATAATATTTTAGTATAATCAAGGGTGTGACTGGCAAAGAACACACACACACACACACAGAGGTATATACATATCTATATATATATAATTACACAATTAGGCTGTTATTTCTGTTGATGCCCTAATAGTATAGATCTATAGATATGAGAATAAGGTCGCAGAACAGGGTTTGAGATCAGATGTGCCACACACCTGCTCAGTCCAAACCACGGCCTCTGATTGGTCAACAGAGTCAACCCAAAGCATCATGGGATTGCCGGTGAACGGCTAACAAGCAGACTGACACCAACAATAACCCAAAAATTGATAAATATTCACAGTCATTCAGAGTTGGATTCATCATGGGTTGAGTTTACAAAATCCACGAAAAGACAGTTCAGTTCAAGGTTGGATTACAAATCTTCTGAAACTGATACGATGCCACCGGAAAGGCACACCGCTGCGTTCACGAGATATTTAGCGATAAACGGACTTTTTTAGATCTGAGGTTGACGCTTTAATTAAACCCTTAAATAAAACACTAAACTTCATATTGAAATTTCGTTTCTAATTAATGTTACATATGAAGATACGTCTCTTTGCTTTTCCCATTATTTAGGATCCATTGATATGAGGCTAAACTGCTACTTAGCTGCTATCGCTAGGTAGCGTTACTAGCCTACTGTGTCCCCGCAGAATTATATGGTTTTCCCAGCTCTAACCATTCACAAGAAAGTCGTAGAAAACGTGCTGTAAACTTTTACATGAGGGCGACCTGTAAAGCAATCATTCATACAGCCAAGTGTTGCCTGTGGCAATCAGCTGGCTAGCTTACTAACTTAAGCCGGCTAAGTACGCAAACGCTGGTAATTAAGCTACGTAAACGCAGCAAGGACAATCGACAACAAAATCAAAGCATATCTACATTTTAAGACATATATATCAGATATACTACAGGGAATAATCTTGACATACCCTGAATGATCCCATCCAGCACGGTGATCATGCTCCCCGGATGCATAAGCCCCACTGGGCTACGCAGCAGGTGTGGAGCTGGGCACGTTTAGCTCGAGCTCATCCCGACCTGCATGATTCACGTGACATTGTCAGATCGGAAAATCCGGAATTCAAGATTCCCGCATCCTTATGTAATGTACAATGATTTAATTCTTGTTGCTTTTTAGGACCATATCTGGTCAAAATTACAGAGACCAAAGTAGAAAATGAAAGACGGAGGGACAGAGAGAAAAGAGGGGAACAGAAAAAAAACAAACAACAAAAAAAAAAAAAAAAAAAAAAAAAAAAAAAAAAAAAAAAAAAAAAAATAATAATAATAAAATAAAAAAAAAACAGGAGAATGCGAAGAGGGAGTTGCAAAAACAGAACTGTGTCTCTGCCCGGTCCTCCCAGCCCCTTGTTGCCCTCTTCTCCTGACCTTGAGGCCTTGGGGTGAGTCTGTAAACTGTTTCCCAACGACCTCAACATCTGACCACCCTGTCCACTACCTGCAATAAAATACAGTGCACTCAGAGCGCCAGCCAGCCACATCAGCAAAGACTAACAAGCAGGCCTCACAGTGTCCACTTCAACAGGGAGACAAAGTTTTTCCAAAAAACATGTAATATGTTATCACACTGTTCGCTTGTCTGACTCTGCTTGTACTTCCTCATTTTTATGTTGTATTTATGTTGTGTGGGGACCAGTGTGTTGGTCCATGCATGGTATGTGTACGTGGGTGCACACTGGCGAGTCTTTGCTCCATTTATCAGCTCATATTTACTTGTGAACTTTTCTGGGAGTGCACATGACACGGTCCAGTGATTTTTTTCTGACTCGCTCTCTCAGTCTCTTGCCACTTTTTGTTTTTACATGGCATGCTGGGATTTGTTGTTGTGTTTGGTTTGCAACTCCTCAGCCACAGTCTTCATTAGATGATGAAGGGGAACAGTATTTGTGGTGGGAAGGTGAAGGTCACAGCAGTGTTTGGAATACACACGTGTGACTGGTCGGTCAACCGTGTTGAGCTATGCAGCCTCTGCCGAGTCAGCAAGAACAACTGCTGTGTGTTTTCTGGAGGAGAAGCTAGCTAGGCATCAGTCTCTGCTTTCTTTGTTAATATTATGTGTTAGATTTGGTTTGAGCTGTGCTTAAAAAATCTTTGATTATGTTTCCATGAAATTGTTTTGCAGGTTTTTAGCAAATTTCTGACATTTCATCATAATAAAGTGTTTCCAACAACTGTCATTATGTGAACACAAAGTCAGTGCAGGATTACATAATGAATTCAGCGCTAGTAACTTGTATACATCACTGCATTTCACTGTTGCACTTACACACACCTCAAGTTCAAGAGTAGAAATAAGGGATTAAAGAAATTTAGCACCAGATAAAGTGGCTACAACCAGTATTTTACAACAATGTGTTAAATGACAATGTGAAAGCACTGTGACAGTGTGAAAGGGACCACTCATGTGATGAACCCACAGAAAGTTGTGACTCAATTTGGCTTCATAGCAGCTTTCAGCTCATTGTTTAAATATCTGGTCTGTAAATTTGCTGTTTTGGTTCACTCTCACCGCTCATGTAGTTTCTGTACACAGAGGGCAACTGTTTTTGTCAAAAAACGTTAAAAACCCACTTAACATTACTTGCTCAGCATCAAACAGGAGACAGACACTGTTAGTGACCAGGTGGTAAACATAGTGGAGCATTTAGCAGCTAAAAACAGATTGGTGGAGACCAAAAAATAAAAGACAGTCAATATTGGACTCACATTTGGCAGATGACTGGAAAAAAGTGCAAATACAGTAATAATGAATGTGTACATTTGTTAACAAGTTGTGCCATATCAACTTAAAAGGTGACGTGATATTAAAAAAAACTTCATTGTTGGACCAATGTGTTTTAGGTTGTGGCCTTCATCAGGGTCATCATATAACATACTATAATAAACAGAAATAAGTATGCTGAAATGCTTCCGCTCATTTAAAGTAATTAATTAAATTTAAAAAATACACAAAACTACAATAAAAACACAAATTGCACCTTTAGTTTCAATTCTGCATTTTTATTGGTCAGTCAGTGATTTGCATTAGGTGAGGAAGCGTGCGGGCACACCCGCAGTTAGCGACGGAGATACGCAGAGGGAGGAAAAACAATAGTCGCTGTAAATGTAAAACACCAACAGAAACTTTTACCCACCTACTTTCAGTTAATTACCCTGGACGTTCGTGTGTGACTGTGTGTGCAAGATTAAAGTCGGAGCTACTAAAAATGTTTAGCTGTTAGCCACTGAGCTAGCGGGAGTAACGATGCTAACTGCGCAGCTAGCCGATAGACTGGTAGACTGGTAGTAATCAGTTAAATGTGTTAGCATGAAGTAGCAGAAGTTTTCGTGTGACAAGGACTACACTATGGGACGACAGTGAGCCTGGACCCGAAGCTGGTTTCAAGGTCAGACAGACCCCACAGTGACCGGGAAAGCTGTGTGTGTGTCCTCTGATGAAGACACGCTGTGGACTGGTCAGGTAGCACCGTCAAACCTGTGGGTGTCAGCGACTCCTCTTGCCGACGCAAGCGATTTCTGCAGGACTGACACAAAGCTGTAAGTTCAATATTTCTTTATCTTTCTTCGGTTTGAGTGGAGAAGACGTCCTTGATTTAATGTTTGTGTGTGGGCCACTTACTTTATAACTTGGAGAAATACTATGAAACATCTTGTGTATGTGGGAGCTTCAAGAGCCAGGTCTGTCTGGTAAAGTAATATTTGTGGTTTAGTTAAAAATAGTAGGAATTAGCTGTGTGTAGTTATTTTGTTGTGTTAAAGGATCATTCAAAGATACTGGGTTTTACTGGTTTTCTACAATCAAGTTTATTGTCATTAAGACTTGTGAGTTATGTAGATATTTTAATTAACTAGTTGGTGAAGATTATTATTTTTGCAGATTTAAAAGGTGTCTGTTTTTTTGTTTTAAAGAGTCCTAAAGGTTTAACTGGGAGTGTTAACATTAAGGCCAGTAACCATCAGTTAATGAACACCAAGATACCAGTCACTTATTATTTTAGATTTTATTATGTTGTGTAGGGTTTGCTATCTAAAAGATGATATGGTTTAAGGTTTATGGTTTAATAACCATGTATTCAAGTTGAATAGTCACTTTTGTTTGCAGGTTGAAATAATGTCATTTTAAATGGGTAAATCTTTGTAATAGCCATCTTTCTAGTCTAAACACATGGTGTCTTATGCTGTGTTCACACATACAGATCTGAAGTCAGAGACAGTCTATGGCCTCTCATGAAGCTAAAGCTCCGAGGGTGTGGTGCTGAGCACATAATTTACATACCCCGTTCTTGTTTTCTGATGTAGCAGGCATCCTTTGCATGAGGAATCCTGTATCCTCAGTACAGAATATATATTTTTCTTTCTTTTTTTTTCTTTTTCTCTACAGTACGTGTTGTTGCTGGCTTCCACTTGTTTTATGTCAGTGGGCATGTCAGTGCCACTGGGTGCTTTTTAAATCTCTGTTGCTCAGCAGGTGGCACTGGGCTGAAATGCCAGGTCCCATGTGTCTCAACGAACAGCAGCCTATTGCTGTCCCAGGTCCAGCACATAGTGTAAGACACTGGGCTGCTTTATCCAATGCTTTTCATTCTTTATTTGTTGGGCATTCTGTTTGAGTGGAGGCATCCACCAATAAGTGGAAACATGACATGAATGCTTCGTCAGCAGAAGAAGCAAAAACAGCGACCAGTGTCAATTAAAAACTTATCAGCCTTTATATCTCTGAGCTGCATTGAGGGTGAATGTGTATTAGCGCGTGTGTGTGATATTTTATGGAGTTTGGATAGGTTCTTCTTTTACTCTTCAGGCCTCCCTTGCTTCACTGTTGTGTTGGTCTGGCATAAGTAGCACTTAATGCATCACACAGAAACATATCTTATGTCAAACACATGCCTCTTGTTGGCCTCTACCAGTCCAACTGGCTGCCCCTGCTGTTTGTTTAGTGTTTGTCAAGTTTATGATTGCCATGACTAATGCTCTGTAATAACATGTGCGTTTCACATTAGAACAAGGGGGATCCACCTTTGAGCACAGGAGAGAGAAAGGGGAGTACATAATGAGAAATGGTCACAGAGAAAAAGACAGAGGAAAAGAGGGAGAAAAGGAGGTTTTTCCAAAGGTATGCTGAGCTCAGGCCTGGTAGTGGAGTGACAGATGAGACAAGGGAGGGAAGAACAGATCAACAAGTAGGGTGGAAATCAGATGGGAAATGACTAACAAAGACGAGCAAAGGGCTGGAAAAGGGAGGGTGAGTCGATGGGAAAGAGCAGGAGGGCATGTGGAGGCCACGCGAACCACAAAAAAACAAAACAAAACAAAACAAAAAAAACAACTGGGGTGAAATGAAAAATTTGATAAAGCCCTGTTGGCCAGCGGGGGCCAGATCGAGCGCGCAGGAGGGAGGGAGCGGTGGGGATAGGGCTTTAGAGGGGCTATCGGGAGCAGCACATCTGCAAAAGCTATTAAGGAATGTGTATGTATGCACTGTGACACTGTGTTTTCTCTGCCAGGCCTGGCTTGGGCCTGCGCGGCAAAACTGGGATCAGGTTTCGTCAGCGTGCAGTGGGGGGCCGTCTCCAGTTGACGGGTGATGATTTAGTCAGGTGTGAGCGTGCACTTTCCAATTTGGAGGGAAATAAATTAGAAGTGATTTTTTATGAGGCCTCTGTCCCAGGCTGTCTCTAGGCTCTCCCTCCCTCCCACTGTGCACTGTCAGCCCAACTGATGTGTTTATAAAGAGTGCTGCAGTGGGAGCAGCCCCCACATATAAACACACACACACACACACACACACACACACACACACACACAGATGCACACATGTATAGTATATATACAAAAACACACATGTGCACCCAGACAAAAGTAATGCAAACAATGGCATGAAAAACACACAAGAAAAACATAGTTGTGGTTCTGTTTTTGCACAGAAATACAGTTTTGCAGGCATGCAAAACACACATGCTTTTCATATATGTTTACTTGTGTGAAACTAGGCAGGGGTAGAGAGAGGGAGAACTGTCACTGCTGTTTTGTTTTTATAAACTCTATAATATAATCACCAAACATGAAAAGCAATGATGGAAAAAGGTCAAAGGCAAGAAGAAGACGAGCAGCAATAGGAACAAAAACCTCTACTGCCACACAGAAGTTTCCTCATCTCATTCTCGTCATAAACAATTCCTCTGGCAGGACAGCAGGTTCTTTAAATTCAGTAACAGCATCCAGGCAGTGTTACTTAAATAAATAGCAAAGGTGAAATTCTTCCAGGCGCAGTAGCAGCTCTGGATGATATTTAAATTAGTATAGACAAACACAGGTGTGTTAGTGGCCGATGATGCAGAGCGTAATGGATCCAGGCAGAGATGATGGTTTTCTGAGGTGAGGGAAACATGTTTGAGCTCCACTGGGCTCCAGAAGCCGGAAACCCAAATCCCACCTGACCTCTGACCTCTGTTTGGTTCCCCTATTACTGCTCCCACATATGGCTCTGGCTACCATTACTAAACGACTGCCTGACTTGTCTTGTCTGCCTGACTGTCTTCATGCATGTTAGGTAGAAAATTCTGAAAATACAACTGTTGGTCACTTTAAGTGCAGAGCCCTCACATAAAAATAAGCTGTTTGGTGCATTGTCCAAACAATGTCATATCATCCGTAGTTGCAGAAGATACTGGACGTGTAAAAGAAATTGGTACTGTACTTTTTAAGCACAGTGTAGGTGCCAGTAGTGGAGGAAAACAAACTAAATGCATCCAATAAATCTGTTCTGACTGTCCACTGAACTGAAAAACTACATGGATTCACATCTACACGAAGTACAACAGGTCAAAGTTGAACCAGGATGAGAAAATAACCATCAGATAATAAATGATGGCCATTTCTAAATGAATTCAGTGTGTCAGTGTTAAGGGGTTAGTAAAGGTGCACTTCTGTATGTTTGCATAAAAAAGTGTCAATCAAATAAAGAGATTGATATTTTTGCCACTATTTATGTTAATATTTTAGATAATGTTTCTTAGATTTTGGCATTTTAGCAAAGTTAAACCTTGAGTTTAACAATCTTTTTAAATATATTCAGCAAAGTTGATTTTACAGTAAAGGCACCTTTGTGTGTGATCCTGCGACAACAGAGATAAGACAGAGAGGCCAGGGCAGAGTCTTTAAGGCAAGTTTATCTTTATGTTAAAGGTGACACACCTCAGTCAAAGAATGATGGAAACTGCGATACACATAACAAATCCAGCAACACCGGGAATACTTAGCATGCATATTCACACGGGTGTTCAATAATAAAATGATAACATATGTTGATCCCAGACAGAGAATTTTTAAGGTTTACTTTCACAGCAGTTTGAACTCTTGAAAGACAGTCCTTTGTGGGTTATATTGCCCTGCTCCTCCTAGAGGGATGTACTGTACAGGCCTTAAAAGGGAGAATGTCGATATAGGGTTGTGGCTGAATTTGGATGCGCTTCATCACATCTCCTCCATTCATGTGCAGCTGATGGCAGGCACTTTGGGTTTGGCACACCATCCACTGTAGGCTGAGGAACGAAATCTCATCTCATCAGTACACCACAGCGACGTAAACTGAAAACACACTCACTGCCTCATCCAATACCTCAATTGAAAAACATCCAGCTTGAATGTTAAAGCAGGGATACTTTGCTATTAGTGTCTCTGCATGGATCAACAAACTACAAAGTTGATGATGCAGTCTCCATCGTGCTGCACTAAAATTTGAACATTTTGTTACTAGTTCAGTCTCATGGTTTCCCAATTATTTTTTACCATAATGACAATAGCAGATCAGTAAAATATGAAATGTTCATATTTGAAAGTTTGATGTAGTGTGATCGTAATGTTGATAAATGCTTTAAGCCGTTTTGAATCACCAGGACTTTATGCATCGCTGGGTCAGTTAAAAATAATTGTACTTAAACAATTAAATACTGCTGTGAGAAAATTAGGTATTGCTAATCTCAGAATAGTAATTGTCATTTCCAAGGATTATCCTCCTTTTTAGCAGTGAAAAAAATGTTCATGGTTTCTTGATTTTTCCTTCAAAGGGATAGGTTATGGAGTTTAGATTAAGTCCTATGCTTTTGCAAAGTGTTATAATACAAGTCAGTGGTTTATTTTACTAAAACCTCTTTTAGCAGTTTGGACATTTACAATAGAACTTTGAACAGGAAGTCCGTACACAGCCATCATCTCCAGGAGAGTCAGTCTGAGTTTGCCTAACCCTCCTACACACACCAGATAAACGAAGGAGATTGGGAACTTTTTACTGACAGGGTCAAAGTCTCCTTCCTTTACGAGTTGTTACAACATGAATGGGAACGCTGAGAGAGGGAGGGAGGGAGGGAGGGAGCGAGGAACTAGGTAGGGAGGGAGGAAGGAAAAGTGGAGGAGGGAAGGGAGGGAGGGAAAGGAAGTGAATGGTGTAGTTTTTCTCAGCTATAGCGCCCCTGAGCGAGGTGAGAGGTGGGGGCCAGGGGGCACTGGCTGGGTGGTCAGCATGATCGGCAACCTGTGCATGTGTTTATGTGTGTGTTAATGACTATGTGTGTGCATGTAAGAAAGTCAGAAAGAGAAAGGAGTTCCGTATGCTAAGTATCCAACCGTGGGAATAATCAGAAGCGTCTCATATTCCTGTCAAGGCCGTTTGATCCTCTCTCTGTTCATGTTTTTCAATCAGTTTTCTTTTCCCTCAGACTACTGCTTCTATTCTTGTGTCATTGTTATTCCACACAGAGCTTACACATGCACATTCTCTGAGGTTTTGCTCTTTATGGGCTGCAGAATGAGGTGTAGACCAAAATGACTACTCTAATCGAGTAGCAGCACGGGTCCTAAAACAACAGACTGCATTTAGCCAATATAATTCATTCCTCTTGACCATAAAATACCCAGGCTTAATAAAAAAAGCATCAAGCATTGAAAGCTTAAGTGTTTCACTTCATATAGACTCTTGCTAAGAAAAACACAGCAAGCAAAGAGCTATATTCAGTTTAGGGATGTGGGATGATACTGTTAAAGGGGTCGTTTGACATTTTGGGAAATGCATATTCATTTTCTTGCTGAGAGTTAGATGAGAAGATTGACACTCCTTTTATATCTGTATGGTAAGGACAGTTAACTTAGCATAATGATTGGAAACAAAAGTAACTTTACTCTTGTTTCTTAGCATAGCTCTGACAGAGGTGCCTTTAAACATCTCCAAAGTCTCCATCTGCATGTGACACATATTCTGTACGTGATCTCTAGAAATACAAAATTAGAGATTGTGGTTTAACAAGCAGTCAGCCTATGTTTTAGAGGTTTTAACCGATTATCTATGACTGGCTTAATGTTAGCTGGGGTAACTGAACTCCTCCCACCTTCCTCACAGTGAAATTGTGGTGTTCACATGTCCTCCAACTCTTAAAAAAGAGAAAAGAAAACCAGCTCCTGATTGTAAGCTTACCAACGACTGATGTAAGCAAGCCATGTAAGAACACACAACATGTAAATCAGACATCTTTGGAGTTACAAGGAGCCATTCTGGTCACTCACTGCAGAGATGAAACTATTATCAACACAGAAGGTGAACAAGCTGACCCACATACTGTCAAATATTTTTTTAATATTTATTTTTATGTTTGTTTAATCTGCACAAAAGCATAAGTCCAACAACAACAAACAATACAACAACAATATTATGTTTCCAGTCTTTATGCTAAGCCAATCTAACCAGCTGTTGTCTGTAGCTTCATATTTACACTACAGATGTGAGCGTAGTGTCAGTCTTCTCATTTAATTTTCGGGAAGGAAGAAATTAAAGCACGTTTTCCAAAATAACTCTTATTTATACATTTATTTATACGTTGACCCAAACATCCATCCACCCAGTCGCTTGTCAGTCATGCTGTAACATACTGCGTTAGTGCTTTTTTGATAATGCTTTTTCAGGCCGTAGCAGCAGTGTGGGCAGCTTGTAGCCACATTCAAGAACGGCTAGCTGTCATCAGATGCTGCTAAACCTAAACACAAGCAGCCACAGACCCTATTCCCTCTTACCCTGTTACTACACTCCTATCGACTTCCCGCACCATTAAACAAGCACACATGTTCTCGCTCCTTCAGTATTTCTCTCAGAAATATTTTTTCATATCTTCCCGCCCAGCTCTGTCTCTCATGCCCTCCACACCCCAGATCTTTGATCTGCTGATTTCTTCTTTTGCTGTCTCTCCAGCAGATGTCTCTGTCAAATGCACACATGGTAAGTAGGCCTACATCAGTTAAACACAGTCAAAAGTGAAGCGTTGTAAATTTATTAGGCTTTGATCCAGAGAGTTCATGTGTGACAAAATGTGTTTGTGAGGAGGGAAATCCAAACCTGGCAGGAGTAAAGGGATGGATCAACAAGATCAAGCGATGTGGGGCAAGAACATTCATTTCAGATGGCCTGGGCCGTGACAGAATTGGTCCTGCATGCTGTTTTCCACCGAGTGCTGGTGTCATGTTCGCAGGTTCCATGTGTTGTAAAGTCGGAGTGGTTTTGGCACGGGGGGCGACGCCAGCTCCTGTTCCGAGGGCGAACTCCATCCTGCCCAGTGCATGGTGGGCTGCAGAGCCCAGGCGAAGGAGTGAAAGTGTTGACAACGCTGAAGCTGGAAACCTAAGCCAGCCCTGACACTGAATACTAAGTCTGCCACTTCATGTTCCCCTTCACAAACATCAGCCCCCTCTATAGCTGTCTGACTTCCCCTCTCACTCTTTGTCAGTCTTTTTGTCTATTTCTTTTTATTTGTGCCTGTCTCTTGGCTCAGGCTTCCACTTTTAATAGATAATGATATATTCAGTTAGAGGAAAATAAATGTCAAAAGTCTGTCAAGTTGTTTTTACTTGCATGAAGCAGATTTTTCTTCTGCTGTTTGCTCTCCTTCTTTTACGTCTAACTATTCCTGTCATTGTCTCCCCTGGGAATTTCTTCAGCAGCAGTGTTGTTGTGCATGTGCAAATGTGCACAAACAATGTACAAATGAGTGAGACCACTTTGGAGTCATTTTAGTTTTAACAGGGTGTTGACATAATAGGCCTATGCTTAAAATTATAATGAATAATATTTAGTTTCTCAAATTGAAATTGCACAAAGGAACTAAAATAGTTCTTGCTCACATGGGGTGTCAACCTCAGGGAGGTCTAATGTTTGCCCAAGGTTTGGTAGTATTCCCAATAGACGTCAGTAATTCAGTATAATGTAATCTTATCTGTTTAACTAGACGCCCAACCTGAGTAATTAATGCAAATTGTGCAGATATTATGGCAGTGTGAATAGGTTAATTATGTAATAGCGTTAATGCATAGCCAAACAAGACTGACTAGTATTCATTTAGCTTGGCTTGAAGCAGTCACTTTTCCATGGGTGTTCACTTTGTATTACCAAATTCAGGTATTTATGTTATATTTTGTGAACTTTCTCTGTTGGACTGCTAAACAGTGACGTCACTGTCTCTGTGTGTTTTTGGTTGTGGTTGTGTGGTCGTCTCCCTTAGGTCTCATACTAACCCCAGTCAGCTGCTCACAGTGTAGAGGGTGCAAGTTGCAGTGTTTATATTTTATGTGAATATTAATGTAAAATTTCAACAGAGGCAGAATGCATATTAGGGAAACATGTTTTTGTACCTTTGCTTCTTTCATCATGGTCTCTTTCAGCCTCATTCAGCACGCTGCACCATCATAAAACTGCACAAATGCTATATAACCTTGACACACTGAATCATAAAAAGTCATAGCATAATATTTGCTCTTCGCAGAAATTGAAGTGTGTCAAATTTCTGTGGATTCCTTCAGTTGAATGTACCCACTTGGAGTTGTGTTTGCTTAGCATTGCAAGGTGGTATAAGTGATATATAGGTTAGACGGATAGAAAGACAAATAGTCAGACAGACAAACAGATGGATGTACCAGGATGACTGGGAAGGGAAATACAACTCCACAGTCATCACTTCACATGCTCCTCATTCCTGTCCACACAGAATTATTGTCCCTCAGAGGGAAAGGAGACAGGTGGGCACAAGGATATGACACCCACAGAGATTCATGGAGTGCATACACTATCCAACAACCTAACTGTGTATTTAAAGGGTAGCATAGTGGTAGAGAGCCAAGAGATAATCCTTCAGACAAGAACACACTGACCAGTGCCAGCTGCAGTGGGCGCTGTTCTGTCCGCGACACTGAGATCGGACCTCCCTGTTTAATACCTGAACTCTGTCAGATGTTGCTCTGGATTCTGACGCCTGATTGTGATGATGATGGTTGTTAGGGGTATAAATGGTGGCAAGGATTTATGTTTACTGGCACTGTAAACAGCTGATAAGGGGCAGCCAGGCCTGACATCTTATTCTGCAGTAGCTGCAGATTGCTGTTGTTCACAGTATCAAAATCTGATAAGGTAATATAGGAAAGGAAATATAACACTTCATATCACGGTTAGATGTGTTCTGTGTCAGTGTGCGTGTGTGCTGATGTCTGTTTGACCATAATATCACCACTTTTCACCTCGCGCTGGACCCATTCATTAGACAGCTGTCACCCTGCTTCTCACTGTCAGCAGAGACTCCAGTGTAGCCAAACACTTCACTAATAAATCTGAGAATTACAGTGAAATGCATCTAATAATTTACCAGATAAAAAGCGTCTAGGTTTTAGTGTCACGCCTCTGTCTGTCCATCAGTGCTCACTTTTTTCTTTCTCTCTCTCTGTCTCTCTTTGTTGTTGCTGGTTGTAAACGTTGTTATCATTTAATTTAATTCCATTCCTGCTATCAATGCCAACTCTATAATGTCAGGCACCAGGTTAGGAGGACGGTTGGCTGACGTAGGTTGATCCATTCAGAGGGGAGAGGGAGAGGGAGAGGAAAAGAAAAGTAGGATAGCAAGAGGTGGTTAGATGGAGGGAAGATCGGTGCATAAGGAGGATCTAGGGAATGACAGAGAGAGACTGAGAGAGGGAGAGAAAGAGAGGGGCAGAGAGAAGGAATTTAGTGCTTTTAAAGCTGGGTGGTAAAAAACAAAGAGGTGAGGCATGAGTTTATGTTTAACAGAACACACTCAGAGACTTGTTGTTTCTTGTAGTTGTCCTCATCATTATCAGACCTGCAGACAAGCTGCCATACACATCCTGCATTTCCAACATTTACTTTTGAATGAATGACCAGTAACTTTGCTCACCCAGGTCTAACTGATGATATAATCAATACTATTGGTTGCACCCAAAAATAACCCCATTCTCTTGGTGTACAGCTACTCCTAGAAAAAAACTGTTATGACTCATGTAGTATCTAAAAACCTGATACAAACACTTGAGCCCCTCCATTATGTGACTGTACTTTTATGCTTTAGCACATAAGTGGATAAAACATTGGTCATTAATGTGCACCAGCCCTCTCAAATCCATACCCATAACAAAGCCGACCCCTGACATACTCCATCAACCTGTCCCTGCTTTTCCATTTCCGCAGACTTGTATAATGATAAGCTGTTTTTTTCTATTCCTCTCTATTATTTAAAATCATTAACGCATAAATTAAAATTCACAAAAATGATCGGGCAGTGTTGTTATTGGCAGTGATTTTGAGTTGGTTTCTCTTATAGCAAAATCAGGTCAGCATCTTTCTACATTTAAGTGTTGGGGGAAAAAAAATAATGAAAACCGCTGATTAAGACATTAGTGCTTCTGTAAATCACTTCTAAATCAGAACTTTGACCTTTAGCAAATTTGCGCACGAGAGACTTTTATAAATGAGGATGCTGATCACCCATTGAGTTTGTGTTGTGGCACTGAGAGAGACATAACTGCACAACAGTTTAAGATAATCCTCAAGATGGCTCTTCTCTCATCTCATCATCTCCTCTCCTGCTTAATGAGACGTCTCTCCTCGTCCGTCTGAGACTCTGGTTTGATTAGCTAATGAGACGGCGTTATACGTGCACTTGTGGCTAATGATTCTGTGTCATGTATAAACACTCAGAGGCAGCTGAGGAAAAGCTAGTTAGTCCTTTGGTTTGTGGAGATACAGTTTACTTAGTGATTATCTATTATGTTAAAAACATGCTAGGAGGGAAACTCCAAATAGCATAAAATTATTGATTATTGATTTGAAATTAAAAAAAGATTGTCTACATTTTCAAATTTAACCGGCAGAAAAGAGAAAAAAAACATTTAACTTGAGAAAAACAATCTCATGTCATAATGGTAAGCAATCTTTATTGTGCTGCTTGTAACTACTTTTTCATATTAAGCTGCACAGTAATGAAAAGAACACATGCTGTATTTACACAGTCAGACAGTCAGGTGTAAGTAACAAAGAAATAACACGGCTTTAGCTGTGGGGTCATTCAACTCAGCAGTATCTTGCTCAAAGCAATCATTATCTGTGATAGGAGGCCCCTTTCTCTCTATTGCAGCGTTAATCTCAGCTGTGGGTTCAGCTCTCTGTACTGCAGGAGCCTCCATTCACTGCTGGTTCAATGGCACTTTCTCTGTTCTCCTCCTCTGTCTCTCAGCTCATTCATTTCAGGCTGTCTGTGCATTACACTAACACATAACAGCATATATCTCATTCAGTACAGTTCACATCAGCTGCAGCCTCTCTCCTCTATAGCTTCGGGTAATAAAGCCCAGACTGGTATCAGAGCAGCTGGATGACACTCATTAGAGGCTACTGTACATTACGCTCATTGCTTTTCACTGCTCAATCCACAGTGTACAACTGTTAGAATTCTTAACTTAAATGGACTCACACTGAAGGACGACACGCCTGCGTGGTCTTTAAATTGTGCATGTGAGTGTCACACTTTATCAGACAACGATGGGCTATCTCTCAGTGCTGCTGACCCCTGAAGTGTCACTTATGTAAGAACCTGTAATCTTGTGAGAAACCACACAACCCAACAAGAGTAAGCTTTCATTCAGAGTGATATAAAATGACCTGAGGTGCCCTGGTGGCCATGGGGTTGAAAGCGCTGACCATGACCACAACCCACAGTCCCTGGGTTGAGTCTGGTAACACTTAAAAAAAAAACACAGTGACTTACTGTAGGTGCAGTTGTGACTGAACAGCCCCGGAGGATAGGTTCATCAGGCTGAAGCTCAGTGTAGGTCTTATAACTTAAAGTCAAATCTCCTTGACCATATGGATAGTTATTATTGTCAATAAAGCACAGTAATATTAGCATCTTCATTGTTGTTTTGATTCTGTTATTCCACACTTAAGATTCAGATTATTCATTTCAGACATATTCAGTTTTCATCATGTTTGATGCACAATCTCCTCTCCTCTCTCTGTCATCTCTCTTCTCCTCTCTGAACCTTTTGGGAAGTAAAGAACAGAAAAAAACCCCACTCTCAAAATCTCAAGCAGCCTTGACCTTCCCCCTTGTGGCTTGAGATACACACACACACACACACACAGCCTTGCACAGTTACAGAACAAGAACAACAGCTTATGGTGAAAGTAGGCTGGCAGGGGGAAGAACAGGGTTTTACAGTTCAGACTAAAATAAAACATGAGGACTTTGTGGTGCACAGTGCAGATGGAAAGACAAATATTATTTTTTTTACAAGCGAGAGAAGTCCAGGGACAGGCTGTATAAAACACCTTAATGATTGAATGGCTGAAGTATTAAACCTTGTAACTTTGGCTGTAGTGTCCTGACCTGGACATGGGTGGGGGGGGGGAGGGCGGCGGGAGGACAGAGACGAGTCCTTTTAGAGCAGTGTGATTGGGTAAAATCTAGGTGTACACACTCGTCAGCAGGCAAATATAGTGCTCACACACCCCTTGCACTTACTTTGGCAGAGGAGTTGCTCAGTAAATCTTTATGTTGGCATGGATATTGCAGATTAATAATTAGTTCTTAATGAAAACTCTTCATTCCCCTTAAACACAACAAACTATTCAGGTGAGAAAAGCTCTAATATTTATTTTCTTTTTGGTTTTTAAATATCATTTGAACCTTTTTTATCTTTATATTGGCCTTATGCTGGCTAATATCAAATTTAAACAAGTTTCAGTACTGTTTTTATACAGTTTTCTTCCAGATTTTAAAATGAAATGTTCATCAGAGAAGATTTTCCAGATTCCTTATATATATATAGATATTTCTATCTGCTGCTCATTTTTTACTCTGTCCATTATAATTTATTTTTTATGTATATTTTCTTACTGATGGTCTCATGTATCACGATAGAAAATAATTATCTTCTTTATAGCCATGCAAACACAAGAGGAGCTTTGGAGGGCAGCCACTGCGGGGCACCATCAGTTTCTCTGATCCCTACTCATACAGTCAAACCTGAGATTTCCTCCGGCACTCAGACACTTTGAACTCAGTATGCTAATGTTGACATACCAGACCAGCTCTCCGTCATGTGGCTCATTATCCGTCTGCTACCCTGGAGGATGATCACCATCATTACTCTCAACAAAGCCGACACATCCATTCACGATGCTGGTCAGCATTTCAGGAAGGGCTCAGATTCCAGGCGGGCTTTTTCTCACGCGTCCCCTTGGGGGCAATGGAGGGGCTGGTGGATGGATGGATGGATGGATGGAGGGATGGGATGAGGAGTGGATGGAGGGATGAAACTGCAGGCATGTAAGATATGCAGCGACTGTGAAATTTAAGCACGTACACAGATAAAGGCATGCAGTGAGAATGAATGCAAACAATCTCTGTCTGTCTCTGTCTCTCTTTTTCTTGCTCTCTTCTTCCCTCTCTCTCTCTCTCTCTCACACACACACACACACACACACACACGAAGGGAAGAGAGACCCACAGGTGGTCATGGCAGACACACACATTCATATAATCTCACAAACATTAATTCAGACGTCACAGTTATGAGAGTTTATATCAAACTCTCTTAATAAAACACGTAAAATTAAAGAAACAAATGTCTACATGTGTGTGTGACATCTGAATGAAAGACTGAACAGTTGCTGTTACACTTTGCTTGCAAATATGCCCCACTTCAGTGTGTCACAGTAGAGTGCGTGTGTGTGTGTGTGTGTCTGTGTCTGTGCATGTGTGTATGAATGTCCCTCTCCTTTTCCAGCTGCAGCTCTCATGCTGGGGCCTCCTCCTGGTAGCCATTATGGGTGTGTTTGTGTGTGTGTGTGTGTATGTGTGTGTCTGGGTGGTCTAGCCCCATCTCCCTTCTTCTAATAGTTTTATACTGTTCTGCCCTGGCAGTGCTTGAGGCCAGGGGAGGGTTTCCGAGGAGGGGGTTAAGGTAGGCGTGTGTTGGGGGGTGTGAGCGGCCCCGTTGAGAAGAGCAGACGACAGGCCTAATAAAGCTTCACAGGGTCTAGGCCCATCGCTCTCAGCACTTCCTCCCCGCTGCCCTCTCTGCTCCCTCCTGCCCCCTCGGTCCGCCACCACGCCCCCGCAGGCACATGTGGTCCAGCCCTAATAGGACCCAGCTGGACTCCCACCTTCCCTCTCTTACGGACCCCAGCCTCGGCTCTCCGCTCTCTGTTCTCCTCTCTCCCTTTCAACGTTCATCCCCAGATGGCACTCCTTCAGGCAGGATATTCACTGCTGGAGGATGTATTTAGTATCCTTTTCTTTTTGTCTTCCTCTTCCTTGCCTCTCCGTCTGTCTCTCTTTTTCTTCTCTTGTCACAGAGTCTCAAGGTTCCGCTCTACTTCCTGTATGGCGGCTGTGTGATGTGGCTGAAGTCAGGATTCAGCTTCCCAAGGAGGCGCAGTGAGACCAAATAAGGAGGAGAGGAGATGAGAGATGAAGTTGACTTGTCATGCAGCAGACCCTCACTGATGCCTGGGGTCCCTAGACCCACCACCACCCCTTCCCCAGTCCCACCACAGCCAGTCGTTCACACGTCAGACTCCCCACGGCTGCCCTAATCAGTGTGCCTCTGTGGTGAGGTAGCGTGGGGAAACATTTGTTCCCCAGACCTTCTCTGCTTCATCTCTCCGGAGTCGCAGCCTCGGCATGTAAACAGGGCGGTGCCAATTGCCCGTCCCAGAGTTTTTATGGTACCAAGGCAGAGCAAACAAACAAACTGGAGAATTTTACGCAACAGCCTGCGAAACATTCTCACAGTACCACGGGGGACAAGTGTTGCCAAGTCCCCTCAGCTGTAATTCAAGCACATGGAAGCATGCTGACATGAAAGCAAATGTGCATGAATTCACACACACACACACACACACACACACACACACACACACACACACATACACATACATACACCATAGCCTGTGTTCCTCGCAGCACATGTGACATGACTGCCATACACAGAAGTTAATGATAGAATTCTTTTGTCATGCATCACTTAATAGCTGTGGTAGTGCCAAAGTGCTCAAGGCCTTTTTTGGTGTTTATAGATTCTTTTTGACAGTAAATATTTAAAACTTCAGACAGACAAACAGTGACGACTGGGCCTTAATGTTTTTGTGGCTGGATTCAAACCCTTATTGGATGGCAAACAATAAATTTTATAAACGCTTCCTCTTTGCTACAGTACGTGCAGCAAGATTGGGACTTTTATTGTGTCACGCTGGGGACAGACAGTTCATAGTGAGCAGTTTACCATAACATCTTATCATTCTCAGACCATAACTAGATGTTCACATTGATGAATGGTTTAGGTCCTGCTGTGTGGTCCCTCTGTGGCCCCTGCACATGGTGTCATAGTGGTTCCCCTCCATGTCAGAGATGAGAGAGAGCTGGGTGCGGTGACACTGGGTTTGTGCTCTTGAATTCATTATCTCTGACCAGATCCGTCCCTGTGATAAGAGCAGGACTCAGGATGGTGGCGGAGCAGGGCAGATGAACAGGAAGTTGTTCTTCCTGTTCATCTTTTTAAACTTCACACTGTGGTGCTCTCATGCACACACACTCACACCCTGTCTAAGCTGGTGTCACCTGGCATTTGTGTGGGAAGTGCTTCCTCTTTTTGCACTTCCTCCTCCTCCCTGATTACAGTTCTAATCAAGTGTCAAATCTTCAGACATGTTGAAATCTGTCAGTGTGCCCTTGAGCCAGACACAGAACCACTACTTTCTTTATCAGAATAAAAAGCAAAGTTTAAGGTACTCGTTGGTACCTGTTTTGTTTGTATGTTGTGCTGTACTCTCATGCACATAAGGTGACGCGATCTACAGTGCCCATGTTCATTATACAGAGGAATAAGTTATATCAGACTGTGGCTACAGAGGTAGTGCATGTTAGTGGGATCTATTTATTGTTGTTTTCTGTGTTTTTGCGGGATTTGTTGACAGCAAGAAAAATATAGAATATCACCAAACTAAGTCTCGCATCTCAAGGATATGCACAAAGTATTTCGGTGGGAAATACTGAGGGTAAACATAGAGTATCTGTGTTTGTTTATACCAAAATTCCATAGGGTATCTTTAAACACAGAGGAAAAGGCGAGTTTAGTTTTAGGGTTTAGGTTAAGGATCATCCCTTGACATTGCCCCATCCTGTCCCTGCCAGTCAGTCTGTACACCAGCTTACTCTGAGGTGGCTTTCCACTGGGATTGAAACCATGACTTTTGCCCCCCCGCCCCTCACCTCCATATATCCACATATCCTGGAGCAGAGGAGGCCCCCCAGTGTGTTTATGTGTGGCAGACGCCCAGGCTAAACAGGAAGGGACAGGAGACCGTCACTGGGGACTCCAAATGCAGACCCACATCCACAGGCCCTCTCAGTGTGGATTAAGTTTACCATTGCTCGTTTAAATGAATATCACAAACATTACTGCAGGCCAAACACCTTTAAGTGACCACATATAGGCCAGAGCTCTGTGGGTGGTAAATGTGTGTGTCAGTGCGCTGCTGCGAATTAATTTGTATCTACACCTGCAGTATAGAATCTGTGTTTTTGTTTGCGTGCTGATGTGTGCCTGGAGCCGGTGTGTAGTAATACTCGTGACTCCGACTTGTGAGTCGGAAGGCAGACGCTACACGGTCCATACAGGGCTTTATGTGAGCTGTTCAGACAGAAAAATAAATACTGTCAGGGAAGGAGAGGAAAGCGAGTCTGTTTGAAGTCAGGGAGCTGCAGAGCGGGGCTGAGAGACAGATGAATCATCCTGTTTCAGAAACCTGAACGCGCCCTTGTTAAGGAGCAGTAATATGTGTTTGTGTGTGGCAGCAATAACACAGTTCCAAGACTTGGTTCTGTGTGTACACATAAGCCTGTGTAACCCTACACACCTCTCTGATGATGTCAGATTAGCATTAAGCGTGAGGTCGGGCCTGTGTTTATACGTGCGAGAGCGTGTGTGTGTATCCAATGCGGCTAACAAGATGTCTGGTATTGTTTTTTGGGCAGTAAGAGAAATGTAAACAGCGGAAGGTAGTGGCTAAGAGAGAGTGGAAGAGCAGAGACGTTCCATGCATGTGTTTGTGTGCGATGCATGTGTGTGTGTGGCGAGGGGATGATGACATCAGCGGCTGGGCAGGGAGCGGGCGAAGGGGCTCTGGTCAGTGTGAAAGTCGAGTCTGTCACACAGACGTCGTCCAACTGCACGCCACGCTCACAACAGAGCACTCAGCCACTGGCAGAGGCTTGAGGACTGGCTGACGGTGGTCTGCCAAAAGCTGTCAGCTCTGTGGCAGCTTAAATGTTTCAGTGCAGCAGTCTGGAATGAGAGATGTAACAGTCACAGCAAATGTTGGCATTGGGTTGCTACATTAAAAGGTTTCCATCTCAACTTCATGGCCATACTGAAAGTAAATGGTGTGTACTTTTCTACGGTAAATTAAACATTTTAAGCTCAATTAAAATGCAGCTGATTGGAATTTTCTCTTTTAAGTAGAATTTAAATTAGCTTAATTTAATTTAAAACAACCCCACTCCCAAAAGGAAACAAAAGAAAAACAGAAATATATTTGAGCATATTCTGTCTGTAGAACAGCACCATACGCCTGGCTGTGTGCCAGACTAATGTGGATTTTGCCAATTCCAGCAGTGAGACATGCAGAAATGCCCACCTGTTTCCCTTCCTTCAGTTTTTACATTTATTAACACCAGACACAATTCTGATGAGTGCTCATTTTGCACGCGTATCATTTTTTGGGGGAATAAAAATACTCCCTCTTCTACAACTTGTCGTAAAAATCACAGCCCAGACAGTCATCTTTTCCTTTTGCTGCCAAGATGTTGTTTTTTTTCCCTTGAGCTGAGTTCTGCACAAGCTGCCTGTTTTGTATAGCGTTATTTGCAGTATTTGCAGGGTGGCCCAGCTGTCAGAACCAGGAGTATCCAGGAGGAGGAATGCATATCAGGTCCAGGAGGTGATGCTCTGCAGCTGAACCATCGCCCTGACCTCTCTGGGTGAGGGCAAGTGTAAAGAATATTCCCAACAGGGATCAGTAAAGTATCACTTTTACAGTAGTGTTTCATTAAGCATTTTGGGTGGGACCACCAGTGAGGAGCACAGTCCAAATGACTGAGGAATGATGAAAAAATCTCTCAGGCCCAAGGCTTATTGGTCCCCTTTCTCCCTCCATCAGAGGAGGTGGTCCCTGCTTTTTCTGTAGTCTGTCTTTGATCCCCGTCTCTCTTCTTCTCCTACGATTCATCCTCCTGGCGCAGACAAAGCCCTGCCCTCCCAACAAATGCGGCCGCTGCCTTTCAGGGCCAAGCGTCAGCGCTGTTGAGGAAAGAAGACAGCAGGAGAGGAGCAGGGAAGCAGTGAGGACAGAGAGGAGAGGAGAGGAAAGGGGATGAGAGAAGAAAGAGAGATGAGAAGAGATCAGGAGAGAAGAGAGGAGCAAAGAGGAGAAGAGCATGCAGTTTCACCCACCCCGGAGGTCCCCGGCAGCCCCCCCAGCTCTCAGTACCCTACCTCCAGAAGGCCTTATTCAGAGACTCACCTAATGAACACTCCTGCCCTCATTCAACCTGACAATGGAGCCCTCCACTGCCATTGAGCCGGCTCACAATGGAGAACATCGCTCCAATTAAACCCCAGGGACAATAAACTGGGGTAGGTGAAGGGGTGGAGGTGTGTGTGAAATATGTGTGTGTATGAGGGGTCGAGTTGGGGGTTTAGCAGGGTAATGAACAGGCCCAACCCAGCGGATCTCTTCGGAGGTCCACTGAAGTGCCGTTGCCTCTGATGTGCTATTTGGATCAGTAAGAAGCAATTAGGTGCCCATTCCCAGCACATCCCAAACCCTTATCCTCCCCCAGGCATATCCAGAGAGTGTGTGTGTGTGTGTGTGTGTGTGTGTGTATTTGAAGGATGAGTAGGAAAGAAAAGGGAAAGAGTGCAGTCATGAGCTAGGGCTGGTGATCAGAGCAGACAAGATATCATGAATGGACAGGTGACTTGACCAGACTCAATTGCTTTAAAAACTGAATTAAGAAATGAAAGAATTGTTTCACTGCTGTGACAACATATGTCAAACAGCTAATTGGCTGTCAAATCAATGCTTATGTCACTTAAATATACAAGAACAAAACAAGGTCTAACATTTCACCTAAGCATGACTTTAACAAAACATTTTACAAATGACAAGAACATGAACTCTTTTTATATTTTGGATTTTTTTGTAGCTCAGCTGTGTGGAAAAAAAACTACAATGGAGGTGTATGAAGCGAAAGAGCAGGTCAGTGAATAAAGAAGAAGAAAATGAAAAGTATTTTTAAATAAAATATCTGACAGAGTTAAAAGCCCTTCAAAAAAGCAGCCATTAAAAAAAGATTAGATGTGTTTGTGTTGTGTTTAGGGATATGCAGATGAGAACCAAAACGCAAAACCACACACACAAAAAATGTATCAAAGCGTCTTGTGCAAAGGGGTCTACGGGCTTCCATGATGTTGTACGTCTAATTATTGACATTGATGCTCAAAATACAGAGTCTTTAGAGACTTGACATTTGACAGAAGCAGAAGCAGGCAGGAAAGCCAACAAAGCCCAGAACAAAGGCAGGGTCTGGGCAATGATAATGCCGCTCAGTGCAGATCCCACTCATGAATATGGCAGCTGTGGTGCTGCTGACAGTGGTAAAGGTGTAAGTGGGTGTGTGTGATGCATGCATAGCGTATACTGTCTTACTGCATGTGTTTGCTTGTGTGCCCATGTAATTTTTACCTACAAATTATGCACGCCCTCAGACACGTCTGCTTTCTCAATGACTTGCGCATGTATTACTGTATCGGGCGCACCGGTGTAATGGCATTTATGTGTCTCTATCTGCCCCATGCTTTCTCCCAGGGGGGGCTGAAAAGTCAATCAACTAGTCTGTCAGGGGAGAGGGATGCACACTCTGCCCAGGGATCAATGCCCTTCACCCCTGGGACTCTCGCTTAGTCAGTGGGGGCATCCAGAGCCCCGCAAAGCTCCTTAAATCCCTCGTATGGCTGTGACAGCTGACTGCAGGGGACGCCTCTGTGTGTGTGTGTGTGTTAGTGTGTCAGTGTGTGTGTTTGTCAGTGTGTTTATCTGCATATGTGTGCAGGTGTTCTTTTGCACTTTTAATGAAGCAAAACACATTAGATGCTGTGTTACTCTTACAATCGCAATAGTTTCTCCTTTTTTGCTTTTGTCTGCATTTATGTGAGTGCAAACATTGTTTTGTGTGTGTGCGCGTGTGTGTGTGTGTGTGTGTGTGACTGCATGATTTAGCATGTGTATGTATGTGTATTTGTAAAAATAATGTATTGGGTATATGTGCTTCTGTGCTTCCTAATATGTATTAACCAGGTCAGATTTTTCTACAGTTTTGCAGCATAAATTGGTTTACAGAGCAAGATGTTGACTTGCCTTAGAATCAAAGGCACTTAGAGAGGAGATAATGATAATGATAATTCAAATGCTTGACCTTGTTTGTTATTAATTGATTCTCTAGTTGAAACATTAAGCTTTGTGCTGGATTTCTCTACAAAAACCTAATCTTTCAGACAGAAGACTAATTGCTTTGTCTGTCTGTATGCATAGCCTCCCCTCATGCCGTTCAGGAGCAACAGCCTCCATCTTCTGCCCGGGTAGTTCTTGTAGGAGCTTGCCTCGCTTTGTTCAGGATCTCATCTGCCCTTAATTTACTCTCCCAGTGACCTCCCAACCCTGACCTGTCAGTGCAGCGTTCCTTTCTTTATTACTGAAAGCCATATTGTTTTCAAATGAAAAAGGACATAAATACAAATATTCTAGAGTCTCACTCGAGTGGAACTGAGAGTTGTACTAAATCAAAGGCCAAGACGAGGAGTCCCTCCACTGTGTCCATGTGTGCTGACTGTGTGTGTGTGAGCTCCCTTTTTGTGTACGAGCGTGTTTTTGTTTGACTCACTAAGTGTGCATGCTCCTACTTAGTGTGGGAGGGTATTCTCTCTCTTCCTCTCTCTCTCTTTTTTCTTTTCTTAATCTCCATCATATTCCTTGCCGGTGTTGCCACAGACCTCCTTCTCTCTTCCTCTCCAGTTCCTGTGGCCTCACAGGGCTTCCTCTAGCCGTCAAGACATAGGACTGCCGAGGGACTGGGATGATGGTGGTGGGGGTGGAGGTTTGGAGGAGCAGCATGGGTATCATGTTCTCTCTCTCTCTCCTACTACAGATTTATGGGGGCTCAGTCCTTCTCTAAATATTTGCCTTTCCCCCTGTACTGTGGGAGATTGATGGCCTCTGATGTGGGGGGGTGGAGGCGGTGGAGGCGGTGGGGGCGGTTGTTGGAGGTGCACAGGCACATCTCGAGGTGTTGGGATGGAGGACAGGAGGAGCGTGTGGATAGGTAAAGACCTGGTTTAGGGCCACCTGGGGGCCCAGTGGTTCTGGCTCACAGTATACGGTTGCTGTAGTTGTGATGCGAGTCGCTACTTTGCATGTCTGAAATGTTGAGGTTAGCGGCTGCTATGCACCTGAAGAATCCTCATTTATATCAGTTTACTCCCCCTTGTATTGGGTCGATATGAACATGGTTTATACATCTTTACAGTCTGGTACATGATGAAACCAATGAACCGATGATTTTAACATAAATGTTTTGGAGTAATGGAACAAGGTCTGCCAATTACCTGTTCCACGGAGGATTAAGTCGGAAAAACCTGAGTGGAGCTGCTAATAATAATCCTATCCAGAGTCAATCACGAGTTACAAAAACATCTGCTATAAAGCTAACTCTCAATCTCTCCAAATCTCCTTTGTAAATAATTGGTCTCAGATTCCCAAATCTATTTCCAGATCCAGCAAATGTTGCATCATCTGGAGTTAAATTTGTCGACGTCTGTTTGCTTTTTGAATACAACCCTCGCTTTCACTCCCCCAAAAGCTAATTGCACGCTCCCCACAGCAAAGGCCAACTTATCCCAGACAATGATGTTTATGTATATGTAATTGTCGTAACTGCGCAGCATAACGGCCTCATTCTCTCTCTGTCTTGTTGTCTAATCAATCCAAATAAATCTTATACAGACATGTAGCCAAAGTAGTAACTGCACTGTGAAAGCAAATAATTGCTTTGGTTATTAGAGCTGAAAGGAGCATAAACAAGTAATTTCAGATATCATGGTGGTGGTGGTGACACAAACTTTTCTTCTCTCTCTTGGTTGCCCCAGCATCCCCCACGCCCGCCTGCCCGCTGCACATCGTTACTTCCATACCCATGGTCACACACACACGCACACACACACACACACACACACACACACACACACACACACACACACACACACACACTCCACCCAACACATCTCCACTTCTACTTTTCACAGTTAACAGCTCAGTGTCAGGGGGTAAGTACTGAGGCCCTACCTCTGCACCCCGCTGAGTGGGGGAGCTTCCACCTCACACACATAACACACATGCATTTTATACTCAGATTTTCACTCACACTCACACACACGCTCAAACAACCTCATTCATGTAGACACAAATGCAGACATGCAATAATAAACACATTCTGACACAGACAACACAAAATCCGCACATGTACAGTACATGCTTCACACACGTACACACACAGACGGTTCACCTCTGGTTCCTATTTACCTCCCTCCTCCCCAGGCAGCCATTGCTCCAAAGCAGCACTGTGTTAGTGACACGGAAGGGAACGGGGAGGAACAGAGAGGTCATTTGGATGACTAATGGCAGAATTCACAGGAAACTCCGGGAACATTCTTCCTCAAATTATGCTATTAGCTGCTTGGGGGAGCAGAGACAGAGAGGGAGAAAGAGGGAGACAGAGGGGGGAGAGAGAGAGAGAGATGGAGGGACAGGAAAAAAAACAGGCATGGACTATGTGTGTGTGTGGGTTGGAGGAGGAGGCAGGCCTTAAAACAACAGAAAGAGAAAGGAACTTGTAGCCGTTTGGCCTCCTGTTCTTTAGCGGAATGCGGCGCAGTGGCATTTACACGTTTGCAGTGATTTATCGGCGCTGGCGTCCCCCCTCTGTCTCTGTCAATACAGGCCTCTCAGAGCCAGGAAAAGGCCCTAAGCCCAAGGAGACAGTAGGCCTGAACTATTCTCCCTTTCTCCCTGCACCTGTTCCCTTGGCGGGGGAAATGAGAGCCTGTAATTATGTGTGAAAGGGGCTCTGCCGGATAGCCGGTGTGATAGTGTCAATCCGCTAATGTTTTGTATTGGGCGGACTATATGACCCTATGAGCACAAGGGGGTGAGCTCTTTGAGGATTTGTTTCAATATTCTGTCACACGGCAGGCATTTACATGTGTTTGGATTGTGGAGTATTGTGTGAGAGTGCGTGTGCGCATGCATGCATTATTGTATTGCATGTGTTACTGCTGGTTTGTTTCTTCCTTTGTGTTACATAAACTTTCCCTAATATTAAAGACAATAATCTGCCAGAGAATCACCATGGCTAATTGTAATAATTGGTAACAGTGATTAGTTGTGTGGCATTGTTGGGCCAGGGTGACAGTGACAGTGGTTGTGAGTTAGGTCAAACCTCCAAACGACAGAAATAACGTGCGTGAGAAGGAAGACTTGGAGGTTTTTTACCCTTGGTAAAAAGGGTTCATTCAGCCTTTGTCCTTGCCGAACCGCTTTGGCTGGATTTATACTTTTGCACGCTATGGAAACTTTTGGAGAGAGCACAAGCAGCCCAAACTGACCAGTCAGTTTTTGCAGTCTCCATGTGGTTTCACCATGCCATAACCCTGATGTGAGGATTCATTTTGATTTACTATAGCTTGCATTTTTGAGAGGGTGCAAACAAGCTATGGTGTAGCATACAGAATAGATGTAAAGAAAAAAAAACAAAAAAAAAAACAGGTCCTACTGACAGTGACAACTTTCTACAGCAAAGTCACAGATTTTGACTAAGCTGAAGTTTCATTATATTAAATGGCAAGGTTTCATACCTGTGCTGTACCTGGTATTGGCTTAGGGAAATGGATCTTGCATAAATAAGGTCTACTGTGCTGTTATTATTAAAATTCCCTGCCCCAGTGGTCTAGAGTACCTAGGAGTGATGGTTTGTATCACTGCCTCATGCAGGATAAAAAATTAATTTCTTCAAACACTGTGACTATTCTTGGGTAAAGACTTGATTTGTGCAGCAGCTGAATAAATGTCTTTGCAAACAGTTGCTGGTTGGCATAAAGATTTAACAGCAAAACACAAATCCACTTCCTTTCTGTGTTAGCGTTAACTGTAACTTTCAAATAACAGAATCAAATACAACAGTGCTGTTATTGGTTTCAAAATAAATACACCATACATAATTGTTTCTAAGGAACATTATAGAAACAAACCAAAAAACACGGGGAGCAAAAGATGAGCATTATGCAACTAAGGTTTGTGGTCGGGATGAACCAAGTACATTGTGGCCGTGTGGTATATATCCCAACCATCAGGCAACCACGTCCAGCTATGTCCGATTTTTTAACCAAAATGTATGCTTTACATCATATATGGGGAAAACCTTTTTACATATTCCTTACTCTAAATATTGGATTATAATTGTTGAAAGTAATGGTTTATTGCTTCCAGCATTGCTAGATAATTTGATAAATAGAACATTTTCAGCTGCCCGTGGGTCAGGTTTCCCAGCCTGAGCATGACTCAAGTTGAAAATGGCTGCAATGGGAATAATGTCAGTTATTAAAGACAAATTTCTGTCCTCCTGGTAGCAGTCTCCTCATTCAGAGGTCTGATAAAGGCTGTGCTAACTATAGAAGTTCTGATGTCTTTGTCTGTGAAAATAAAATCTACTTCAGCTGCAATGAAGAAGGCAGGTTAATGCAAACAGAAGGAAAGAGACAGGCTGAAGTGTATGTAACGCCTGCTGTGCTATGTAGCGTGGGAAAACACTGTATTCTCTCACTCATCCATGAGAGGGACAGAGAGAGACATAAAGTGTTATTTCAGTTTTGCCTGGAAATGTGTCTGTACTGTATGTGTGTGCGCGTGTGTGTGTGTGTCCGTGTTCATGTGAGTGTCTTGACAGCAGTCAGCATATACAGGAAACCACAAAAAGCTAACATTTATCTCCATAAAATGAGGGAAAGGTTTTGCTCCACCTGCCTGATACAGAGAAAATCACAAAGCACGGTGGTCAGACAAAATAACCAACAATCTCTACATCCACCACTAACTTTATAAACCATCTGACCCTGTGTGTGTGTGTGTGTGTGTGTGTGTGTGTGCAAGTGTGAGAGTGAGAGAGAAAGAGAGAGAGAGAGATTATAGAGCGACACTGTGTGAGTCATAGCAAGGCTGCAGGTGATTGGTCAGGAAGTGGTCATGTTATTATCTCTAATTGAGGGGTAATTGTAGAGCTGAGTGTACTGTACTGTATGTGTTAGTGTGTATGTGTGTGTGAATGTGGGTGCGTATCTTTCTATGTGTCTGTGTTTGTGTTTAGGTGCATGCAGAGTGGAAAATTACATCTAGAGTTTAGGCTTGCTGTGATTAAAAACAAAACCGAATAAACACTGGGCTTTAGTGGGTAGCAGTGGGAACGGCTGGATGTTCTGTATCCTGTCTGTGTGTGTGTGTGTGTGTGATAGTGTGCTGCTATTGTCGGCCTGCTTACTGTGGTGAAAAAAAAATATTACACAAGCAGCCAACTCACCTACTGCCAATGGCTGCCAATGGGTCTTTAAGCAGGTTATTATTTTAACAGATTTTCAGCTAAATTATTAATCCTCTGACAGATAAACTAATGTGAAAAGCACAGTTAGACTGAGTTGGCCCCTGTTTTAAAGGAAAAGACCACTCTAAAATATTTTAACGCTATTAAAGCTGGTGTAATATTCAAATTCCTGCTATTGACTAGGCCATTTAGAATTAAAGGGTCTGGTCAACCAAATTGTGATGAGAGATTTTTTTCAACTAACTATGCAGACAGGTTCAAATCTCAGACATGCCTGCTGCACCACAAAATAATGTGCAGAAATAGCTTTTGCATGTGTTAAAAACCACTGAAATCTTAAAAAAGGCATAAATAGTGATGTGCAGTAGCACTCCCCAGTACCTGTAAACTGTGACCTTGATGTATAAAATCAGTGGAGCTCCCCTTTAACATTGTGTCCCAGTGCTTGCTCATACAAGCAGAAACCCTTCATGAATGGGTCAGAGATCGCAGTTAATAGTAGCCTCTATATGATGCACCAACAACCCATGTTGTGCTTTTATTAAGGAACATGGCCTTGATTATTGGCAAATGCTTGTGAATGGTAGCTGACTGAAAACAAGGTCACACTCATTCTGTGAGGGTAGTCAAGAGGCTTTTGAGACATACAGGAATTTGCTCATTGAAGCAGAAATAGACAAGTCGGTTTTGTAAAAATACATATCACAAAGCAGTACAATATGATGCACTGAACAAAGACAAATCAATAATCATGGGACCTCTGCTTTTAAGATTTGATTTATAGTTCACGCAAAGTGTTGTAGCAGTTGTTACAATGTCAGCAGCCTGTACCTGTACCAGAAACCTCTTGGAGAAAACACTAGCAGCAAAAGGCTGACTTATCAGTTGTTGTAGTATATGGTGTCATATACCATATGGTATCCTTGTAGCCCCGATGTGCAGTTAGATTTTTAAGTGGGTGCAAGTTAGCACCACTACAGGTAGTTTTCCAACAAAACATGTTTGCCGCTGCAAAGTAAGTCATCATCATCATCAACATCTTGGTCTTATCTGATCCCTCTCCCTGCTCTAGCTGTCTCTCCTCCTCCACCACCAGCATGTTTACTGTCTCTCTTTGTCCGACTCCCCATCTCTCTCCCCTTCTTGCCTTTTACTAGTTTGAACCCCCCCAACCCTCCCCTCTCCAGATAGCTGTCTGTTCTCACCTACTCTGAGCACAGATCTAATTGAGGGCAATCATTCAGATAAAAAGCCCCCTACAATGATGCTGCTGGCCTGCGCATATGTGCATGTTTGTGTACGTACATATTTGTGTGTGTGTATATGTGTGCAAGGGGTAGAGGTGGGGTGGGGTGTCCCCTCTGCTTCTACCCCCATCCAACCCCACCACCTCCTCTCCCTCTCTCACTCTCTCCACTACCATTAAAATGCCATGCTGCTCTCTCGACCCATCTACCCTGCTACCCCCCCCCCCCCCCCAACAAGCCTTTTGTGTGGCACAGAGAAGAGGCACTGAGGCAGAGAGAGAGAGAGTGAGGGAGATGAAAAAGAGGCAGGCCAGCTCCTGTTGTTGACTGGTACCATTGTCTCGGACCTCTGGGAGCACGTCCTTAACATCAGGAGATCCGGGGTGCTTCCAAAAGCGCTCCACTTTTCACTCCTCTCTCCTGTCCTCTTAGCCCCCTCAACCATGCTGCCACACCAACCCCATCCCATTTCCAACCAATATCAGTGACTTGCATTTTTTTATTGTCCTCCTGGATTTATTTGGCAATGTAGTGTTGGTTTTGATTTCTAATTTTGTCCCCACTCTTCATCATTCTTTTTTTTGTGCCTTTACTTCCAACTTGCTCTTAAAAGTTGGGAGTATAGACTTGGGATTGCATTCTGCCTCTTCTGATGGTTGATGGTTTTCTCCCAGTGTGATTGTTGAATGTTGGTGCAATAAAGTCAGTCTTTCAAAGAGGCCCTCGCTTTTTGATCCTCGTGGCCAGACACTAAAACCTAACGTTTGCAGATGATTTTTAGAGAGCTGCTGCCAATTCCACTTTTCCTGTGCTAGAACACAATGCTACATTGCCTATCAGCTGGCCAATTATCCCCCTAGGAGAAAAACCACTGCAATGCAAGACGTGCACCGGAACATCTGACAAACATGTTTTATAGGTGTTGGGCTGCTTCTTAAAATTTAAAGCATAATGTCATTAGCTATAGACGCCCACAAAAGTCTGCCACAATGACACTGTGCACCCATAAAATATGCACAGAGATTGCAAAGCCCTCCATGTGAAGAGTACCCTGCTGTCCCTCTTTCTCCGTCTCTTTCTCTCCATTCACCCACTAAGAGCCAGTGATGGTGTCATTTGTAGTGCGACTGGTGGTGTGACCCCACAGAGCAGGAGGACACGGTGGTGAGGGTGGTGGTAGGGGGGGCGGGGGGCTTTGGAGAGGCTAGAGGTGGGGGAGCACGGAGGGTAATAGGGTGGGACAGGCTGTTGTCGAGTGATCCAACCCCACTTGGCACCACTCTGCTCCCCATAGTGTCTGTATCCCACTCAGGGTTCTTCTTGTTCCTCTGACGCTCTTTCTCAAATCACTTTCAATTTTATTCAAGAAGTTTTATCAGCATGAGATCATTATGACATGGCTCCCATTTGTTCCGCTGAGTCTCTGGGTTTCTTCATCACGTCAGCACCATGATGTATGTATTTTATAACTGACAAGGAGGTACAGATTACCGATTGAAACTTTTGTACAATCATTATTATGAACCATTACCTAAAATGCAAACATCATTTTTAGAGCAGAATATTTTAGCTTCCAGCCAGTGATACAAGATTTTGCAAAGCTGTAGAATCATATCCATTATATCCTTCTTTCTCTTAAATTGAAACCTTACTCAAATTCAGCCCCTTAAGACAATGTCATGTTTATCATTCCCTTCTTCTCAGTCCTAGTCCTGTGTCATATTTAACGTTATAATCCAGAGGGTTTTCATGAAATTAAATCCCATTTTTGGTACTGTTTATACTTGCCATTTTTTTCCACAATAATTCGGTATATCTACATTCAGTAATTACCTCCATATATAGTAGTTTTTATTGTCAGTCGCGGAGTCCTTTGCTGGATTCAAATTGACCATACATGCACAAGGGATCCATAGCAAGTCATGCATGCATGTAATCTGGAACACTCCTATCTCTGTTTACCGCCACTCTCCCAAAGCTGTATCATAGCTGTATTAGGTTTTATGCTAATTCAAATTGAATATTTGTTATTGCTCCTAGTTCACATTAAAATGATTGAACTACATGTAGTGGTTTTTATTGTATAGCAGTCACATTAAACATAATATGTCACAGAGAGATTGATCTTGAAAAATGTTTCTGTCAAACAAGAAAGGCTTCTCTCCCACTAATAGTAACTACCCGCCTCTCTTTACATTTCTTTAAACTTCCTGCCAATGTTTAGTGTCTCTCAGAGGTATTGTGGCATTCCCCAACAGCTCTTCCCCTCACAGCTCCTGGTACTTTTGACTTGGCCAGGAGTTCAGAGGTCACCTTGTGACCCAGGATCCTCAAACTTTGTGTCTTCCTGTGCTCCATAAGAACTGCTTTTTAGACACCATGAAGTTGCTCCCTGGTGACTATTGCTTTGCTTTATTTTGTGTGTTTGCGTGTAGTCTTATGCAGTCTGTATGCAAAGTCGTGTGTAAGTGAGAGAGGTGGCGGTGTGAAAATGAAAAGGAGGAATGTACAGCAGTCTGAGATAAAAGGCCACTTTGGGAGCCTTATTCTGCATTTACTGACATTATAGTTGGCAAATGTAAGAGCCACTAAACAGAGCTGAATGAAATTTCTGCTTTGGCTCTTATGTGATTTGGAGCTTTGGCTCTTATGTGCATTTTGGGGGTGGCTACTGTGCTTTGTGTGCGTGCGTGTGTGTGTGTCTTTGGCACAGTTGTCTGTTGAGCAATCCTGTGAGAAGACCCCTCTCCAGTATCAATTAAAGTCACCAGCTCACTCCACTTGCTGCTGTCACCTAGGTTTACCCAGTTCTCTGCTGCAGCCAACACACTAGCAGGGAAAACATTAACATAAGTAAGCCCTCTACTGACAACTCTCTCCCTCTCTATTTCTCTCTCCTTTGATATTGCCCTCTTTCCCACATTTCCTCTTTGCCTTTTTCTCCTCTGCAATCTCTCTCTTGTTCTCTGTCGCTTTCTGACTCTCCATTCTTGTCTCTCTGTCTCTCCAGCAGGGAAAACATCATTGTCATGGAGAGAGGGATGATAACAATGAAGCGGCTGCAAATCACACTGATTGTTAGTGCTGGACCCGGTGGATGGGGAGAGGGCTAATGTAATTGTCCAGGCCCTTGTCACTGTTGATACAGGCTCTTCAGAAGGCGGGGTGATTTAGCTAAAAGCTATCTCTAGGCCAAGTAATTAGACACACCATTCAGGGTGGCATTAGCACAGGCTGCTGCCACTGTGTCCCTCGCACTGTGTGCGAATGCACACACAAATCTCGCTAAGGCTTTATCACGCCACTCTGGGTGTTATTCAAACCATTAGCAGGGAGCATGGTGTTCCAGGCTGGGAACAAGTGTGTGTTTATGTGTGAGAGAGAAATTCATGCGCGTGGCGCTCTCTCTGCTCGTGTGTACTTGCCTGCTGTGTTTGCCATCACGTATCGTCACTATCGGCTTTTTCTGCCAGCTGACACGGGCTGTCTAAGATCGAGTTGAGGTAGTGCAACACACTTGACTTCTCTAAAGCATCCTGTGTTCCCTATCTCCCACTGACTATGTGCTCTCCCATTAAATCAATTAAACCAATCCAACACTCAGCTCAAAACAGACTGGGCAGAGTAGAACAGGCGATGTGCCCCCCTGTTCAACGTGTACTTCAGTGGCATTCTAACCTAAAACCCATGGGAATTGGACTGAAGTGTGTTGGATTGTTTAGATATACTCACTCCAGGATATAATGCCTTCTGTAGAGGCCCGTTTACAGTTGAGGCCTTGAGATGAATAACAATATGTCCATTCTGATTTTTATTTTTATTTTTTCACAGTTGTATGGTCAAATCCAAATGATATGAATGATCCTGTTGTTATTGAATATACGTATTTGGTGAATTTCTGATACCTTTGGACAGAACCAGGCTAGGTGTCCCTCCTCTTTTCAGTCTTTATGCTAAACATATGAAGCTAACCGGGTGCTGGCATCATACTCTGACAGTGGTATCAATCTGTTATCATCTAACTCTAGGGAAGGAAGCTATTAAGTGAACTTCTCAAAATGTTAAACTATTCTTTTAAATACTGTTTTAAGTTACTTCCATCGAGTACTCCTTAATGCTTCTCTGTTGCTGCTTTTCCACAGCAGCATTCATTTGGTCTGAATACTTCTTTCACTACTGACCACTACACAGGCATATCTAAACATTGCATTTCGCACTGATGTCAGCCTGTTAAGACGTCAGCTATAAGGACTTTCACATATTTGGCTGTCTCAGGTGTCAGCAGACTGTAAAACAGTGACAATCACTTTGTAATTCTACCAGCCATAAAAAAGACTGGTAGCATTGCTGGTGAGTTGGCTTTACCCTGCAAGCATCCGGATGGCCTCAGGGAGGTTTGTGTTTAAGTTAAAGCCAAGTGGAAAGCACTAAAACTCCCTCCTAAAAATCATTCCCTCTCTCTCTCTATTTTCCATCCTTCACCCCTCTCTCCTCTCCCCCTTCCAACCTCTCCTCCCGCTCTGCCTCCCTCTTTATGGGGACATCGGACTCCCCGACAGTTTGTTTTAAATTTGACCGTGCAGATGTTTCTCTGGGTGACTGACTTTTATAGTTTAGAAAAGATTATATCAGCTTTCCTTAGGATTGTGTTACTGTATTTAAAAATGACTGGCGATCGAAACAGGAGGGTGGGGGCAGGGAGTGGGGGCAAGATGGATGGAGAGAGAGAGACGGAGAGCTGGAGGATGGGCTGAGGGGGATTTGTGCAGCAGGGGAAAGGGAGGGGAGGAGAAAGGGTTCGTGCTGTAGGTCTCTAAGTCCTGGGTCTCCCTCTCGGCCTCAGCGGCACACACTGGATGGGGAGTTGCTCAGGAGCAGGGAGGATGGAGGATAAAGAGGAGGGAAGAGGAGGAGGACAGGGGGAGATGGAGATCAGGGGAAGGAGGTTAGAGTTCACAGCAGCCAGGTTTGGCTTATTGCATTAGACACAGATTCTTTCTAATTTCAAAGGACAACACCAGCATCAAATTTGAGGATATTAGTTTTTGATAGGCAGCTGGGGCAAAGCACACAGTAAGGGGGCGGGTGAGGAGGACAGGGTGAGTCCTACATTTTCCCATTACAGGCCACATAGCCAGACGGTCACTCCCTTTTCCCTCTGTTCCTTAAACTTAAAAATGATCTTTCTGTCTGTCTGCCGCCATCTTTTTCTCTCTCTCTATACTGTATATCCCTGCTACGTTTTCCCCCTTTTTCCTGATAACTAGTGTGAAGTCAGCTGTAAACCTGTCAGGAGATTAAGCAGCTGAAAATGCAAGATTTTAGAGATGATTTCCAGTTTGACTGTAAAAAAGGGAACAACTGTTTTCTGTCTACTTGTGAGAAGACATGAGTGTCAAAGCAATTTTAGCTGTAATACTAAGACTGTGAATCAAATGTTTCACTGTAGTTTGAAGGCAGTAAGTGTAGCCAGGAAAAGATAGAAAAAGTATGCTTTATAGAAAGGCCTCAAAACACTGCGATATTCTCTTCTGGAAAACAGGTTAAAATTTCTCTAATGTCCAAGCAGAAGGGGGTGGAGTAAAAAGAGGAGAGGGTCAAAGGGTAGCAATGCAGACAGACGTAAAGTGAAAAAGTGCATATCATTTATCAGTAATCTTTATATCAGACAGTCTTTTCCTTCCGTATGGGTGTCGAGATGAATCAGTTAGGTCATTTATCCACAATCTCACAAAGGGTAAAACCCATCAGCTACAACTTCTAATGTTTCCTTAAAAAAATATGCAAGATAGCAACAGTAACTGTAATTGAAAGATTAAAGAAATGGAAGGAGGCCATCGGGTCTGGCCTGACTGTAGGTCCAAGCGATTTTAATGAGAGATGAAGAAAGGGTGATGTGGAGGTTTTCTTCACAAGTTCAGCTTGTTTGTTTAACAGGGAGCTCGAGTTACGTTCATTAAACTGCGGACTGCTGCTCCACTGTAAGGGTGTAATGCATACGTTATCAGACAGCATGGCAGGAACAGTTTTGTACTCAAACTCTGTGTCCTGTCTGACTGCCGGTCTGGTGCAACCGGTCTGGCTGACTCCCCTCACTTGCTGCACCGACTTGCCATCTGATCGATTATCAGGTGAGCTCGGTGACATGACTTGAAAGATCAAACGACAGAACGCGACTCTTGCTTGGAGCAAAAAATTTCATTTCTTTTCAGGGTTTTAAAAATAGCTCCTTACAGGCTTTCATCCATCAGAATGAGTAACGTGGGACAACAATACTTCTCAGATGACAGCTCAGCAACCAGTGCTGGCTGGGGTTAATTACAGTTAAGGTTAATTGTCCATCAGCTCCAGTTGTGGTTCTGGTGCATGTAGCAGCATCAAAACAGCTCTTAACGTTGGCCCTGTACTTACTTGCCATGTGAGAGGAAATTGGGCTTAGCGCTGGTAATTTTCTTGCTGTGGTGGGCCACCAGTGCTGAAGATATGCATAGGAAACGCTGAAGGACAAGACAATGACTACATCGGCTGTGGTGGACTGACTGGCTCCCTGACTGACCTGCTGTCTGCCTGCCTGCCTGACTGACTGACTGGTGGGCAGTCTGACTAATGCGTGTTGCTGAATCACTGCTGGCTCTTTTCTCTCTGCTTGTGAGGTATGAGGGTGAAAGAGAGGGAATTACCTCACTGTGGTACTTAACTTACAGTATGTGATACATACACCAGGACTGTGAGACAGTCCTAAGTGTTACTTAAGCGATACGTATGTCGAAAATACACAGACTGTGAAATCTGTCCCTGTAGGCCTAATGCCTGCGATGCCATGTCTGATTTTCTTAAATTACAGGAGGATTCTGCAGACATTGCTCAAAGTTGTGAAGTCAAATTTAGATGTGAATTGATTGTTCACCCAAATTTAGTCAAATTGAAAACACTTACTGGATGCATGTATAGTTTAATTCTCTCCTGAGCTTTCTTTTTTTTTTTTTTTTTGGCGTCCCTAGTTCAACGTGTGGTTTAGGCAACAAAAGCACACTGAGGTAAGGGAAAGGTTGTGGTTTCACTTAAATGTCAATAAAGTGAACACATCCTGTCTCATGCTTCAAGTCACTTTTTACTATTTCAGTATTTAAAACAAGAACATGATTTTTTCCTCAACCAAGTGGTTTAAATCCTTGTTATTTTGATAGAAAAAGGCAACATTACAATTTTGTTAATATGTATCAACTGTTACTAATTTATAGTATTTAAACATAACCTCTAGGAGCCAGGGTTGAAATGACATGACAACAATGTGCCGTTATTTTTGACTTATTTTTCCGGACCCAAAAAACCACCAAAGTAACATGAGAACAGTGTTATGCAGGAGTTAGTTTTTGCCACCACCTCTTCACTACTCCCTGCCTTTCCCCCTCTGTAAGAAGCAAAGATTGGTAGTTTGCAGTAATGTACATGTAGAACCCAACATGATTGTCTTGAAATAGATGAAAGGGGCATCTCTGCCTTGAACTTTGAGTGGCTTCCATCTTTTTATCATCTCCCGTTCAGTTCGCCCCTCCAGGCTACTCAGAGAAGATGGCAGGGGAGACAAAGAGCCTGTACCTCCACCATCTCGCCTTGCCTTTGTAGCGCTCTCTCCATCACTGTTAGTCACACATGATTATGCCCTGTTGACTGCCGACCAAGTGTTGCTATTTGCCTGTAATAGCATGACAATCAGTGTCAATCTGTGCTGGGCTCCGAATGTTGTTCACACCGTATGCCCTTTGACTATGTGCTTTACATATGGTTAGCATACACAGATGTCGCGTTGTCTTCAGTCTGTCGATCTTGTTTATACATCCATGAGAAGCTGTGATATACATTGTGTACGTATACACTGTTAATAATGATCTACATTTTTCCATATAAACACCCCACTTGGCACAATATTGTAGCCTACATCTAAAGGGTAAACAATTGACTGTCTGCACTTGTCAATTCAGTTATGTTTCATTGGTGAGTGTGTTGTTTTGAGCAGTTTTCGTGATCGACACCAAAGACGAGATTGAGGCGAGGGTTAAGAAAGAAAGGGATTGATGGGAGGGAGGCGGGATGATAGAACAGAGAAAGGAGAGGAGACAAAGCAGTGAGGGATCAACGTTCATCTCCCTCAAGTGTCTCTGCTTCACCTTTAATCTGTGGAAATGTATGGAGCAGATGAAGTATAATTGTGAGGTGGACTTTGACCATTAAAATCTCTCAAGTTGTTGCAGGAGGGGGCCAGAGAGAGAGAGACCGAGCAGTAATCACCACAGGTTCACTTGGCTGATGATGGGGAGGGAATTAATTTACCCTGGAGAAAAACAAATTAAGGCTCTACTCAGTCCAGCGCTCCGTCACACAATAGCATATATAAATATTTTATCTTGGGCGATCCAGGTTAGCAAAGGTTTAGTGCATCTCCATTTACACAAGGGCCCGCTCTCCACGCTGTGGCCCCCCGCACCCTCTCGGCTCTCCTCCTGATGAGTGCCTGCTGTCCTCTCCTTCACCTCCCCTGTCTTCCTCCTTTTCACGTTCCTCACCACCTCTCCATCTTCCAGAAATGTGTCTCTTGCTCGTGTACGGTATTTCTCCTCCTCTCGAACTCCCACTGTCTCTCGTCTGCGCTCTTTGTCTGTCTCCTCCAGTTGTTAAATACAAAAAAATCCAAATACTCGTCCGTAGGACCAACTTGCATGGCTCCGATGTCTTAATCCCCTCTGACACAGATGTATCGCTTGTTGACAGAGAGTGTAGAGTACACCGTGAAAAACAGGATTCAGCTGACACAGTTGAAAATGTCACAGTGATTTATGGACCCGTGTATAAATCAAGTTTGGGGCTGCACTGTATCATAGAAACAACTTACTTTTCCCTATTTAAAATGGGGTACGGATCCTGTTGGATGTTTTGGATTGCAATAAATTTGCCCTGGCAAAAATATGGGGTTTGTTATTTCAGCTTCCTTTTTCACTTACCTTCCAGTTGAACAATAAAAAATAAGAGCGTGTCACACTATATTATAGGAAATAGAATAATATTGTAAAATAGCTTTCCGCCGAATTGGACCTTACTTAGATTGGTGCTTGTAAAAGATACCTTCAGTTATAGGTCCCCTGAATGCTTCGTCTAGACCACAGTTGGATAGGTACAGTATTTATCAAATTAAAAAAAAAAAAAAAAAAACCTGCTGTGTTTATCTCTCCAAATGCATGTTGGGATATATGGGCAAAGAAATTAATGGCTGTTTGACAGTGTAAGTTTAACCAATTTCTGTATGTATTAAGTATTTAAGTAGTGTACTTTTAGGTACTTATACTTAAATTGAGTATTTCCATTTCATGCCACTTGGTACTTCTATTGCACTGCATTTTAGAGGGAAATATACTTTTTATTCAATCATTTTTTAAACAGCTATAATTAGCTATAATTTTTTTTATGTCGAAAACATAGCTCATAAAATATGATGAACTTAAATAAACTACGAAGTAGTGTAAAAAAAATTATAAAAATTTGGCACCTGGACTAACTGCAACAGCAAAATGATACTTAAATACCATCAGTACATCAATAATAACAACTTAATTGTTAGATGCTTTTCTTTTCTGCACTTTGCTGATAATATTTGCATACTTTGACTTGAGTAACACTTTTAAGGCAGGGCTTTTACTTGTAAATTAGTAGTTTTACTGTGTGATAGTACTACTACTACAAATGTAAAGGGTCTCAGTACTTCCTCTACCACTGTATGAGTTACATTGGTGTTCAAATGAGTGTTGCGTGTGTTGTTGTGCCGATGTCGTGTTGTTGTTGTTGTTGTCAACAAAGTGAGGCAATTAGAGCCACAGCGAGCCAGTAATGACTGCGGTGCAGGAGGGTGGGAGCGCACGAGGGCGGGGCGACACCCGGTGTGAGAAACAGCACGTGCCCCCGCTCTGCGTCCCGCCTCGCAGCAATGAGGCTCGTGCTCTAATGAGAGGGATTTAATGGATTTATAGTGGTGGAGGATTCCTGTGTGTCCGCAGGCTCTTGGCTTCGTCAACTAGAAACGTCTGTAATAATTGCTGAGCCGCCTCCCACATTAACACGAACCAAAGAGAGAGAGAGAGAGAGAGAGAGAGAGAGAGAGAGAGAGAGAGAGAGAGAGAGGGAAAAAACTGCATCCACTCTCAACTGCTTTCCCCAGCTGTGATGAAAACAGGTAGCCTAGGCCAACACAGATGCTGTGAAAGTTTGCGTGTGAGAATTTGTAGACGTGAATATTCATAATGAAGGTAATTCTCTCGCTCTTGATCTCTCTCTCTCTCTCTCTCGCTCTCTCTCTCTCTTTTTTTTATTATCTGGATGTGGTTTTTCCACAGAAGTTCTTGAGTCTACACAGTGAAGTTTGTTAAGGGTGGAACCAACCTGCTGTGAAATGACACCAGTATTTTACATGGTAGCATAAACATTAACCCACAGTAGACAGGGATAACTCTAAAATACAGAAAGCTAACATCATGTTAATCTTTTTTCTTAATAAAAATGAATTACTTGATTTTAACAGGTGTAAATTGAGCATATATGGTACAGATATTTTTAACTTATAATAGACCGTAATGTGGTCAGTACTGGGTGTATTTGTGTTTTTTTTTCATGGCACCTTAAATGATTGAAAATAAAGAAATAAAGCTTTTATGGAAAAATGTGCTTTTATTGAATAGATTTTTATTTGTATTGATTAATGTTCTTAAATTGCCAACTGAAGGTCGCACCCAACCACCCCCCTTTATTTGCCACTATCTCATCCTAATTTAGATGTCTGCCAATAGGCCTTTGAATTTAGACACACAATTCATTGCTTTGGTTGCCTGTAATTCCTCTTTGATCCAACCTTTTCAGACTTTGCCACTTAACAGCTGTCACTGAGTCACAGCGTCCTCTGCTCTGTTGATCAATAGTCCTGGTCTGCTAATTTATTGTTAATATGTCTATTGATCGAGAGTCCTTTAGGAGCAGATAGAGAAACAAACTGTTCAAATCATACGTGTCATCAAATAAATACTATTAAGCAAAATTGCCACGTGGATGGGTAAAGTAAAATATCCCTAAAATATACACTACAACTAAATGTTGTCTTACTGAAAGCTGATATAGTTGTATAGTGGTAGTCTAATAGCTATTGATAGAGTAAGTAGTTGCCTTATAGAATATGTTTTTTGTGTTAATGTCAAGCTGGCACCATGAACAGAAAATATTTGGGGGGTGCTCGCTTTACTCTCCACAGGAAGGAGTTCATGTCACTTTGCTGCGGAAGAGTCAGAGGATGAAGAAAGGGAAAGAAAATAAAAGATGAAGGTAAAGATCTTGAGAGCAAAAGGAAACAAAAATACCAGAACCATCATGTTGGAGCAGTTCGACTCGCCTTAAAACCAAAGCTGACACATTTTCCCTCTCTTGTGGTTTACCGGCTCATAGGCTCGGGTCGACAAGTTAAAGATTGAAATACCATTTTGAGATGACGGCGGCTCTGGGCTGTGCTGCAAGGGCCCTGCCGCTGTGGTGCAGCCTGGGAGTTTATAGAGGGGGGCCTTCTGGGCTGTAAACAGACCACCGTGTATTGTTGAGGTGCATACCTCGGTTGCCAAAGCCTCTTTTCGGCCTGGGAAGCATTTTTGAAGGCTGCAGTGCAAATATACTGTTCTGGAGCTCATAAAAGCCAAAAGCTGAAAGAAACCTGCTCTCTGCTTTGACCCCGCAATGATACTTTTGTTTGTGATTTTTTTTTTTTTTTTTTTTACACCAGGCAGGGAGATGTGTGGTGCTGACAGCCTTAAGTACAGCACTGTTTTTGTCATTTATGGTTTATATTACAGGAAGTGTTTGTCCATGGTGATTATCTTTACACAAAGCAATTGCAGGATGGAAATTAAATAATCACAGCCACTTTAAATGAGCATAAGGCACTATTGCATTTAAAATATGTTTCTTGTTAAGTGCTCTGAAAATGTGCTGTGCATGTGCTATGACTTTGATGTTGGCATTATTCAAATATAAGAAAAAAAAAAGAATTAGCTTTTATAAACAATATCAAACTTCTGGCTTCTGAGGCACAGTGTAATCAGGCATTTGAGGGATGAAACCCATTACTGTAAAATAAAGTTATTCTTAGAAAATGTTTACTTCTAAAATTTAATCAAGATTTCCTTCAGCAGCATGTGTTCCAATTATATCGCACGCTGCCAACGCTGCCTTTTGTCATATAAAACGTTTTCAAATAGCTGCCAAAAGCCTGTGAAGTCGAACTTGTGGGGATGTTCTGTTATCATCGCAATTAACTGCAGTGAACTTACAGTCATTTCTGGCACAGTCTCCCCCTAGACAAAATAAATCGAGAGTGCTAGATTTGATTTCAGCCCCCCCTCGCAGATACACTGAAATGTTTACGCAGAGTTTGTTTCTGAGTTTCTTAATTCGATTTTCACATTGGCCGGGTCCTGCCGACGCTGCGGGGTAACGGGAAATGTTTGGACGACATCGGATGCACTGGTGCGTTCTCCATCATATTTTTGAGACACGGAAATTTATAGGTTTTCTCTCTTCTGTGCGCGTGCGTTTGGTCATTCTCCAACCAGCAAACGGTCGCTCGGGCCTTGAGACTGTGTCCTCCTGAGAAAAGAAGAAAAGAGACACCCCCCACCCCCCCACCCTTCCTCGCTGAAGCTGCGTGGTCTTCTCTGGAGAGCCTCGACGCGCAGGGCTCCGTTTTTTTTTTTAATAGGGAAAATTACTCTTAACAGAAAACAGAGACCACTGTACTGACGCATTACAAATCACATGAGGCGAAGGAGCACGAAGCCCTCTGTGATCTCTGACAACAGATCCGTTATCCACACATAGGATATCACGCACTAATGAAACCACAGCCTGTGATCTCCAGACGACTCCTTAATGACAACCTCGATAACACGCAGAACCGCCAAGTGTCATTTTTTAAAACGCTGTTGTAGAGGTCATGTATTTCATTGTGTTGTGAATTTTTTTTTCTCCTCTTAGAGGAGAAGACTGTTGGATGTGATGTCTGCAGTCATGATTTTGATTACCCCCCCCCCCCCTTCCATCATGTGCATTCATAGTACTAGGCAGACTGACGGGCAGGCACGTTATAACTGAGCTGCTGGAGTGTGCATGTGGCTGGTTGCTCTGCGCCGCCGCTGCTGCTGCTGCTGCAGCAACTTCCTCACGGCTTGCGAGAGTTCAAACCCGCATCCGTCATTTTTACCAATACGAGCCGATCAAGTGGTTTTCATGGGCCGTGCGTCGCGCTGAAACACGATCGCTTCTGAAAGGTCAGAAGCTTTTCCGAATGAAGTCAAGTCACCCGTGGGTGTTCCCCACTTGTGTTTGTCACTTAAACGGCCATAAAGTTGGCGCGCGGTAACGATTTCTCTTGGCAAACGTTCTTTATTTCTAAGGCCCGGGTCTCTTCATAGAAACTATAGCCACCGATTTTCTGAGGGAGCTCATAAATATGTTAAAAGATAGTTGGCAGGATTAATTTGTTATTATTATTACAGAAAATACATTATTATTATTATTATTATTATTATTATTATTATTATTATACATTCCAGGCAGTAATTAGGCTTTACTTTGGCAATATTCATTCACAAATTCATTCCTTCATCCTTTCACTTCATTACACATCAGTTTATTATCTAATAATAAAAGGCATTCAAATGTTTAAAAGGTCGTAACCTTTGACCTTGCAATATATAAAGTTTTGGGGAACTTTTATGAACAGGTTATATGATGATACAAATACATGATAGTACCCTCCTCCATCCCATTGTGGGGTCCTGTAAAAATAATAACTAGCTACTGAAGATGGTTTCATGTAATTATTATTTCTCTAACCAGAGGTTATTAACGTGTCGCGGTCACTGTCTCACTTCTGCAGGCTGAGTAGCAAACTGTCATCTGGGGTCATATATCGCATCAAATGCCGTTTTGCGATCGACCCTGCGTATATATGTCAGGTAGGATTTGATAAAGACGACTCACCGACTTTGGTGCGTCGCACTGCCTCGGTCTGTCCCGTCTCTCTGCGCCCCAGGGTGCCACGGCGTGCAGGAGAGCGCACAGGAAGACCCAGCTGAATCCCGGCAGACAGACCATCGTGTCGAGGTGACACTTTTTGGACACTTGTGACAGTCTGCTCCCAGAAGAGTTTTCCCTCCTCTCCTTTATGCTCTCCTCTCGCTGGCCCTTTCTCCTTCTCCGTCTCCTCCGAAATTTAAAAAAAAAAAAACAAAAAAAAAAAAAAAACGTTACCGGTGGCCTCTTGGTTCACATGTGCCGCTCGGCTGGAGGACCATTCCGCCCCTTCGCCATTCCCGACGCTCTCACTCACTCACTCTCTCTCCCAACTTCTTGGTTTCTGAAACTTTTTCCTGTCTCCCTGTTTTTCAGCTCGGTGCGGTCCTCTGCAGCAGGAGCTGAAAAAAAAAACCTCTTTGGAGAGTTTCCGCGGTGCGCTCCGCAAGTTTGGAGCGTCTTGACTGGGAGAGAGGGAGGTGGGACGATTTGAGTAACCCCCCTACCCCACCCCAAATACGCTCAACATACACACTCAACACACACACATCCACCCCTGCTTCTTTTAAGAGGAGGGAGCGCAGGTTCAGAGAGGGATTGACAGGTTTGCGTGAGTAAAGCCCCTCAAGACAGAACTAAAAAGAGCTGCAGAGTGGTGACTGAATGCTCTTAAAATGTTCTTAAAACGTCCTGCAGTGTGAGTTTGGACGTTTCCTCGGACTGCATGGTTGTTTTTCTATCCTATGGTATCAGCATGAGGCCAAAAGTATGTCTTATAGTATTCTAGAATGTCTGTCGTGCTCAATAGGGATTGTATATGGTTGCTCACTATTTTTGATCTCCCCTGGTATCACAGTTTAAATTAGTTTTTAATTAAAAAAATCACTAAGCAATTAATTAATTTATATCTCTAATATATATCTATTTTATGTATTAGATTTCTGTTACTGTAGGGATCTCTGTGGTATTATATCTTGACCTCTAGAGGCTTCAAGATGTCATAGCTCATCGTCCACTTACTAGCTTTCTCTTTTACTTGCATTGCATGGTCTTCTTGTGGAGATGGAAGCCTAGATGTCCAGTCTCTAACTGTTCATTGTTCACTGTGCCAATGGCGTGTGTGCGTAATAGTTAAAAATCGTGGAGTCATATAGGATTTCTGTGCTCATAATTTAGAGAAAAGCCGTCACCAGTAATGCAGAGCCTGGAGGGCAGGTGGCCCGCACAGCACTGGCAGGTCAGAGTTTTGTTTGGTTTGCTTTTCAGCAGAGTCATTCCAAAGACGTAAATGAGCAATTTTTCAAATGTTGTCATGTGCTTCCTCTTCAGCAGGATTCCATTTATCTCTGTCTTTCTCTGTTTGACAACCCTGCAGCAGCGGCAGCACGTAGTAGGAGCGTTTGAGGGTCACGTTGCGGCGCAGAGCTTCAGACCTCATCCGCATGATTAATGGTCGCAAATAAACAAGTCAGAGTAGAGACAACTGTGAGAAGTGTTTTATTTATTTCCAGCCCGCCGCTCTTCTTAAGACGTATTAGCCATGATGATGTGGAGCGGGGCGGATCTGAAATAAACCCCTCATGACGATGAGAGAAAGCGGGCCCTCTCCGTGCAGGGGCCACGATGTCAATGCGCTGCTACTCTGCTGTGACCTCAGTTATTGTCCAAGTGGCAGACAGTGTGACAGAGTCAAGTAGTGGGAAATTTATCATAGAGACCCCTCAAACAAGTGGCACCGGGCCCCCGTCCCGCCCCACACCCTCACCCCGCAGGCTGGTGTGGCAGACAGACCTCGGACAACCAGCTCTTTGTCCTTGGGGCCGTGTTCGCCTCCTCCTCTCCACTCCTCTTCTCACCACTCTGCACTCACTCCTGTTACTGGGAGGCTCTGTCAGCGGCCGACTGTCCCCCGCGTGCTCATTGTATTTTCCACTCAGATGAGGCAGATTGGGCGCCTGTGCCGAGCGTCTTTGATCAGCTTGTCTTTTAACACAGTTTCACGTTGTAAAACTCTGACACTTCTGCCCTTTGACCCTTGACTCTGACTGCTTTTACTGGGTGCCATTCATCAGGATTTGATAATCTGAGAGGTTGAAAAGTCAATATTTCTTTGTTTTATGCTTTTCCACAGTGGCCTATTTGAATGCATCCTGTAGATGCATGAAGGCGGTGTATAAAGGAATAACACAATAGAACTATGTTGATCTAATCTAATCTTTTTTGATCCTTCCTGCTCTGTTTCTCCCCTATATGGCTGTTACTGCGAGACAGGTGTGGGATTTCAGTTAGCGGTTTCATCTGCTCTAATATGGCCACCTGCGGACTCAGGTACCTGCTTTAACCACACCTTGCAGAAGGCTTCTCTTTGAAGGAGCTTTTAGCCTGTGGTGAGGGTGTGGTCAGGCCCATGCTAGGGGCCACGGAAATAGTCAGTCAGAGTAGAGGAACTCAGGTTGGCACGTCGATTCCGTGCCCAGTCCAGCTCCATGTAATATAAGCTATCAGGCCATAGACAAGCCCTTATGACTAACTGCTCCATACTGCCAGGTGTCTCAGCTCTACCGATCTTATAGCAAACTGAGGATAGCTTAATGGAAACCCATGATTAAACCTGCACCTCTGTGTTTTCTTTCTCCGACTGGTGCATGATCGTGATGTGAAATCCCATGAAATTTAGACTAAAGTGTCAACCACTTTTTACAACTATCCAAGTTCACATATAGTTCTTCAATGTTTTTATCATGGAAATCATTATTTTCCTTGTGTTTACAACCATATACGTAATTGTCTGTTACAATGTTTGAACACCCTTGATATTTTTATATATATCTGGTAATTTACGTCACTATTTTCTAGGCTCTTAATCGTATTTATTCATCATATTAGCATCAAAATCATAAAATATCATGTTGTACTCAGCCATATTGAAATTATGAAGAAGTGAAAGGTTCCTTTATATCCATGCCAATGCAAAACAGTCTTGCGGTGTAAATGTACTGTAATAAGATAGTATAGTTGCCTAATTTTAATTTATATTCCAACCCCATGAAGAAATTATAATCTCCCAGCAATGGCAGTACAGCATTTGATTTGATTGCATTTTGTCTGCAACCTCACACAAAGAGTTTATTAAAACCATTCGAACGATGCGGCTCCCGCTGCTGCCCGCGAAGACGCCTTAGCTGAGCTGCCGCGGACAGAGAGCGCACAAAGTACTCGAGGTGAAACTTGCGATCGAGGCGGGTCTGGCGGGCCGTGGTTGGCTCGCCACAGCCGCGCACAGGGTGCCCTGCCTGGAGTGGAAGTGCTGGCCGAGCAGAGTGATGCGACCGTCAGCTCCATGTGAAGCAACCCGTCGGTGAAGGCTTCGAACAGTCCTGGATGTCAGAAGAGGGACAGGGAAAAGTTGGGGAAAAGTTAGGAGGAGGATGAGAGAGAGAGAGAAAACGGTAGAGATAAGAACATAGACAGGAGGATATTAGTGTAAAATTTTGAGACAGCACCATATGTTTTTCATTGTTGTATAGTTACTAACAGTATTGATCCTGTTCACAACCTGCTTCTTGCTTTGTCAATGTTAAACTTTTAGAATAGGTTATCAATGAACATATATATATATATATATATTTTACAGTTAGATAATTGCTAACATGGAAAATCAGGTTTAAAACGGTTATTTCAAAACCCAGCCCTTTCATGTGTGTTCAAGGACATACTGACATAAATATTTGAAGGTTAGCTGCAGAAAAGAAAGCCACAAGCTAAATGGAACATAGATGCTGTGTAAAGGATAATGAGAGAGTGGCCGCTGTTCTCATTCTAAAATGTTATGAATTTGAGTATATTAATTTGGATTCATACAGTAAATTAGTCCTTCTCACTATTAATATACCATAACTTTCCCCAAGTAATATACCTTCTTTGTGAATTTACTGTTGCTGTAATGCATGAACTTCCATCATTAGTTCAAATCATTGGTAATCTACAAAACAAATGAAACCAAATACTACTGGGGTGTATCTATAACCCTAAAATGGTCAGCTGTAATGTTAAATCACGCTACATATTGGACTTTTATATTGTTATGAAGAGTTAAAGAGAATTTCGCTGTGTTTTCTGGTAACAATCCATCAATAACTGTTAGAACATAAACTAAATGGCTCCATACAACAGTGAAGCTGTAATTGATTACAAAGTACTCTTAGCAGACATTTTAACTTGTCTTAACAACAAAAGCACAGGTGTAATTCTTAGCATTAGGCGACTAGCTCTGTTCCATTCATATGTGTCAGTAGCCATGACGGTGAGCAGCGACTGGCATACTGACATGGAACACCTGAATGGAATAATCCATTAATTACATCAATGCTGTGTTAAACAAATAAAGGGCCACATTCTGACAAATGGTGACCTTGTTTCTTAAAACCTATAAAGCTAGAGAACTATATTATGTTTAATGATTTGATGAAATCCAAAATGGTTTACAGATAAGTTTCTCTGTATGATGACTTGATGAAATACCTGCAGTCTACAGAACTCAGCAACCTTTCGTCCCCAGGCGAACCATAACTCATTTGGGGGTTTTGGAAGCTGGCCGACCACTACTAAAACAACAGAGCAGTCATCACATTTTAACATTTCATGGTGTAAATCTCTCTCTTACTGTTGAGAAGACAAAGGCTACCTTTAACAAGCAAGAGCAACTGAAAAGATCAAAAGGTGCTAAATTGTATGACAGCCTCATTTATTTTAAGTGGGTTGATTAAAAAAAAAAAAGTCTCGGCCACTTTGGGTGTCCACTTCATCCTCTTTGTGGGTGTTTGACCTCACTGCCTCTGAAGTACATTTAGGCCTATGAGACCAGGTAAAGCCTAATGACCTTTATATAATAACTGCTCCATTTAAAACAATGTTTAGGTTCTAGCCTTTAATGGTGAGGCATGACTGCAATAATGAGTGGGTTAGGGAACCGGTGCTGTATATTCCACATACTTTATGTAGGGTGCTAATAATTGTAATTTTGGGTTTGCAGGAATTGAGGCAGTGTATTTATGTATTTCATATTCCAAGTTCATGGGAACTGTTTCTATGAGATAACTTTTTAGGGTTAAAATACTAAAATTAAGTTGCTACTAATGTCACAACATCTCTACTGAGGAAGCATTAAACAATGCACGAGTAAAAGCAGGCGTAGAGCTGCACACTGAACCGTTTTGACCAGATGCTGCATACAGAGTGGGTTTGAAGAGATATAAAAAGGTATTGCCCACACTGAGGAATATGGTTTCCTTGATTTATTTGCATCTCATTCCCAACCGCATATTCATCAGGCATACGGTTTTCATCAGCCTTGTGGTTGAAATGTTGCAAATAAAGCAAATGTGTGGGTATCTTTCTCATTTATTCTTGGGCTTGTGTGCGAGCCAGAGCAGTGTGTGTGTGGTCTGAGGTAAGAGGCTCACTGCGCAGACGAAGCACTCTGGATGCCAGGTGCCATTGGCTGCAGTCAGGTAGTTCTCCTTCACTGACTCCCCACAGCCTGAGCACTTTGGAGCAAAGAGGTGGTAGAAGTCCTTGCAACAGTACGGCTTCCCGTCCTTCTCTAGGAAGCCTGGGATGAGCACGAGACACGTAAGAGCCATTGTGAGTGATAACACATTAAATTATTTGCAAATGTTTTGTCGAAGGTGTGGTTTCCAGTGAAGAGAAATGAATGCACAAGCCTGTCACCTTCAGGTCCAAACAGGCCTCCACAGTGTGTACAGAAGAAGTGCTCGGGGTGCCAGGTCTGGTCCAGGGCTGTCAGGATGTTCTGGTAAACCAGCCAGATACAGCAATATTACATCATGCTTTTACTTCCTATGAGGATTTGTAAGGTTTTTCTCATCTCACATGTTCACGTCAGGAAGCACAAAATTGTTGGATCATAAAACACAGAAAATGAATCATAGGAAAAGTTGGATTAGTTTCTGATTAATGACTTTGGTCTGCAGCATACTGTAAGCTCAGTCTGCAGAACCCCAATATGGTTTTGTCTTTTATTTATTAACTTGACATTTGGGATACGTCTAGAAAAATTAAGTACATACTACTGTATGTCATCATCCAATCTTCAAAGGATTATTGTGTAAACTAATAGAAGTAATATATGACATAACAAATTATTGTATGAATCAAAAAACAAAGGGATAGCTGAAGTTTAACTAGCAATGCATTTAGGTATAGGAGTTTTGAATAGGTATTTTGTGTTGCCAGTAGCTCATGTGGAGATTTTAAACATGCTGTTTTTATCTTAGTTGTGTCTTTCTGTAACCATGATATGGTTGTAAATGAATTGATCCTCTCTCACCTGAATGATGGGCCCCTTGCAATAAGCACATCGAGGAGAAAAGAGGCGATGATAGTCTTTGTCACAGTATGGTTGCCCCTCTCTCTCAAAGAAGCCTCTGCTGCTCAGTTCAGTCTTACAAACCACACACACAAAGTGTTCAGGGTGCCACACTTCACCCAGTGCTGTGATCATCTGGAGAACAGATATTTAAATTTTTTTTTTTTTAAGTTTCAGTAAACGGGAGAACAAGCAGTTTTTATCTGTTTCATTTTGTCTGAATTATATATAGATATAGATATATATATCGATATATAAATTTGTTATGTAGATTTCTAATTCTACAAAACATGTATTTAGAATGCTTGTCCAGTTGTTAATGTGATTTACTGTACCTTTCCCACAATGCATTTGTTGCAGGAAGCACAGTGGCCCTTGGCTGTGGTGCGGACGCCAATCTTCTCCAGGTCAGAGCTCAGCCCTCCTAGCAGGTCGTCTATAGTATCTGTTTTCTTGCTTGTGGTTGCGGCCTTCGTATCTGAACCTGCTGTGCTGCTGTTGCCGCTGCTGCTCTCCTTGTTCTCCTGCTGCCCGCCTTCTGTTTTCCTTCTCACAGACTGCTTTTGTGTAAGTGGTGGTGGGGTTGTTGAAGACGCTGGATCCTAAATGATGATACAAATCAACACAAATATCTATTGTTTTAGCTGCATAGCCAATACATTTATTTTTTAAAGGTCAGTGCTTAACAATGTTCCTATTCTCAAACTCTATTACTTGAGGCTGTGTAGTGTTGAGATTAGTACAATGCTGCCCTCTGTTGTTGAACCTGGTTAATTTCATTCATATTTGAAAAATTTCTTAACCTTACATCCACTGCTTTCTACCATTTTCATCAGCATTCCCTGTGAATTATTCTTGAACATGCAGAAATAACACTTAATTGAGTATATTGATCATCATGAGAAAAGATCAACAGCAGTTTCAATCACTGTGGGACATGCACTTGTACTGACCCCTTCTCCAAGACCCATCAGATCTTGCAAGATGGAGTCTAGCTCCTTAGTGGGTGAGTCAGGGGGCAGGGAAGCTGCCACGGGAGCTGGAAGATCACTAAAAGAGAGGCAAATTAGGCATTAAACATTTGTCAATATATGTCCAATAACACGGGCTATCCAGTGGCTACTGTATTAATAAGTATGTACATATAGCCCAATTAGACTGTATCTCTGACCATCATTCAGGGTGCTTGATACAGAGGCCAGACAGAACTTGGCAAGAATGCTTCAACTTCAGTTTGAAATTCTGCTGGTATGTGAGATCTGTCTAGTCCTAGCTTTACAGTAAAGTTCAAAGTAGACAGTTACTAAAGCAGCAATATCTTTGTAGGCAGTAAAACTGTTTAAAAATGAAATAACAATGCAGCAATACTATGCAATTAATTTCTGTCCATTTTCTGTTTCCTCTACACTGTCTACACAATGATATTGTGAGTCAGGGGTCAGCAGGAGCCTCAAGTCTGCAGTTCACCTGTAGACATTTGAGGAGGCAGTGGCTTTTCCTTTCAGTCCAGAACCGACTGTGCTTGGCACCTGTGGACATACAATCAAAATATACCAGAGTATCAGTGACTGAGGCACCAAGACAAGCTAATGTGAAAAATTAAGCTCTGCACTGCAGATGTTAACTTGTCAGCTCGTTGGCTGAGATCAAAATTCAAGTTCAACAACAACTTAAATAGGTGATGATCCAGATAGTTATGATACAATATTTGTGTGTGTGTGTGGTTTTGTCTTCACCTCTTCATTAGTTGAATCATTCCTCCTGGTTTCATTGACACTCTCTGAACCAGCTGAATTTAAGGCAAGCTCTTCTAACAGCAAATCTGTGACAGGATACAGGTCATGAATCTTCCAACCGCACATATAAACATAAATACTCATGCATGCATGTACAGTACAGTATTCGAACGCAAACCACTAAAACACATTGATAGTTCTTTCAAGGCGTTGACTGTAAAACCAGAAGATGTGTAACATTGTGCAGAGTGAAATATTTCATATGAAGTCAGATAGAGTGCACCTTGATGTGCAGATAAAGGTTTCTGAGGTTGCCTCATGTAAGTCAGCTTCCTCAGGAAGTGATGGTGCGACATGTTGCAGAAGTGAAACTTTAAATAATGTTGTAACAATCCTGTGACAAATAAAAAACATGATTCAAGTGTCTCCTCCACACAATGTAAGATATCAGAAAATGGGAAGATATGTGTATGAAGAAAGTATTTTATGGGGAAAGAGACAACATGGCTTGCATGGATTAGCATTTAGCTGATCATGTTTTCCCTACGCCTTCACATCTCAGAAAAAACATACTTTTTTTACTTTTGAAATTTCAACAAACTGTTGTATTATTTGAAAGGCACATGTCGTAAGTTTAGATGAGAGGTAATGTTGTATCTTTTATCTGATTTAAACTGTTTAACCTTTATTTTGCCATGATCAGAACTCTTGTAAGTAAAGTGTAAGTATAGATTTTAAAGAAAAAATGACACAACTCAAAATACAACACAGAACAAAATTAAGACATAACATAACAAGAGGATGTACAAAACATGGAGTAATTCATTACTTATTAAATTACTTAACAATCTGTATAAAGTAAATACTGCTCTTAAATCATACTGCATGACGGTCACAGAACACATAAGGCGCTGTCTCAGTGTCTAAGGCACTCTTGTTCCATAATCAGTTCTTTATTTCACTTCTAGTTTCAAAGTCAGTTGTAAATCATAGCACACTGCACTGATGGAATTACAAAAATAACACACTGCCTGTTCACTGATCAGTTTGAGCCTGATCAACAGCGTAAATCACAAACCAACAGAAAGTTGTCTTACCGAGCTCATCCATATTGGTTCCTGCTCTCAACACAAAACCTACTTGAGTGAGAGTGTGTGTCTCTGGTTAGTTACTAAGGTAACCAAGCCTAATTTCACATCTGGTCAAACCGTCACTTCCTTTGACAAAAGTTTGTCTTCGTTTGTTTCTGACTCAAAGCATATCCATATTTAATGTGAGATGTTGTCGTTTCCTGGTGAAGAGGAAACCAAGAACAATTTCTTAACAGCGTAAGTGAGATCCCAGCTGTGATATCAACTGCCTCTTTTGCTCAGTTGCCCAGTGTGTTTCAGTCTGACACCCATGTTATGAATTGTTGATTGTGTTATTAATATATTTATTTATGCATGCATGACAATACAATCACAGTACACAAGGCCATTTAAAGTGTTTTACATAAGACAAAGAAATGTGTTTAAAAGGCAATCAAGAGCACAAGTAAAACAAATTTAAATTGATTTTAAATCAAATACAATATAGTTAAACTGGCAAAAAAAAAAAAAAGACAGACATGAAATATCAGTGCTCTCTCAGTGTCTCTTTGTCACTGATATTCACACGACTGATACAGAAATAAAGATTATTATATAGTTTCTATTAATAACCTGTTAATGTTAACTTCAGAAATATACATAAAACACAAACATAAAATTTAAAGAAGAAATGCATGCATGCAAATGTTGCATGTTTTTTTCACACATTTCCATGTGGCCTCAGTTGCCATATGAGTGTATACATGTAACTGAGATATGCTCTAAAATAGTGTAACAACAGCTCATGCGATGAAACATAACCCCATTTACAAATGATGCTCCTTCAGATTATGAATCAATAGATATGGGAGAGATAGATAGATACAGTATGTCTTTGCAACCATTTTGTGTTACTTTTGTATCTCTGTGTGGGAGTTGATGATATGTGGGATATATCTAGAAAGAATCAACATACATGCTACTGTATATCATCATCCAGTCATCCAATTATTACTGTGTATTGTGTATGAATCGCAAAAAAAGGGATAGCCCCCCCCCCGCACAACAAGCACAGTGAGGACAATATGGTGATGGTAGTCTTTGTCACATCCCTCTCTTTCGAAGATGCCAATGGTGCCCAGCTCAGTCTTACAACCACAGACTTTGTCGATTTTACTATACACTTTGTCTCTTCAGAGTAGGGTTTTTTTTTGTTTTTTGTTTTTTTGTCTTAGGAGTCCTTTTTTGACACTTTGTTGTCATTTGTGTGTCTCTGTGTGATAGTTTTGTGTCTCTTGGCAGACCTTTTGTGCATATTTGTGGTAGGTCTGTGTCTCTTTGTATTCACAGTGGTGACTTTTCAAAAAGAAATGTTAACAATCGATTCAAAGACAGGGCCCCTTTACTCTCTGATGAATCTACCCATCCACTTTGGTTTTTTAATGTAGGGTTCCAAAATAGCTTCCCAACTTTGTCACACTGTTCATCCCAACACAGACACATAGAGGAGCACAGACTCACATTTGCTGACACCAAGACAGCACAGACTGTTTAGAAGTTTAGTTAACCAGTTTCTAATAGTCTACATTTTCATCCTAGTTACCATATGGCAGTCACCTCTAGTCTGCGTACACATACCTGCGTTATCTCACACCACTTTAGTTGCAACCATTATCTTCCAGAGCAGGGGTATATGTGGTTTTGTATGAATTTAAAACGTGAAGTGAAGCCGCTTACTGTAGAATCTTATGTTTGAGTAATATTTAAGTGGCAAAATATAAAAACAATTTCCCAGAACGGAGAGAAAATTAGCCTCAGTGGGTAACATTTCATTTCTAACATGTTTGAAAGTAGTACTCTCCCCTGCTCCGTGGTTTCGTCTCAAACCGGAAAGGTCCGTGTTTACAGCGCAGCTATTGCTCCACGTTAGCATCGTTGATTTGACGAGCAATGAGTAGAAATTCAACTACGGTTTTTAACTTAACAGTTTGATTTTTGTAAAAACTAATAGGTTGATTTTGTGGCACACTGAGATTAGCATGACTGTTTGGAGGCGGAGGGGCGACCGACAAGCGTAGCAATGACTAGCTGGCTACCGTAGCACCGAGGTTAGCCAGCCAGGCAACTAACGCCAGCAGCAGCTAACTTGTCACACAGCGGCGGTTCGTCCAGTGCAGTCAAACAGGTATTCACTGATAAAACGAGCACGTATATATATGCATTTTTAACAACTGACACTCTCGCGCTGCAATGTAACGCGGTTGGCTTAAGTGTTTTATGTTCCTCTGTGCCTCCACCCCCCCACGTTGCCCTATAGGTCCAGGAACTAGTGCGGTCATGGGTGCGGAGACCAGTGCGGTGCGGAGCTGCACCCTGGAGGAGCCGCTCCTCACCTTGCCCTCCGGACTTACCATGTACTCGGCGGTGCTCCAGGATGGAAAGCCCGCTTCCGTGTTTGTCCACAAGCGGGGCAATGAAGACAAAGTCAACAAAGCTGCCAAGGTAGTTTGGCTGAAGCCATCTCATAATGTCATATCACACTGGCTGGAGCTACCTTACAATAGTGCTAGTGAATATGCCTGACACATACAAGCGTCAAGCCCATGTCGACAACAAAACACAGCTGCAGTAGTGAAGCAACATTTTTCAGTAAAGAACATTACATTGTCAACAAAGTACCTGAGCTCTTCCTCCACTTTGTCACCTTTCTATAAACACACTTTAAGTCCTTTGTATATAAAACGTGTAAATGATGTAGTTCTCAGAGGTAAATGTTGGATAATTGGGCTGCAGGATAGTGTGCAAGACCCATCTTCAAATTTGCTAGCGTCAGTGTTAAATGAATAAACATAACCAGTCTGTTTTTGATTTAAGTTTCTAATTAGTGGATCTGGCACTGAGGCTGCATAATCAGCTCCTACTCATGGATCTTCCTCCAGCTGCATGACATTTGTTTTTTTATTTATAGGAAATAAACAAATATTCTCATTTCCTGCAGCACCTGAAGACTTTGAGGCACCCTTGTCTGCTGCGCTTCCTGTCCTGCTCGGTGCAGGACGGTGGCATCCACCTGGTGACGGAGCGTGTGCAGCCCCTGGAGCTGCTGCTGGACAGCCTCTCCCCGGAGGAAATCTGCGCAGGGGTCTACGACCTCCTGCAGGCACTTGTGTTTCTGCACGAGAGGGTGAGCAAAGAGAAAAGAAGCTTGAGACCCCACAGGATTATCTGGACGCATGTGATTAAAGAATGAGAAAGAAAAACAAGTTGGCGTTAAGTTGAAGTTATTGGAAGTAGCCATTTCATGTTTCTGGACATAAGCCATGTGGTTTTGCTTCCTCTTCCGTCAGGGCAAATCAAGCCACAACAACGTCTGCATTTCATCTGTGTATGTCAGTGACGATGGTCACTGGAAACTGGGAGGGATGGAGACTGTGTGCAAGTTCTCTGAAGCAACTCCAGAGGTAAGAGGTGGAATAAAAACAAATGTTTCGCCAAGAATCTGTCTGCTTTTGTAATGTTTTCTCTTTTTTGTTTCCTCCAAAAGTTAAAGGTAACTTCAGTAAATCAGGCCTCTGAAGATTCACTTAGCTATATATCAGTTTTATGTTTTGTTTTTTTCTTGAACTCCTCAGTTTCTCACAAGCATTCAGAACGCGAGAGAGGCCAGCTGTGTTCCTCCAGAAGAGCAGGTAAGTAGATTAAAGGTTTTGGTGGAAAAATGGAACTAGTTCCCATTTTGTTATGACCGCTCATGAAACACGTTGTCGACAGGTTGAGGGCTTTAAAATGCTGCCGGATAAACACGCTCACTCTCGGGACTGTTACTCTTTTGGAATGATGGTGGAGACCCTTATCCCTCTCCTGAATGGCTATGGTGAGTAGAGAAGACTTTGTGATCTCAGACCTTATCTGACATCTTGCATTTTTCTTGTATCATACACACTCCGTCCTTTATTGTTTCCAGTGTCACAGGAGCTGTCTGAAAGTCTAAAGAAGACCCTGCAGGCGGGCCTGCTTAACTCTGACCCCTTGTCCCGACCTCCACTCAGCTCCTTGCTGACTCATGACTTTTTCAGGTTTGTTTGTTTTTCAGATCATGTTTGGTGTTGTTGTCCCCAGTGCATACTGGAAATAATTGGTTTTCATAACACAGTCTTTTTTTCTGTGAATAGGAATGACTTCCTGGAAGTGAAAAATTTTCTAAAGAGCCTGACCTTGAAGACAGAAGAAGAAAAGAATGAATTCTTTAAGTAAGAAACATTATGCTCTCCTTGAGTTACACATTGTTGTATTGTTCATTGTGCTCTTTTGTTGTGTATGCGTTGTGTTCATGCGATATAATATCATATATACATATATATTTTCCAAGGCAGCCCACACTTTTAGACTTTGTAGTTATATGTATTATATATTATATATGTGTGTAGTTGTGTTAACTTGTAGGCAGATGGGAACCACAGCTGTGTAATTGAAATAGTGTTTCCCATACGTTTCCTCACTTAAGTAATGTATAATTTCAATTAGACCTTATTTTGACAAGGAGCTCATGATATGCCGGTCATATGTTTGTTTGTGTAGGTTTCTTCTAGATCGGGTCCAGAGTCTCCCTGAAGAGCTGATAGCTGCACGCCTTGTCCCTAAACTCCTCAACTCTCTAGTTTTTGCAGAACCTATGGCTGTCAAAAGCTTCCTGCCTCATCTTCTAAGGCCAAAGAAGGGTAAGGCAGCATTTTTATTGGACTCTTTCTCCTGCTGCTAATAATAACTCAGATCTTCTAATCTCCCATCAAAGACAAAGAAGCATACTTAAGCTGTCAGGTATAACTGTTGCGTATACCTGGGAGTGGTTATTGTTCACGCTCCTCTTCTTTGTCTGTGTCAACAGATTCCAGTGGAGGAGGTAGCAGTGAAGAATGCCTGCTGTCTGTGTCCCTTTACCGTAAACATGTGGTTCCTCAACTTCTCAAGCTCTACAAGGTCAATGAGGAGCACGTCCGGGTTGTGCTGCTGGCTCACATCCATATCTACGCTGAATTCTTTTCCCACGATGAGCTCAAAAACCAGATCCTGCCTCAGGTAGAGTGTCAACATAGTAGCACAACATTTAAATTGAATATCAATGGTGAACACAGAGGTAACTTTAAAGAAAGGAATAGTTTGACATTTTGGGAAACGGCTTACTCGCTTTTTTGCTGACAGTTTGATGAGAGGATTGATACTACTCACATCTGAGCATTACTTACGGAGCTAGAACCTAGAGATTACATTAGTTAAGCATTGCAAAACTAAGCAAAACTGGATGCAGGGTAAACAGCTAACTTGGCGCACTCCAAAAATGCTGATCTAATGCTTCATGCTATCTAAGAATTAATCATGATATACATGATTTGATAACTAAGAAGAAAGTAAGATGTGTGTTTATTTTTAGCTGGAAATGCAATGTGACAAAATGGCTGGGTAGACACAAATGTCCTTATGTAACTCTCTTAGTTACATAATATCTTTTATGTTTGTTTTGTTTGGCTGCAGGTTTTGCTAGGAATGAGGGACACCAATGATTCTTTGGTTGCCATGACGCTGCAGAGTCTGGCAGTGTTGGTGCCCTTGCTGGGAGCTCAGGTGGTGGTTGGAGGAGAGAGAACCAAGGTCTTTAAACGCACCACACCAAACTTCACCAAGTCTACAGAGGTCACCCCTGAAAGTAAGCAACACTGGCCTAATAAGGACAATAACAATGAAGGCTGATGTATTGATAATGTTTTAAAAAGAAAAGAAATGCATATAAATATATTACATCATGTATAGCACAAACTACAGTTTCATACACTATACACAAGAAAAGTTGGCAATAGTAAACGAACAAACAAACATTGATAGTGATCAAACCACACTGCATTCAATCTTAAAATCATTTAGTAACCAGTACAAGAATGATCAAACTAATATGACTGACTGCAGGATGAACCCTCGTTGTGTTACTTTGGATAAGCTGAAGACACGAGCAAGCACAGAGCAGTGGGATACTGTCACAGTGTTTGTGTTTGCCAAATAATGTCTCGATTGCTGCAATACTTAAACAGGTTTTCCAGTGTGCCACTTCAAACTAGAAAATCTGGATTTGAATTGAATGTCACTATTGTTCACAACAAGCAGCTGAGTGTAAAAAAAATAATCCTAGTCGAATATCACATCAGAGTGAGTTAGTGTGTTGTTGAAAAGGATTTGCATACTCGGCACATAATTGATGGATTGGTGGCACTTTTGAAAAAAAACAAAAACAAAACAGCAGTTAGTCAATTCTGAATCAATCTCCTTTTTTTTTTTTTGAAGCTTCACCTGTCCATATAGTTGGAGGTTCCTACCCTCAGTTGGCACAGCCTTCCAAAGTCTTGAATTTATTTCCCAGACCGTCAGGGACTGAAGGCCTGGTCCTGGGTAATATGGGTAGTTTAGCAGATAGTAAGGAGACGCCGCGAAGTTACCCTCAGGCACCAAAATCAGGTATGACACCACCCTTCTCACAATTCATTTTAATAGTTAGATGTTATTGTGCCTGAAGCTCACTCTGTCTTCTCTGTTGTGTGTTTCAGAGGTGAGTAGACAGATGTCTCTACCTTTGAACGGCCTTCATCAGGTCAGTGAGATGGAGCCATTGTCATACAGCCCAGAGCAGCCAGACAGACTGCAAGGCCCAGTGGAAGACTGGCCTGACTGGAACGACCCAGAGGAAAGCGAGAACAGAGGTGGACATTCGGTCCAGATCCACATTCAGGCCTCAGAGAGAGAAGATCCAGTTGACAGCAGACGGCCACTCTCACACCAGAACGTGGAAGAGGAGCCGTGGGACGACTTTGAGGACACTGAACCTACCTCAGATCTCTCTCCTACTGCTCCTTTATCAGACCCAGTTATACTCACACCGCCCAGAGGGGGCACTGCTACTTCACCTGTACAGCATGCTCCCGAAGCATTGAGATCCTCCAAACCCCTCAAACTGACCTCAACACTGCGACAATCCACACAGAGCAAGATCTCTTCCTCATGGGACAATGGCTGGGCTCAGGAGGAGAGGGACTCAGAGAAACCACACAGTTTGTTCAAACCCAAACCTACAGTGCCACAAAAGAACGGTGGGTCAGGAGGTTTAGGGGAGGAGTTTACCATTACGGTTAAGAAAAAGGTAGAGCAAGACCCAGAGCTGGATTTGTTTGCTGACATGGTGCCGGACATCAAGCTGTCTTCTCCAGCTCTGCTGCCACTGGAAGAAAGCAGCATGAGTGATGCTGGACTGTCCAGAGCATCCACAGAAGACACTAAATCTCTGCATGTTGACTCCTCCATCGATACCTTAACACTCACTGCCAAGTTCGCAGCTGCCAACCTGACAGAGGTGAGTGTGTGCCGCTTTGTGAAGGATGACATTTTCAAATTTTGCTCTCTGGGATTTTGATGACATCAGGTTTTTAAGGAGGAAGTAGCGCAAATTAATGCACCTGAAGACTTTGAACAGGCTTTAACAGCAGTAAGGTATATGGAGTAAAACTATAGTTTCTTCCAAGCATGAATGCAAGAAAAAGTCTGTAAAACAAATGAAATTTTGCAAAGTAGAATTCTACTTTCATCTTATTTCCTACACTAGTAATAATCAAAAACCTGATGTTTGTAATGAGACCTTTTCTGTCCTCTTGATGATTGAACAGGCATCTGTAAGAGAATTTCTCTCCATTTGTAAACTTAACTCCCAGTAATGATTGTTCTTAGTCAACTTTTTGTTTGTTTTCTTTCAAAGATGGAAGCAGATGGCTGGGGAGATGGAGATGACCTGAACTGGGAGGATGAGAACGCCTGGTGATGATTTGTGCAGAGCAAAATACTTATTTACTTGGAAAACTCCTCCACCTCTGTAAGCGCCACGTCACGTTCCACTTCACACTCCAGTTCACATTTAACAACAAATGCAGTAAGAATAATGTCAGGAATAGGTTGAGACGTTTTTACTTTTTTATCTTGGTGCCCAGACACTTATCAGTATGTTTGTTAACGATAACTTTGTTTAAGCTGGAAGGATTGGCTGCTTACGAGATGGTGCTAGACTTGGACAAATGAAACCACTCGTAATTGTTTGCCAACTGAGTCACCTTGAAACAAATGGGGATCTTAATCTTAAGAGGTGAATGTCATCCTGTTTTCATGCTTCTCTAAACATTTTTTAAATGTGCCAACTTAATGACTGGCATTAAGCTCGAGAAACGCTTTGTCTGAAATGTGTTGGGTTTGATTTACAGAAGGCTTGCACTTTGAATGAATGTGGAATAGGACGTACATAATTTATTAGTAGCTTTTTGGTTGCCTGTGAAATAAAGATTTTACTGTATCAAATATGGTCTTGTTCTGTTTAACAAGACATTTCGTAGCTTTGCCCTGTGAAGCAGTTGCGGCTCAGGGCTGCAGACAGTACGTACTTGGACTTTTACAAAACAAGCCAGCAGAAAGCATGACTCAGTGTAGCTACTCAATACAGAAATTTCTCACACAATTGTGCCTCAACTCCTACTGACCCATTACTAGTGAACGTGCTTCTAAGAGAAAAGAAATAAATGCTTTGTAATCCAACAAATTTAATAAACAGTTACATAAATCAAGACTGACAGCTTTAAAAAGTGAAAAGAAACTATTTTCAGTAGCAGCAACAGGTATTGCAGACCTCCCATGAGCCCAGACTATGATTAAATCATTTTTCTACGCAGAACGTAAATAATCTGGGGCTGAAAAACAAATTGGAGCTGCTAGGTTGTGTGTCTGGCTGTACTGATGTGGGTTATAAGGGACTGCAGCTCCTTTAGTCTGGATTCCAGCCACTGTGGTGGTGCAGTAGTGTTGGATTTGCCCTCAGTGAGAGTCTGAAGGGCTTTTAAAGCACTCTCCGCTGTCTGGATGTAGCGGCTGTACTCCTCCTCTGCGCTGGTCTCCTGCCGAGCTCTCTTCGGACATGGCTGAGAGGGAGAAAAAAAAAAACATCTCTTAACGATTTACATCCTCACTCACACAGCATGATTTTTATTTTTACATTAGGCAGATGTCTTTCTTATACAAATGAAAAGTTACTTGCTGGGCATAAAATTATACAGTACTTATACTGAGTAGTTATTTGCTAAATATTCTACAATACTTTATAGTTCTATTGTGATTGCTCAGTAAAGTTTGAGCAACTAAAATATTTTTATATGGGGACACTGAAATCTCATTAACTGACCTCCCATAGTGGGTTACCAACTAAGAGCCAGTGCAAATTTCAACCTCAGTGGTAATGATGATGTTCCAAATTCAATTACGTTTCATGCCCCTCTTTGTCTCTCTCAGGGTTTTCTGACACTCTTTGTGAACAATCAAATACAGCTAAGAAAATAACAATAATACCTTGCAGCAGGCAAGTTATTCCCTATGCACTACCTTCAAGGATTCAAGTGGTTAATTTGCTCATACTCCTGCTGGCCAGCTGCCACTCAGCGTGACTTGAACAGTAAGTGTGTAGCAAGGCTGTGCATGAGCATGCATATTCAAAAAGCCAGCGAATAAATTTAAGTTAATTGAATGATGCTACTAACCTCTGAATCTGTAACCACTTCAGCAGCCTGTTTGTTAGAAATGTTTTCTTTGTTGTTTTCTAGCTTCCCATTGTGTTGCTCAATCTCTGGTGTCTCCATCTTGAGCCTCTGTAGCCGTGACTCCAGATCTTCCTGTGCGTTCACAGTCTACAACAAAACGCAGCCTTGTTCAAACGTAGGTTTTACTTTAGGTTGATGTTCATCACAGTGTATTAGCAGCACTTACCTTGCTGAGATAATTCACCACCTTGGTCTTTGTTTCTTCTATGCACAAACTCTGAGAAATGACTTCCTCATGGTTTGTAACCTGAAGTACCAGAATGATACATTGAGGTTATGTTAAGGCATCAACAGTATACAGTGCTACATCTGAAACATTAGCAGCATCAAGTGTTCTTGCCGTACCTCCGCAAAATGAGAAAAGGCCTCCAGGGCGTGCTGATGTAGGAGCCAGGATCTGTCAGCCAGCAGGACTCCAAACAGGCTGCTCAGCTTCGGCAGAATTTGACTCTGTACAACCAAAGAAGTTTGTGTGAATGAGAAACTGATCAACTTTTTCAAATGATAGATTGATACTTTATTCTATGAACTGTTAAAAACAATGACAAATGTGCATTGCATGAGATGATGTTTCATGCTGCATACTTAAATACAAAAGTATTTACTCTATGAAGGTATGTGGTACTGTTTGACAAATAACATATACATCCAGTGACGTTTTATTTAACCTATTGACCCCTGATTTTTTTACAGATGGACGATAGTGTTAAGAGTTAATTCTAATTAGAACAGCAGTAAAATAGTTTTCCTAGCACAACCATTAAGAAAGGGTGCAAGAAAATGAAAATAAAATACTCATTGGCAATAGTCTGGTTGAAGTACCTGGCTTTCGGGAGGGACAAAGATCTTCCCCAGGGAGGCCAGGAACTCCAGAGCAGCCAGCAGCAGCTGATCTGCACACTTCTGAGACACCAGAGCATCCACACACAACAGAGCCTGGGACACATACACAGAACACACATAATAGTCAACAGAAGTATTCTCCATTTTTCATCTGTTTAAAGTGAACTGTGAAAACTAACAGCATACCTGACAAATGACTTGAGGTTCAATGTTCTTCACTAATATGGCTGATATGGACAGGAGCAACTGCAGAGTGCACTGGAGCACGGGGTGGGTCTGCACCTGGAGTGTGACAAGTTACAGTGATAGAACAGTCATGCATTTACACTACGTCTGTGTAAGTTTGTTTGTGTTCTTGGATCTCACCTGATCTGAACTCATGCGTAACCAGACCTGCGTGACTATCCTCGCTGCAGACAACACACACTGTTCCTCAGGAGATGACTGCCCTTGAACCACCACTAGGAGGGATAACAGCGCCACATTCTGGAGACAGCACAGTTCTTTGTAAATACAATTATTACTTATTTTCCATTTACATTTCCTCCACCCTGCTTCCTTGCATTGTTTTCTTGGCTTGATTTAATCTTTCTGGGCAAACATAAATGTGAAATACACTGCAACAAGCTGAGGTGGAAGACTGTGTTTTTAACAGCGATTCTCAAAAGGTCAGTTCACTTATGTGTCATTGTATGAATAAAATCAGATAAGAATATAAAAAGTATTTACTAATGTGCGCAAGAATAAAAGAGTCATCTTAGCACAATAACTGTTTGAGGAAACAATGGCTCTCACTGAGATGTCAAAGACAAACAAAGAAGAAAGGTCACTAATGGCAATCTTATCTGTGTCATCTGCTCTCAAACATGGGAACAAGGTTATACTCTTGACATCACTTGTGGTTATTTGTCATCTATCCACTCTCTCCAGTGTGCAAGACAGACGCTATGCTGCAGTCTTGCCCTTGATGCCTCTTCCTCAGTATCAGTCACTACATTTCTATTGTTACAGTCAGGAGTATAGTGGAGGGTAAGCGCATATTAACGCCATTTAGTAGATTTAAGATACATTTATGTGAGAGCGCTACACACCCTGCTACATCCTATATCTGAGGTTGTCCTCACCACTTTGTCCATTTGTCCCAGTCTGTACCCGCCATTCTGCCAATCAATCAGAGCTTTTTGAGTGATGCCAATCACGTCTGTCTCTACACGGTGACGGACATCTTGTGAAAGAGCCCTGAGAAGGACGTGACGCCACACTGGAATGTTTTCTACCTTGGAGGGGGGGAAACGCATCACCAGCTCCATCTGGAAAAATGAACAAAAACACTTCAGATTAATAATAATCAAGGTTATGATCTCATACAGTTCTGTGTGTGTTTTTTTTTCTTTATAGACACAAAAATAGAAACTATCTTTAGACTGGTAGTCCTCTGGGAGTTGGTAGAGATGTTTGACAAATTAAAAAAGTAAACCTGAGTAACTGAGTGGAGAAACTAACAAATGCAGGTGACTCCATACAAGACGTGATAGATCACTGAATGTTTCACATAACAAAAAATTGAAATTGTGTAAATATCATATTCTATGGCCTTTGAAGTCACCAGATCTCAACCACCATAAAATCATCAAATGAGGGAATATCCTTTGGAAAAATGGTGTTCATCAGTCCAATAAAAGTTCCTGAAGCTGTTTCTGTGGCCCAGCCCACGAATTTCCATGTTAACTACAATATATGTACAACAATAAATAAATAAAGAAATTTACTGTCCTGTAATAAATTAGTGATCATTTTTTTGTGTGATATAATACAAATGTGAGGCTCACTGCCACTAAATGTTTAAGGCAGGATCTCTATTTGTGATAAAGGGCAACCAACTTTTAGATCCAAATTTTGTTGTAGGTACTACAATGATAATAAAGCTTCCTTATGTCCTTATAGGTCAACAGAAGCAACACAGAATGATATTCAAAATATACACTCATTCTTTTGTCATTACTGTAACTGCTTTTGATTTAAATCAAATAAATGTTTACTCCATCTTTGATCTCATTTTGCGTTTGTACATTCACAAATATTTACTGACCTGTCAAATGCAATGATAAGAAACTGGTTTTTGAGTGAATTACAGCACAAAACAATTTTAAAAATAGATGTGAGTAGACTCTCTAGAGTAATTTGGGTTCGAGTTTCTAACCTGGTGGTTGGGTGTCATAAGGAAAACCATGCGTTTAAGCAGCAGGCCCATGTGGAACGACTGGTAACACTCAGCGGTGCAAGTCTTCAGCTAAAGGAGGAGGAGGAGAAGCAGACAGGGGGTAAGGGACAGTGTGAGTGTCAGTGTGAAGGTTAAGGAGGAGTAAAATCATCAGGGCAGAAGAAAGGTGAAGAACTGAAGCAGAGGGACGTGTATGAAAATCAGTGGGATCCAGCTTAATCTGATGATCTTATGACAAAACAGCTTATGAAAAGGTGTCAGTCCCCAAGATCCAACAATACCAATTGTCACCTCTGGTGGGGTGCCACAGAAAACAGTGAGGACCCCATACTAATCCATAAACCTACAGAGAGAGATTAAGGGAATTTAGAGTTATTTTAGAAAGTACTCAGGAAGAGGTCCATACCATGACCTCATGGTATCTACCCAAGATGGTGGAAGCCAAGACTTTGAGGAGACTTTGGGATGTGATCCTGTAAACTACTGTATGTCTGCACAATATAACAAGAGTACTCTATGAGGGTCAGCTGAGCATATTTAGAATTCATGTCTGGAAATCGGTTGTAAAGTGCCATTTGTTGTGACCTCTAAAAAAATGAAATGTGAAAATAAAATCACAAAATGTATTTTCTCAACTACACTATATTGTTTGTTGTCTTTTTTTCTACCCACCAGCTGAGAGATGAGGAGGACATGATGTAGACAGAGTTCTGCTGTCCCATACCTGAGAGGAGAAGGCAAAATCAGCAGTGGATTCAATATAGTAATAATATAGTACGGAAAACAAAAAGTGTAAAAAAAATAAATAAAAATGCTTACAACCAGACTTTAGCAGAGCAGTAGCTGTAATAAGTTTAAAGAGGCCTGAAATGTAGGGTTTGTGATGACCAAAAATACTGACCTCTCACAATATTACACAAAACCTACAGTTAGAAATGATGAATGGTAATAGTAACAGTAATAACTGCATTAATCCTCACTCTCACCGTGCTGTAAAGCACCACACATCTGTTGCCAGTAAAGCTGTGTGTGTGTCAGCCTGTAGGACAGCATCAACCAAACAACGCTCCTGAAAAAGAGATAAAGGAGAGGGGAAGTCAGAGAGACCGGAGGACAGTGAGCAGAGGGGGAGGGAATAAACAGGAAAATACTGAAGCCAGAAAAACATGCAAATTAAACCAGGAAATTTAACAAACATAGAGAAAATCAAAGTGAAAGAATAACATAACTTGAATTACTAGAATCCCCTTTGCAAAACTGGTAAATGGACTGCACTTATATAGCGATTTTCTAATTATATCGACCGCTCAAAGCGCTTCACACTACAGGTCACATTCACCCATACACACACACATTCATACAGCACTTGTTCTATACACTTAAGTGCTCTCTAACACATGCATACACATTGACACACTGATGACACATCTGAGGCAATTTGGGGTTCAGTATCTTGCCCAAGGATACTTCGGCACGTGGACTGGAGGGGCCGGGGAATCGAACCGACCGTCCGATTGGTGGGCGACCGCTCTACCTCCTGAGCCACAGCCAAGAATGTGATTAGATATCAAAATATATAAATAACTTAAAATGTTATATAGTATATGTGGTATTTGTGTGGCCAATATTACAGTGCCAACACATTGACTGGGCTCTACTTAAACACCTTTGAGGTAAGGTCAAGTTAAAGTGAGACACTGTCCTGACGAGTTTCATAATGACCACTTTGCCCACGCAGCACAACTGCAACTGGAATAAATCAAACATTCTTGACTATTTGAAAAACAGCTTTCCAGTGAGGTTCTTCTGGGAAACGATGTGTCAGCAGTTTCTGTCAAAACATGTGTGCCACTACTTGATAGGTGCTGGGTTTTATCTACTGCGATGACTGATACTTTTTATGAAACAATGGTAATTCCCTCCAGTTTTTGGAAGATAACACCAAATGGAACAGAAAAACTTCAAGATGTAAGAGACCTTTAAACAACACCCAGAAAAAAAGTTTCAGATTTAGTTTACACTAACTACATTCTTGTCAATAGTGTTTTTTTTGTGTCGGGTGACAGCTGGCGGTTATTCCTGAACCAAAACATACATAATTTTTGAAGGAGTACATACTACAAAGTAGACAAAGTGTAACTTGTTATGTGCTACTCCATTGTCTGGTTCTGGGATCACATGATTTACAATAAATGTAGCATTGCTTCAGAACAAAGGATAAAATGGATTATGTTTATGAGTAAAGACCTCACCAGCACAGGGAAGTACACTGGAGGAAGGGCAGCCACACTGGCACAGAGCTGCACACAGATGTGATGGTGCAGAGTGACCTGGACCTGGGCCTGACCCTTCATCATCACTCCTGGCAAAAGCACCGGTACCTTACGCTCAGTATAGCAATGACGGAAACTGGTGAACAAGGCCCCGTAGAGAGGAAGTCTGGAGACAGAGGAATTGGAGAGACGCTTTTAGGTATTTCAAACATTAACCCAGTGTAAAAAAAGAGGGTCACAAAAGTTGAGGATGAAATGCTCCTGTCAACACGAAACTTAGCACAGCAACCTTAAATACATATGATCTAAAAGGACTGCTGAATTATATATACATTTTTAAACACTCTTCAGTCTGTCAGTTTGTATGAGGTTAGTTCATGTGCGATGTAATTATCCTAAAAGTAATTAAAGTAATTATTATGATTAAATAATTAAACAATCTACTACAAGTATAATAAACTAGAACTATTAAATTACGCTGGAGCAAAAACTGATTTACTATCTGCGTAGTAGGAAAATTTAAATTTACACTGTGAAGTATAAGAAAAAAGTGTACTCAAAAGGTCCAAGGATATAGCCGGTTGCTACCCTGACAATAATATAAAATATTGCAATTAATGACAACAACCAAAAACCTCTCAGTACCTGGGTGTCTCCTCTGAGAACTGGCTGCCAGTGTACCAAAGCTGCAGCACCTCCTCTGGTTGGGTGGCGAGCTGACCCAGGACGCTCACCAGCAAAAGACACTGGGGAAGCTCATGTTCAGGACTTAACCCTGCAGACAAACAAGACAAGGGTAATTCTAGGACTGCATGCAGCATATTCTGTTGCACAAATCTCAGTCTGCAGCTAGAAACATGATGTCGACATTCTTTTGAGTACGAACACGCAACAGCAGACAGACGCCACCATTTTTCTAAATTTACAATCTAGCAGAGATGTCAATCTTCAGTGGATTAAAAGTTCTGGAAAGAAAGTCAGCATGCATGTGTCCTGAAGGTCCATCAAACTGTGTAAGGCACCACATGAAATTCATACACATTATATTACTAATGTGCTGATGCAATATACTATACTAGTATCAGCGCTGATGCTGACCTATATTGATGGCTCGGGAAAGAAAAAGTGGGTTTGACATATTCCTACTAACAAATCAATTGTTGATGAGTTTTGAAAATGTAGTATGGATTGATGAGATAAAGTATACAAAATATCAACACGCAGACTAAAAATCACTCAGTGTTTAGAGGCTTATTATTGCTGTGGCTTATCAACTTATTCATTTATTTAAAGGGAAAGTGAACCTAAACACTACTGTTATTGTGCAAAGGAGCTATTTTTCATCTGTAGTCCCTGAGAGGATGTTCAAATATTACACAGTCGCCACAACAGTTTATAAAAATAAAAATAAACTGTTATTGAAATAGATTGAAAAATAACACAAAAGAATAGAAAATGTTTAACTAACATTGCTCAATTTGATATGTGTCCAAATTTGAAACTGGCAGTGCTGTTCCAAAGCCACAGTTTGATTTACATCCACCACCACAAGACCTCTACTGATTTGCTGCAATTACGATAAATATAGCTATAGATAAAAATAGCTATTAGTTATCGTTTAACGCTACCAAAGTACTGCGCAACAATAGGTAATGGAACTAGTACACAAGTAATCACTGAAAAGCTTATATAACAATCTCTCCATTGCCAAGGAAAACAGGAAAGCATCTATCAACCCTTCCACAATATGTGGGAAAAGGGGCAAGCTGAGGACTCACGCAGGTCCTGCTGGAGGACAACCTCAGCAAAGGGCCTCAAAGGCAACAGCTGGAGCAGGAGGGCATCCATGGGAACCAGAGCCCCTGCGTTCAAATCCACAGACAGAGCTGTGGGCAGCGTTGGGGCACACAAGCTGGGAGGGAACTTACTGAAAGACAACAGGCACATCAGAGTATGTTTCTGTACTGCTCAACATTTTCAGTATTGTGGTGTAAATCTGCCTCGGCCAAATCACACGTACCTGATGACCTGGAGGTAGAGTTGGTGAAAGGAGCTACAATACTTTGAGAGAAAAAATTTGAATTCCTGTCAAAAGAGTAAAGAATTATGGGATGTAAGTTCCACTGCTTTGTATTCTGAAGTGGTGATTAAACAATATAACATTTGCAGAGATGGCACAAAGAATTTATAGAGGTGCAAGAGGGGAGCTGCAAGAAGATCCTAATTTTAGTACCTTTATGTAATGAACCAATGTGTTGGCAAAAAATCTGCACATCTTTGCAGTTTTCTGGAACAACCTGTACTCTGGGCTTTGTGTTGTCTCCTATAAAGGACAAAAGAGCATTAACACAAAAGGTGGCAAAGATCAAGTCTACCTTTGACCATACACTGATAAACACAAGTCACACTTTTCCCTAAGTACAAGGGGCTAAAACCCAGGAAACATACATCATTCCCCCACCGTGGTGGTCTGGTTGGTATCAGGTCAATGAAGACAAAAATATTTTGTATAGGCTCTGGGCTGTCACATTTATATGCATTACATCGAGAAGTTCATAGTCTTTGTGATGAAATTGTCAGCACTTTTTTTTTTCTTTTTTTCCCCACAAATTTAACGTTAAGGAAAACAGACATACTACGTTTAATCTTTTTTACTACCAGACCAAAGCTTTCCCACCTGCAGACCAGCATGTTTTATCTGTTCAGCCAGCTCCAAACAGTTGTGGAAGGAGGCCAACATGTTTTCACACAGGTTGGTACTGATGTCACCGTGATGTAGATGTTCCTCCACAAGTGACTGGTATTTCAAACTCTGTCTGGACAGAGTGAAGAACATTTAAAATTAGTCACTCAATAACCAAATAAGCTAATAAATTTATCAGAGTATCATAACATAGTGGTGCATCTACTATAGCAGACAATGCGATATTAGGAAAAAAATAGGTGTTAAGTGAGTGTCTGCTGTACTGACTTGATGAGGAATTTCCATGTGTTTGCATGAAGTGCTATGTCCAGGTTGGAGATAATGGAGCAGATATCCAGCAAGCTGTGAATCACTGAGGCAGATGAACAATATATTCAGTGAACTGAAGGCTGCATTGAAGATATACAAGTACAATGATGGAAAGGCTTAATAATTAAGTGTGTGGCTGTGAAACACAGAGGTAATCACACCCGTATATACGCATACATGCACAAGCACACACCTGTGACAATGTCAGAGACCTCTTCCTCTGAGGCGCTGCTGTTGAGTGACATCCTGTCCAACAGCTCCAACAGACCCTTCTGAAGGGAATACGCCTCTTTGAAGAGTCCCTGTAGCATGTCAGCCACCAGGGACAGACGGCCACAGTAAACCACCTCACTCTCCTGTGGACAACGTGCAGAGTCTGCTTAAGCTAATTTTCATATTTGTAGGTCTTCACTAGACGTTTGAAAAACTCAGGGACTCTGAACTTTTCAAAAGACAGAATGATTGCTATTGCAATTTTGTTTAGAATTAATACTGAAAATAAACCGTATACACATATCTCGCAGCCACTTAAGGTTATATCTCAATAACTGGCCGTGTATAATTATTTGTTAGTCCTACAAATGATGTAATTAATCACAAAACCGAAACTATTCATTTTACTTACCACATACTCTATAGACGATAATAGTTTTCCTTAGAATTAATTCAGAGAAATGTAATTACATATAATTTTAATAACATTAATAATAATGTCCTACATGCCCATCAAAATAGTCAGCTGTAATTATAGTAATTACTGCACAACATGTATAAAATGCATAAAACGTGCAATACGGATTTAGAATGACCTCTGATGTGCTCATTACAGTCACTATTGATCTGAACAGACTGACCTTGCAGTGCTGAAAGGTTTCTCTCAGAACTTTTAGGATACATGTGGGTAACGAGCGGATAGCGTCCAGGTCCGGAGCTTCCTCGAATGAGCCGACGTGGCGCACACAGGTGGATAGTGCATCGATTATCTGCATCATCGCCTGAAACAGACCGCAGGAGCTTTTTGACAAGATACTTTATATCATTCCTGTAAGGTATTAACTGCACCATTTTGAAATACATTACCTCCCAACTACATCAGCACTGATAATAGTACCTGAAGAATGTTCCTTAGTAAGGCACACAGTTCTGTGTTTTGACTGGACAGCCCTCCAACTTGGTCTGAGATTTCCTTCATCATGCTGTCAAACACTGTCACAGCCTGTAGGTGTTTGACATTGAGAAAAACACAGAGACAGTAACAAAGAAAGATCAATACAGTTTTAGGCAAAGTAAATTAAATGAAGCAGTAATTCACAAGAAAACAGACTCTTCTATCAATAATCCTACGATCACAAAAAAAAGACAAAGATTTAGTGTAACTAATTTAGCAGAAAATCCAATGTCTGAATTTAATCCAGGATGTCTGCAGAGTTGAAATGTCATCCCAATCAGACAACAGTGCCAACCGACAAGTAAAATTGAACAGAATATCTAAAATGTTACATTTAGCACGTAATATTAGTTAAAATTAGACTTAGATCTTGACCTTGAGAGAATACAATTGAATTTATGGACTCTTCACAGGACCTGCAACAACTCACTACTTAACAAACGCTGGTGAACGTATTCACATAATAGGTCCTAAACACAACTACTCTTGCTGTTTACCTTTGGTAAGATCTTGGAGAAGCACTCATCCTCCAGCTCTGACAAACCAATGTGCGGAAGGAACATGTCTGTAATTATCTTCAGTATACCTGTAGAGATGTTATGTTTTTGAGACATTTCATAGCCAATAGTACTCATGGAGAGCTGGTACAAATTGGGTAATGAAGAAACTTACGTATATGATCATCCCAGCTTTCAGACTTGTGCTGCAATGAGTACAAACAGTCAAGGAAAATCACAGCAAATTCCTTTCCTGTCAAATATCACGACTGCAATAATAGTGCAAAAAAAAATGATGATAAATTACCATGAACAACAACAACAACAACAACAACAACAACAAAAAAAAAACACTTTTGCCCAATACTTTACATAAACAAACTTTATAATCTAAAGATTTAAAGAATACAGAGTTTCAGTATGACTCATAATAACAATAACAGTATAATATAGATGTTTAACTGTTGACATAATTTCAAAGATTGCATTATCTTTACATGCTTTTCTAATCTTTTGCACATTTCAAAACTTGACAAGATCTGAATAGCACTGGACTCTCAATAGAAACCATTTGTATGAAGCTGTGAACCCTGATGAGACTGAAGTGGAGACATAAAGTGACGTTTTGGAGGATATAGTAAGTTTTGGCAAGACAGACTTGAGCTCCTGGCGGCAGGTTTCCTGACTCCACTGCACCACCTCGTCCAGGAGAGAAGTGTTCGTCTGGGACATGATGACAGCAGTCACCGGGGGAAGTCAGGACCGCTGTCGGGATGACTGCCAGTTTTAGAACATCACCGAGTGAGTCACTCTACGTTTAACACGAGTGCTTCACCAGCACCTTTGTCTGACCAGCTGGCGTTAATATTAAGAAGTCGCTTTCTGTTTAGACAAAACAGAAAACTAAAACTGAAGTTAGCTTGTGTGTTTACTTCGGTAGGGTTCATTAAACATGGTAGTTTATAGTTTGGATAACATGTACCGCGTCTTACCTACACGCAAGACGGCAGATCTTCTGTTCAAAGGCACAAAACTCACATAAACATCCTTACGAGTTAGTCTGTCTTAACTTCACCACTATATTCTTGTAAACGATTAAAACATGGAAATGAGAGCAGGTAGTTAACCGTGGACAAAAAAACTTGCCGCGCGCCGTTGTTTGAATCGGATGTGACGTTTGACCAAATCTGCTCATCAGCCGTCACTCTAATTGGTTGAAATCGTGAGGGTTCAACCAATGGGAGAACGGAGTGACTGCAAAGCGCTGAATATAACAACTGTCACCATGAAGCTACGGGGGTCGATGAGGGGAGAAAGGCTGTGGCTGTGGCTGTGGGTGACATATACATAGTTGCATCCATATTTTGTCCGAAGTGAGGCCCCAAATATCCACTAAAACTATACATTTGTAAATAGCATAAATGCATGTTTTTCAGACATTTTAATTCACCTATGACGGGGGGGAGATTTGTATTGCCCAGTGTTCCATTTAATAAGTTTTAAATACTGTAACTAATTAGGTGTAAATTTGAAAACCCTCAGAAAATAGAGGTTAAATTTAATTATTTATTAGAATTATATTTAAATTAAATGATGGAAAAATAATTCAATTCATAATATGATACATTGCTGTCATTTGCAGTATGATGCATATATCAACAATGATAGATCCTGTTAAAGCTGATTTATCCTAATGTTAAGCTTTATAATAAAGCCTCATAAAATTAAAACACCCAAAAGTATAATGGCCATAATGTTATCTCCATACCACACTTTAGATCAACAAAATAAAACAGTAGGATCACCACACATTCTAAAAAGAGATGGGCCAACAATTAAAAATATGATGTTAATGTTTGTGTGCTTTGAAATTATCAATAGTTTAAAAACAAAGTTGTGTTTAATCAAAAAAACATAAAAGGGGCCTAAACATAAATCTTTGGTGAGGATCAAATATTTTGGTTGTATACTGTAATAAAAATAATGATACAATGTGAGAATGACATATCAATCTTCCACAGCCACTCGAGGCAGGTAGATGGCCTTTAGAATACGCAGCAAAATCCTGCATCTGACTCTGCACTTTACATTGTTATCATTTTGAACTATACCACTGTATATGCTACCTCATTGTGTTGTGTTTACCTCTATTGTATCTTATTTTATCTCATATCTATTTTATATTGAAAGTTTTTTGTCTATTTTATATTTTTGTCTGTTTTATATATTTTATCTATGCTGTCACTCCAAGAGCCACTAAATGGTGTTTCATTGTTTTGAAAACATTGACAATAAAGATCTATTCTATTCTATGTAGAGGGGGTTTAGGCTCTGTCCCTTTCAGAAGCAATGTCCACCCTCTTTAAATGAGAAAAAAAAAAAAACAGGCTGCTTATCCATCCATGACACACTCTGTGTCAAAGTGACAAAATTAAGCAGTCAGTTCCATGGATTGCAACATGGTGTTACTGGCAATATACAGTACATTCCATTTTTATATATTTTAATTAAGAAACTATCAACCTACCAGAATCATGTTAAATAATAGTAGTAAGCTGTTTGAGAATAATTTTAGATTGTATTTACAGTAAATCAGTTCAGGGAAGGGTGATAATTGTCCTTTAGGAGTCTGGAATTTCTATTGGCTCTGACTATAAAGTTGGTGTCTGGTTAGCTATTGTTTCACTGATAAGATCTCGAGCCTTGAGGTGAGGCATCACACTGTTACTGCACCTTTGTTTCCCAACAGAGGTGTTAGCTGCCGCCGCTGCAGGAAACGACCAACTTCTTGTTTAGGAAACAGGACTCCACACTGATGCTTATCTCTCTTCAAATACAGTATACAAATATATATGAAACTATATGGTACAGAGGAAATATGACAGTTTCCTCCAGACTTACCACATTCGTCTCAGCATAGAAAACACCAGCTAAATTCCCGTAGAATACAATTGTTTGGTTATTGTAAAATGATGGAAAACATGTTTTTGATTTTTGATTTTTACTTGCCCTATCCATAATGAGGCCAAGGTGCGACAGCACTTTCACAACTTGTGTTTTGGCATCTTGACCAAGTGCATCCTTGCATAGATACTTGCTGCATGATAAACTGTGTCTATCTTCTCCAAGTGTAATTATTTGCATCATTATAACCAACTATAAAACTATGAATGTCTGACCCCCTCTGTGTGTGTTTAAAGTAATGAGAGGTTAATCTTATCTATGTCCTCACTAAATCTGAAAATCATTTTAAAAAGTTATTCAGTGGGGTACAATCTGTGGGATTGTAATTTATGATGAAGGCCTCATTTCGACACAGACTGATGAAGGTTTGGTAATAGACAAGTCTTCCGAAAAAGATGTGTCTTCTAAAAAATATGTTTATCATTGAGTGCTAACTGTAAGTGTTTTCCAAGAAGTGGGTTGAGTTTACAGTCCAAAACGTCTTCCTCCCATGTTGACCTCACTGTTTGCAGATAATAGAAAGGTTATCAGTATACAGGAAACTGGCTCTGGTTTCGGTAGGGAAACTGGAAGGAAGGTGACTTTTGTCTTTCTTTTTTCCCTTTTTTTTAAGGTCACGGGCTAACTGGCAAATCTAAATCAGCATCAGGGTCTATGTTGTCTTTGTTAATGAGGTCAAGGAAAATCATGCTTACCCTGGCGTGTTAACGGCAGCCAATTCTGTTCATGTAATCTGCAGTTACACACCAATTCTTCTTACAAATGTTTTCTCTGTAATTTGTCAGAATGGTGAGTCAGAAGCTTAAAAAAAAAAGTAGTAGATAGCTGGCACTCTGAGTGCATTCTCAGAGACCTTATCGGTCTGGTGGTGAAACCCAGAGGCAAAGGTTGCAGACTCATATAAACCAAACCAAATCAGTAATATATTGTAGTAATTGTAATTGCCTTTAAAGCAGCATGAATTCTCCTGAGTACACTTTAACAGTTTTCACATCTTGTAGAACTTGCCACGGTTCCTCTGTGGCTTTAGGCTGTCTCAGTGGCTTCTATCTCTTTATGTAATCCCAGACTGACTCCATGACAAAATCAGGGCTCTGTGGGGTCCATTCCATCTGTTGCAGGACTCCTTGTTCTTCTTGCTGCTGACAACGACCCTAAACTGGCTGTATGTTTAGGGTTGCAGTCATGCTGCAGAATGAATTTGGGACTGATCTGATGCCTCCCTCATCATATTGTGTGACGGAGAAGAATCTAAACATTGAAAATGCCTAAAACGTTCGCAAAGTACTGTATGAAAGAAACTGGACATTCTGTCATTATACAGGAGCTTCTTTAATTCACCTCCTTGGTCTAAACTGAAATGTCTCAGTAACTGGTAAAGCATGAAATTTGTTCACAATGGTGCCCAAAGGATGAGTCCTAATGACATTTGGTGATGCTGTGACCTCTTCCTCCACCAGCAGGTCAAAGTGTTTCGTGCAGACATTCATGGATCTCATCTGACAATTCATTATGATGTTAGTGATCCTCTGATTTTCCTCTTGTACATGACATTCATGCCCCCATTTAGGTGAAATGTAATGACTTTGACTATCCTCTAACTTTTTCTCTAGCACCGTCATCAGGTCAAAATTCTAATTTGGCCATTGGTTTATGACCAAATACACACATCAGCCTCCACATAATTTGGTTTTTACTACTAATTAGCAATTGCCAATGTGATAAGACACTAAACTAAGATGCTGAAGATGGTAAACATCATGCAATAAATGCTGGTATTAGCATTCAGCACCTAAGTACAGTCACACAGCTGCAGCATTTCTTCACGTGTTTCACACTTGCTGCATGGGTACTTTTGGGGAAGAGAAAAAAACAAACTAAAGGAAAGTTTTGATTTCTGCTCAGATCAGACTATTCTATCTCTGTGAAATCATGTTTTTGTTATTCTTGTCTTTGATTTTCAGACTCCTGGCTTTTTTTAAATTCTTATATTATTGTCTATAAAGCACTGTGGAGCTGCTTTGAAGTTTATCATTACTTGACATTTTAACACAAATGAAAGCAAATAACCACAATAGCAAGAGAAAGCCCTTCTTATCTGCCTCCAGTCTTAAACAAGAAACTTTCCCTCAGGGTAACAGGATATGTTAGTAATTCCTGCTGGCCTTCCCCTTCCTATATGGACTTTACGCTTGGCACATGGCCTCCATTTCTGATTAAACAGTTTAAATGCCAAGCAAAAGTAAAAGTGAATCATAACTCTATTCCTAAGGGGGTAATGTTAGCAGAGTCACACTACATCCTAAATCCAAAGTCAATCCCAGCTGGCACTAGGCAAGAGGCGGGGTGCAGCCTGGAAAAGTTAGTCTGTCTGTCACAGGGCTGATATTGAAAACGATAAAAGAATCCAAAGAAAACAGTTAAATGCAGAATTGTGAATTTTAATTAAATGATGGATGATGTTTGTACAGAAGGGTCAAAACATTACTCTTGTGGCTTTTTGTTTTGGAACTGATAAATAAAGGCAGACATCTGAAATAAAATTCAGCTTTAGGCTCTTATTTTTTGTCGTCAGAACAGGTGATCTCATAGTTGCTGAAGGCAGTCTTCAACTTCTCTACAGACACAGAATGATCTGCTTTGCCAAAGGCCTGAAAATGAAGCAGAAAGCACAAATATTATCACATTAAAACCTTACTGAGCATTTGCTATTTAACTCAGCCTTTAATGCTCTTCCAATGAAATGAACTTACAGTTGACTCTCCAAACACCCTGAGCTTTTTCTCTTGGCTGTTGTGCTCTATCTTCCCTCCTCCGAGGCATTTACACTCCATCCCCAATGCCTCCATAGCTGGATTGACCTTCTCAAATATGTGATCTGTAAGTAATTCAAATCAAAACATACAATCTGGTTCAGTCACAGTACTGTCAAATAATTCATAAATTATAGGCAATCGGCAATTTAGCAATTAGGCATTATAGCCTGCAAATCTTTTATGCAATAAGCATGTATAATAAAGTTGGCAAGTATTGCCCTCTGCGTGGTCTGGGCAGTAGTTATGGTCACTGTTTGCAGGGTGCACCGCGAGATCTTAGCAATGGGTCAAATCTGCCCATGCTGCTGCAAAAGCGCACATTTGTGTTTGCGCGTTATCTCGGGCTGAACTGGCGCAACTCGACGCTCCTCTGCAGCAAACTACAGCAACGAACTTACTGTGATACTCTGCACTTTTTGTGCCACGAACTATGTCTTTGTGCACATCGCCATCTTTCACTTTCACTCTGACCAGTATGTACTTAAAGGTTCCCTCTGGATCAATCTCCACATCGGGGATTTTAGCCAGGGCGTCCGCCATCGCGACTGTAGCCTTGGTAAACGCACCGGAGACTCTCAGACTGTTCAGAGGTCTACCGACAACAGACAACATGGTGCGTTCTCGCAAATGACTTTATTTGGATCAGGACGTCTACTTCCTGTCTTAAAGAGACAGACTATCTGTGGCCTGGAGCCATAACTGTCCTAGCTGCGCTTGATGAGTTCGCACGCTGGCGGCTCCATGTGGCAATAAGCGGTACCTGTCTGAATTTGACAAACCCCAGCAATCAACTGGTCGATATTAGTATGTATACGTTTAGATTTACATAGCTTGTATTTATCAACCCATCATAGAAAAGAGAGGAGAGTGGCAATGTTTGCAAGTCCAATTTTTTTTCTTTTATCTTTTTCTTTGATAAGTCATTTCCTGTAGCAAGAAAGAGATTTTCCGCTGGTGTCCATTAGGGAGGCCAGAGGTCAGAGTTGCAGCTGGTAGGGATGTAGTTTTTGGTTCAAGAACTCTTCAGAAGACAGCAGGATGGATGTTTTTGCCATAGATGCTTGAACCACTGGTTGTTGGATGACCTCTTTAACTAGAAATCCATCTTGCAGCCTTTAATGTGGAAAAAACAAAAACTCTGACATTTACGAGACAGTCACAAACTTTTCCTCAGAAAGGAGGATCCCACATTATCACGCCAAATAAAACAGAGAAGCTGAAATAAACGTTTTGACTTTCCAAAAGTCACAGAGACCAAATCAGTTACTTTTTTATCTTGAAAAGTTGTCTGTAGTTGTTAACTGTAGTTAGAAACAAAGTGCAGTCACAATTTAGTTGCAGGTTTTATTATGCCATACACATACAGTAGTCTTTAACAGTGATGTTATAGTTGAGCTCAGCACAAATAGCATTTGTTATTGCACAGTATATAGTATGTTTTTATCAAAGCGAGTGCCTTGCTAAGGTCTTGTTCAGTATGAGTTCGAGAGTTTATTGTATTTTTCAGGGGAAGGGGTGGAGGTCAGAAGGTGTCAAGTGACAGTAGTTAATGTCTTGTGCTTTGGGTCAGAAGGGAAGGATATGAACTGTCACTACACACAGGCAGCCAGCAGGCGCCTGAGCTTCTGCACATTTCCTGTCCCTGGACGCTCATAAAAACACCATGTTTGATAGCTGCCATAGCTTTGTTTTTTTCCCTCTTTCTTCTTTTGATGTGCACATCCTTTGACAGGACATATTCCTGTCACAAATCCCTTTCTTTTCTTTTTTCTTTTTTTTTTTAACTGTGCAAAGCATGTTACAATCTATGCATTGTCTGTTGGCACATTCTGTTCTACTTCTAACATGTATCAACCGGAATGAATCATCCTACACACACATACGGCTCAGACTTCATATCTCGTTTGCATTGCCAAAGAAAATGCTCTTTGCTTTCACTTCGTAAAATATCTGAAAGTGGAGACAGTGAGAATATCAATGGAATGCTAAAATTACTCTTATCAGCACACAGGATTTCACAGCCTCCAAGCTGCAATTTCCCCTTCACTTTGTACCTTATGTGTGTCTGTATGTGTGCTTAGTGTTCTTAGTCTTCCCCAGGAAACTTATCAGTTTCTTATTAAGTGCAGTTTATTGAGTGCTTACTGCATGTGTGCTAATTTGTCAAGTTTTAGACACAGTATGTTATCAATGTATCAACATATTTTCAGTAGTCAGATCCTTTGTTGAAGTAAAAAGACTAATAAAAATGAAAAGTAAAAGTACGATACTCAGTTACAAGTAAAACTGAAATTTGCACTCAATTAAAAGTGCAAAAGTATTGGCAACAAAATGTACTACATTAATTAATTATGGTATTTTATCCTTTTTTTCAAAAAAAAAATCGTTCTATGTCTATTTTAATGTGAAACACTCAATGCTTGTCATTTCTCTGTTGTATAGCACTTTGAGCTGCATTTCTTGGAGGAAAGGTGCTATACAAATAAAGTTTATTATTATCATCACTATGGGTTTTTTGGATTAAACTCCCTGTCTTAAAAGTAACAAGTATAGCTGTAGCAGTCAGAATAAGAAATACAATAGAAAAATACAACATTTCCTTCTGAAATGTGAGTGTAAAGTAGCATAAAATGGAAATACTACTTAGATGTTACTGAAATGCACTACTTGAGTAAAAACTCTTACTTTCCACTGGTCACAATAATATCATGATGAAAATAGTAATATTAACAGGGAATTCCAGCTAAAACAAAGGATTTTTTTTGGCTTTATAGCGAAGGCATAAAAAACAGAGAGGGAAAGTTTCCAAGGCATCCGGCGGAATGGGATAGTAGTGGAGGTGGAGTGGGGATTTCCACTGAAAAACCCATCTGTGATGTGAGTTTCCAGGAAACCTGGGGCAACCACATATAAAAGCAGGCGACTGAGGACATCGAGCTCAGAATCAATTTCTCCTTCTGCACTAGACTACTTAAATGCTTAGAGTCCTCTGCGAGTTATTACACCTACCAATAATGGTAAGTGTGGAGGTTTTCATTTAAATGCAGTTGTCTTCAGTACACATTACCTGATTGTTTGCTTGTCAACTCTATATTTGTGGTATCAATTTATTTTAATTCATCCTTTTTACTTGATTTTTACAGGATATCTGCTTTGGATCACTTCAGACCCGTGGATCTAAGATCTCTTCCTCATGGATCAACTTGACCCTTTTGTGCTCAAGTATGTAAATCTTATGCAAACAAAAACTTAAGTGCTCCTCTTTCAACTTTTTCTCTCTAGAGATTACTTTTTAAAACTCACCCTTAGTAACCTAAAATCTAATATATGTCTCTGTCCTGCATCCTCAGTGCTGTGCATGTGGACTACCGTAGAGTGCTGGTCTTACTATTACTCTAACACCACCATGAATTGGAATCAAGCAAGAGCCTGGTGCAGGGACCACTACACAGACATGGTGGCCATCCAGAACCAGGAGGAGATCAGGCATCTCAACAGCTGGCTGCCCAGACAAAGCACCTACTACTGGATTGGAATCCGCAAGATCAATAACGTCTGGACCTGGGTAGGCACCAACAAGCCTCTGACAGCAGAAGCAACCAACTGGGCAGACGGCGAACCAAACAATGGCAAGGGTGAACGGATTACAGGGGAGAATGAGGATTGTGTGGAGATGTACATTAAAAGGGAGAAGCAGACAGGCAAGTGGAATGATGAGAGGTGCACGAAGCAGAAGACGGCTCTGTGCTACACAGGTGAGCAAACGTTTGGGATCAGGATATAACAGCTGTTCATTTTAGCTTAGTTTTTGGTATTCTTGTTCAGTATTAGGGAATCTATTCATTTAACTGTTTTGAATTATTTATTGATGGTGTTATAAAAAAAAGAAAAGCTCACAGAAATAATATATTTTATGCAAGATATGTGAAAATACTTCTTCTTTCCCCAGCTGCCTGTAAGAATGACTCGTGCCTCCATGGAGAATGTGTCGAAACCATCAACAGCCACAAGTGCGACTGTTTCGAAGGCTTTTATGGAGAGAAGTGTGACCAAGGTAATAAAGCACAATGACGTGTTTTACGCTTACATTACGTTAAGTCACCTACAGTTAGGACTTGACATCTAACTGCGCCTTGTTTTCTTTGCTGGCAGTTGTTAAGTGCAACAAAGAAGAGGTGACTGTCCCATATAAAGGAAGTGTACATTGCACTCACGAGTACGGAAACTTCTCCTACAACTCCTCATGCGAGTATTCCTGTGAGGAAGGATACCAGCTGAATATGTCGAGACCTCTGAGATGCACTGCCTCGGAAACGTGGTCAGAGCAGCCTCCCACATGCACATGTGAGTTGGGGTGTATTGCAAAGCTGCAAAAAGATAAATTCAAATTGTATTTTGACTTCAAACAACCACATTCAGAGAAACAGAAATGTCTTTTCACAGTATTGGGACCTGCTGTAAAAAATTTTTTGATGGTCCTGTCATCCACAGTGGTTCAGTGTCCAGAGCTGTCTGACCCAGCAGAAGCATCTGTGATGTGTTCCAATCCTCTGGGCCACTCCAGCTACCAGTCCAGCTGTGTGTTTACCTGTAATGAAGGATATGTACTAGCTGATTCCCCATCTAACACTCTGCAATGTGGAGCGTCAGGAAGTTGGAATGCTTCACAGCCATCTTGTGTTGGTACGCCCACATATTTTCTATTTTTATCTAGATTTTATAGTCTTCATTGTACAACAGCTGTTTTGTATTTGTGTTATTGTGAGGGAAAAGCTGTATGTTTGTTTGTTTGTTTTTTTGAGGGCAGCTGTTGACCTCTTCTGTCACCCCTCTGTTTTGCAGCTGTCCAATGCCCTGCTCTCCAGAAGCTAGAGAACGGCTCGGTCAGCTGTGGAGATGAAGGCACAAGATTCGCCTACAGAAACACCTGCAGCTTCAGCTGCGACTCAGGCTACCAACTGGTTGGACCGAGCAGTGTGACATGCACATCAGCAGCCGAGTGGAGTGAGAGAATGCCTCGCTGTGAAGGTGAGATTGCACTGTAAATGTAATCCAACACCTTCTTTACAATAACTTTCTTGACTTGTGCCTATGTAACAAACACACTAAATGTCATTTTTAAACGTATTTTTCATTTGTTAGCCATCACTTGCCAGAGTCCAGAGGCAGGCGCTTATCTGATCTCTGAGTGCAGCACGTCTTCTACTGAACTGCAGCCAGGCTCCACATGCAGCTTCAGGTGTGAAGCAGGCTTTGAACTGCAGGGAGAAAACACTGCTCAGTGCTCTGCGGATGGACAGTGGAGTAAAGCTATACCTACCTGCAAAGGTATGGAAGCATATTTTCACATAAATCTGTATATACAACACTACTCATAGCTTTTTCTCATCATATCCTATTGTGTGCTATGTCATAACATCTCTCTCATCTTTCTTTTGTAGCATTAGGATGTCCTGCTCCCAAGATTCCAACAAATGGCCAGATCAGCTGCGACCATTCTCTGTCTTCACCCCTCTCTCCCAACTTTCCATTTGGTATGTCCTGCTCTTTTAGCTGCAATGAAGGCCATGTGCTTGAAGGTACACACAGCATGGAGTGTGAACTCCCAGGGGAGTGGACCTCCACACCACCAAACTGCACAGGTATCTGTAAAATTGTACCCCTTTTACCTTCACTATTTGTACTGCACTACTTTATTTGCATGCTCAAAGCTTTTGAGGTGGTGGGTTAGTTTTACAAAATGGGATCTCCGTCTAAATTCTCTCTCTCTTTTCCAACAGTTGTACATTGCCCACTGCTCGAGGCTCCTGAAAAAGGTCACGTCAACTGCTCAGACAGTGATCCAGTATACAGCTCTCAGTGCTCCTTTACATGCAGTCAAGGTTACTCATTAGATGGACATGAGCTACTGACCTGTGATCAACATGGCAACTGGACTGGAAAGACACCCACCTGCCAAGGTAAAAACAAAAAACAAAAAACACAACAAATGTGATAAATGCAATACAAAATTCAAATAGAAGTTTGCAATTAACAGGTCAAATAATTCACATTTGATAATATCTTCACAGCTTCCTCATCTCCGATTACTGCCACTGCATCTGGTGTGGGTGCAGGGGCTGCTGCATTATCTGGTTTGTCTCTTGCCATGTGGATGCGGAGATGGATGAAGAGGAAGGCAACCAAGTTTGAGCTGAACAGGTTAGGTAAACATTCACAATTCTTAAATCAAACATGTTTCTTTTAAAAACGTTTGTTGAGTTGTAGTGCTCATCTTCTTCCTTTGTCTTTTCTTACAGCAACTCTGACATAGAGGCCCCCCCACAGGTCTACAAAAACAGCACTGACAGCCTCATATAGAACACAGTCATGATCTAAAGAGGCAGCTAAGGAGAACTATTATATCTTTAACACAACTGTGTGTGAGTCACCAGACATTGTAATGTGGACACAATCAATCATTTTTAATACCATATATACTTTGTTAGAGGGGAAACCCAGTATGTCAATTGTATCATGTATTGTTGAAGAAAAACGTATCTCCTCCCAAAGGGAGTATTATATTGAACATATTGTTCTACAGCTTCATGAACATGCTGGAAAGGTGGCTCTATTCATGTTATTGTAAATAATATAACATTGTGAGTGGACTGCCATGTTATTACAGAACTGTGAATACTTTCACTTCAGTACTTATGTGCTATTTATTTCAGAAATGTTAATGTGTTTGAAATGTTCATTAATATTTCTGTATGTTTAAAGCAGTACTGACTTTTATTCTTAATAAAACTTCAAAACATCATTATCTTTTGGTCATTTTTATCTTCCATTTCCCAGTATCATGACCTATACAATATATACCTATACAATTCAAAAGAAAAAAAAAATATTGCTGTGTTACTACACTGGTAACAATAGTACAAAGGTTCAGCCATTAACTGCATAACACCAACCTGATGTCCCATGTAGAGAAGTGACATTTGCCCTGATATTGCAGGACATTGTGTTTTTTCAAGGGTCCAGGAAGAACCTTTGCCAAATACAATACAGACCTCTTGTCTGTCTTTGTTATTCCCCCATGACAGGGGTCAGGACAGAGAAGAATAGTTGAATGACAGTGAAAGATATGCAAGTGAGGTGGAGTATATCTCTGGGGTACTGTGTCTCATAGATCATCACCATTGTTTGCCTCAACGGATGAAGAGTCCTCTATGTCAGCACTTTTAGTGGGACAGGATATAAATCTGATATTTTACATCAGACTGAAGGCGATAGCGTGGGCACTCTGTCTCTGTAATTTGTTGCTGTTAAAAAACTTGAATTCATAACATGTCAGGATGCAGAGCAAGCAGCAGTGTCTCTAAAAACGATCAGTGTAGGATACTGAAAGACACTAATTCTAACAAGTGAGAGGCTTCATTCCATGGTGGTAAGTACAGTCAGAATTTTTTTGTCAATATTTCTCAGGAAATGATGATCTCAAAAACCAGAAACATGCAACTACAATGTGCAAACACAAGCCTTCTAAGATTCATTCACTGAAAGAGAACAACTTCTTTATGTTAGCTCGAAGATTCACGGGTGACCCTAACTGTGCTTTATTTTCATTTGGAACTTCTTTTTTTTTGTAATGGTTTGTATTCCCTTTATTGGATTTCTCATGCATGACTGTAAAATCTGCCCCTGATCCCACCTTTACCAAAAGCAGGGTGTGTTTCCCAAAAGGTCTGTTTAAGTATAATAAGTCATTCAGACAATCTTTCATCACATGCATTTACTCTGTAAGTAAACATCCAGGTATTCTGTGATAATGTTGGACTGAATAGCCTTAGAGAAATATAAAAGCCTAACCCTGGTTGAAGCAAACTAACATTCACTTACTGCACCACAGTGATATAATGATTTACATTTGATATAAGGAGGGGAAAAATAGGGCTTAACTTTAGCAGAGAACAATTTAGAAAACTTGTTAATATATTACCAATTCTGGGTAAGTAAGTAATTTCATATTCAGTAATTTTTTTATGGTGACTTTCATTAATATTTTACTTTTTTTCCCTTTTGGACAGACAACTGGTGACTGTAGGTGGCTCACTGAAAATGAAGTGGACACTAATCCTCCTCCTTGGTGAGTATTAGGTTTAATACTATGACAAAATGTATAGTTGCTGAATTGACATGACACATAACACAACTGTGAACAAACTCTTTCACATCTGATGGTGAATTGTCATCCTATTATCCGCTTAGGTAGCTCTTTGGCTGTAACTACTTTGGGCTGGACATATCATTATTCAAATAAAGCAATGAACTGGGCCCAGGCCCGACAGTTTTGCCAAGAGAATTACACAGATATGGTGGTCATCCAAAGCCAGAGAGAGAATGACCATCTGGTCTCCCTGCTGCCAAACAGAACTTCGAGTCCATATTATTGGATTGGAATCACCAAAAACCACAAGAATGAAACCTGGAGATGGATTGGGAACAACAGCACATGGATTGGGAATCAGTCATGGGCAGAAAATGAGCCCAACAACAACTACAGCAATGAGTTCTGTGTGGAGATCTACGTCAACAAAGGAAAAAATCGAGGGAAGTGGAATGATGAGAAATGCTCCAATCCAAAATACGCTGTTTGCTATAAATGTGAGTAAAGCTGATTATTTTTGTTGTTACAGTTTGAGAAGTGGTAGAGAATTTAGTATTGCACTTTTTCTTGACAGCCCAGTGTACTGAATCATCATGTGTCAGAGGAACATGCCACGAGACCATAGAAAACACAACCTGCCTCTGTGAACCTGGCTTCAAGGGAGACAGGTGCCAAACAGGTGAGAAGGAGAGTTCTTTAAAAACAAGTCACTATTTATTACAGTTGGTGATGTTTATTTAAAGGATAGGTTGTTGTTTTTTTTTCAATTTTTTCAAGTCTATATTAAAACAGTACTCATATTTCCATATGTTCATTGAAACAGTTTTTGGCAGCTGATGATCCTTTCCATACTGTGAAGAAATTCTTTCTTAACACAATTTCAGTGTAAGAGATGAGGGACAAAATCCTCAGTTCTAATTTTCCTTTGTAAAAAAAAAGAAAGAAATGCATTTAAAAGTACAATTACAGTGACTAATAACTGGAATGGAACGCAAGAATATTTGTATGTAAAGGTACAAATATTCATTTAGTGAGGAAGCCACAGTGGACTGACCACTTGCAACTTTCTGCTGTTAAGATTTTCTTTCTTGCACAGCATGCACTTTATGACAATAGTGGCATGCGGTAGTAACGTGTGCTAACCATATCTACATGCAACCATTTTAAGGGTCGCTCAGCTGTGATTAGTCAGGGGAGGGGTTTAGCAAACAATCCATTTTCACCCGGCTCTACAGTTCCCCTCAGCTCTGTTGAGCTTCATGGCATCTTTCATATTGAAGTCTGTAACTCAACTAGTCACTTACTTAACACCCTGCAGATGTTTTCAGCTAAAAAAAAAAAAGTTCTGAAAACTCATTGTGCACCACTTGACCAAACCCAAATGACAGGCAGATAAAAAATAGTAACCAGCTGGGGAACTTTAGCATTAAGCATTTAGCAGCTAATAAAACAGACAGTTGTTGGGGACCAAAAAGTGAGTGAATACTGAACTCTGAACATGAAAACCAATGAACAATACCATATATGCTAAATGTGTAAAAAGGGAGCTTTTTGCTATCAGTTATTGCTAGTTTAAGGTCAATAGGAGGTGTACATGTTCCCTGTTTTCCTGTTTCAGAAATTTTTACCCTATACAGAGGCATACCTAAGGAGGGTCAGCAAACAGCCAGTTTGTACTATAATTATATCTCTCCTTCCATAGAATGCCCCTTCCTAGTTCACTTACTCGTATTGGTCTTCTTCGGAACATTAATTGTTTTTGACAAGAGTTTTACCACAGTCATCATCAGCCCTGCATCTGTTTCCTCTGTTTCCTGAGGGCAGGCTGGGGATGAAGCTCAAAATACTGATCATCTTACATGAGCAAATCTGTGGTCTAAAAAAAATTGTATTTTCACACTAGAAAGTTATCATAAGATATTACATAACTGTATCCCTGTTAAACTTTAACTTGTTTCTACCCACAGCTGTGCAATGCCCCCATCTGACTGATCCTGATAACGGAAACTATAGCTGCAGGGGAGGAAACCAGACATTTAATACAACCTGTCAGTTGAAATGCCACCTGGACTTCCTGGCGATAGGCTTGTCCACTGTTACCTGTGCGGCTACTGGGCTCTGGATTGGCCCAAGACCTACCTGTACAAGTAATTACTTGAAGTTATAGAAAAGTCTAAAAGATATTTTTAAATAAGACTAAACATATCAAAACCAAAGCTGATATTCATAGCTCTGCTTGTAATGAGTCATTTAAAGTTATTATTATAATGGGCAACAGCAGTGGTTGAAGTAGAAGTAGTAAGAGCTTGTTTAGAAAAAGAAGTAACATACTGTCAAGTACTGTGTGAAAATATCAGTGTATTTGATTTTCTCAGGCTATAAACAGGCTCTGTTGGCTGTGGCTGGGTGTGGAGCTGTCTCAGCCTTCTGCTGCATCTGTCTCTGCTGGATGAAGCACAGAAAAAGTCAGTGTTTCTTAGTTACGCTTCATAGAAATACAAGATGCAATGCAATCTTATTGCAACACGTCAATAGTGATCTGTTTGTCCGTACATTTCTCACAGGAAAGAAACTTGCCCAAGTAAGGTCAGTGTTGAAATTGAGCAGTTGTCCAAAGCAGCTCCACCCATGCATGCACCATATGTGATCTTCAACATCTGAAAAAGCTGATTTACAGGAATGTTGAGAGTACGTGTCAATTCGCTTGTCTGTCACAGGCAGCCCGAAGAAGTGACGAGTCCATTCAGTGAGGTGCAAGGATGAAGGACAACTGGAAGCTCATTTATTTCCTATTAAAACACATCTATAATGACCCAAATGCAGTTATTTACATTTATTATAGTATATTGTTAATATATAAACCTATAGTTGACAGCTACATATCAGTTAGTTAAGCGTTGTGTCTAATACTGTATACTGTATGTTAAAGCTTAATTTGGATATACCGCATTAATAGCGTATGTGTGTGTTTGTGATGGTTTATAATCAGGTCATACATATGTAACCTTAAAACATGCATTTAATTACATTAGAGTTGCATTTTGGTGGTATCTTTAAATTTGTGGTAAATTTAATGTAATAAAAAATAAAAACATTTTAAAAGTCTGTATACATACAGTATTAGGGAGCCTCTCTATGTGTGTGAGTGTGTGTGTATGTGTGGACGTTTCTGGGTCTCTGTGTGTGTGTTCCCAGGGTGTTACTACCAGGGTGGTAGAGTGGTGCCCTTCCTGACAGGAAGTTATGGTAAAAGTGATATTACAAAATTAGGTGTTGACTCATTCCCTGAGGGACACTTAATACTGTTTTGCCATTGATCATCAGCAAAGCAGAGTACATGCATTGACAAGAATGACTGTCTGAAGGCCGATCAAATGGTAAGACCTGTGAACTCTCAGGTATTGAACATTCATACATGTGTGAATTCATACTGTGTATTAACACTCATATGCAATTATGAGGAAAAAAATCTCTTTTTATTTCAGATGTCTCAAGAATCAGTTTATATTACACAAAATCTGCATCACAGGGTGCTGATCGCTGCACTGATTGTATTAACCCAAGGTAGGTCTGCATAATACTACAGACACCAAACTCTTTGCCACACCAGTTCGCTTATGTCTCCTCGTCCATATGACTGATCTTAGACCTGAGCAGCGGAGGAGGCACACAGGCATGGACCTACAACTACAGCGTTGCTCCAAACAGGAGATGGCATGAGGCACGCCAGTGGTGCCAGCAGCACTTCACAGACATGGTGACAGTCCACAACCAGGAGGAGAATGACTTCATCAACAATCTGCTGCCGTTTAACCCAAAATATTACTGGATAGGGGTTCGCAAAGTAGATGGAGAGTGGACCTGGGACAGAACTGATAAGAGTGTGCCAGAGGACATTCAGAACTGGGCGCCAGGGGAGCCAGATAACATAAATGGTCAGGACTGTGTGGAGATTTACATCAAGAGGGAAAAAGATACAGCCAAGTGGAACAATGAGAAATGCCGCAATAAGAAGGGAACTGCCTGCTACTCTAGTAAGCCACTCTTAATTTTGTTTGATGGACACGTTTACTGACTGCTGTAGACTTCTTATAGCATGATCTCTTTCTGTATGTATGTAGACTCTTGCACACAGGATTCTTGCAGTGCCCATGCAGACTGTGTGGAGACTGTAGGGAACTATACCTGCCGGTGCCATCCTGGTTTCACTGGGCCACGCTGTGAAGAGGGTGAGCCAACATTGTCATAATACTGAAACCAGCCACAGCTTCTTTCTGTGGTGAGCTAAATAATATATATTTCTTTCCTTTTCAGCAATTGCATGCAAACCCTTGCTGGATCCAGAACAAGGTTCTCACCACTGTTTCCATCCCTATGGGTCCAATCGTTTCAACTCTTCCTGCCGTTTCCACTGTGAACTTGGCTTTCGCTTGGTAGGCGCGCTGCAACTGTTTTGCCAAACCAATGGACATTGGAACCACCCTGTTCCTCTGTGTCAAGGTATGGCCACAGGATACCAACCAAATAATTGTTATTTCAGGTGTCAAAGTTACAGGGAAAATAATTTTTACTGCCTATTGTAGTTGAACAGTGTCCTGCACTGAACCACACCAACATCAGTGGAGGTAGCATGAACTGTACCCACCCCATCACATCATACAGCTACAACTCCACCTGTGAAGTCAGGTGTGATAAAGGCTATGAGCTCAGTGGAGAGGCCCAGATACGCTGTGACCACACTGGCCAGTGGACAGCCAGTGTCCCAGTTTGTACAGGTAAACTGAGTGTCTTTGCCTTTAAATAGTAAAAAATAAAAAAAATAAAAAAATAAAAACAGCACATTATGTTTTAACATTTAGTTTAACCTGATCAAAAGTGTAATAATTTAAAAATCAAACATTTAATAATCAAATGTTTATATCAGCTCTTTTCTGTGAAGCCCTATCCTTTTTTGTATTGCTTGACCACTGTTAATAGATTGACTGCCACCTCTAACTAATACTGGCCTCAGTATGGTCACATCCTGTCCAGACTATAAAGCAGACCAGAGGCAGGTCATGCCTGTCATCACTTCACTTCACACTCATTTATGTCTGCATCTGCCAAACAATATTGTGATTTAATGTGGGTAGTTGCTCTTTTCCCCAACTGTAAATTATGTCAGCGTTATTATTCACACCACTACCTCGTGTCTATGCCATGTAGTCACAGTACACAGTGGTTCCAACGGATATATTTCATTCGGATGTTTGTTTCCATTGAGTGAGCTCTGTGTGATATCTATATCCCACCACAGTAAAAAAGTGCCCCCCCATTTTCTTTCCTGTTACGGGCAACGTGACATGTGTGGACGCCGTGGAGCCGTTCTCCTTTGGCTCGCTGTGTAACTTCACCTGCCAGGAAGGCTACCACCTCACCGGCGACAACACGCTCACCTGTCTGGCTTCAGGACAATGGAGCAAAGCTCAGCCTACATGCACAGGTGGGTCATAGAATTTGTGTGTGATTTTTATGGCTACAGAGCTTTCATGGCTCCCTGAAAGCATCACAAGCCTCCTGAAAAACGACAAAAAGTGTTTCTTCTTCCCTAGTGGTACAGTGCACCAGTCTACAGCCTCCACCCCATGCCTCTGTGCAATGCCAAGGCCCTTTAGGAGTGTACAGCTATGGCTCGATATGCACCGTGCAATGTGAAGAGGGATTTGATCTGACTGGCACAAACATGACAAAATGTTCTCCACAAGGCAACTGGAGTCACACACTTCCTGTCTGCCAGGGTATGACTACAGATGACTAAGGATGAAGTATTATCAGAATAAATACTGCACATTCTGTTCCAATTGCTCCTCCGGGGGAAGAACATCTTTATGCTAAAATTAGACTGTCAATTCATTTTTTTGTTTTTTTTTATTTTTATGTAATGTGGTGTAATTGGTCTTTCCTTCTCTGTTGTTCTTCAAGTCAAAAAGTGCACTCCCTTAGATTTTCTCCCCCATGGCTCCCTCTCCTGCTCTGGCCCTAATGGTTTCTTCAGTTTTGGTTCTCGGTGCACGGCAACCTGTGACGAGGGTTTTCTCCCGAATGGGACGGCTGCCGCTGAGTGCACTTCTCTGGGCACATGGAGTGCAGACATAACGCATTGCTTGGGTAAGAAAAATGCAAAATGTCTGCATCCTGACCTGTTAATTGTGATCGACTTGTTGCTCATCAGCTTGTAATTTAATGGTTTAGACCACTTTACCACATTAAACTAAAATATCTTGTTGGACTCTCCCTCTCTCTGTCTCCCTCCAGCTAAAAGATGTCCAACTCTTAACTCTCCTACCTACGGCTCCTTATTTTGCTCTGATCCCCACGGAGAGTTCAGTTTTGGTTCTCAGTGCACGTCAACCTGTGAGGAGGGCTTTCTCCTGAATGGTACAGCTTACACGGAGTGCACCTCTATGGGCACATGGAGTGCAGACATCCCACGTTGCTTGGGTAAAAAAAAAAAAAAAAAATCTATAAAAATAATGTGTGTATTATTATTGAATGATTTGAATATATCAGTCCCTGTGTCTATTTCTCTGTTTCTCCCTCAGTAAAGAGATGTCCCAATCTCAGTTCTACCCCGCATGGCTTTTTTTTCTGCTCTAATCCCCATGGGGAGTTCAGTTTTGCTTCTCGGTGCACCTCAACCTGTGAGGAGGGTTTTGTCCTAAATGGAACCACTGACACTGACTGCACTTCTCTTGGCAAGTGGAGCAGAGACATCCCACATTGTCTAGGTAAAAAAGAAAAAGAAAAAAAAAAGAAAGAAAATATCAAAATTAACTGATTGCAATAAGCATAATGTAATTTCATGGTTTAGATGGAATTCTAGTACCACTTTATCTTGTTTATCTCTCCTTATGTTTGTTCCAGCAAAGAGATGTGCCACTCTGAGCTCTCCCCCTCATGGCTCTTTATCTTGCTCTGATCCCCATGGAACCTTCAGTTTTGGTTCTCGGTGCACGTCAAAATGTGAGGAGGGCTTTCTGCTAAATGGAACAGCTGACACAGAGTGCACCTCTGTGGGCGTGTGGAGCGCAGACATCCCACATTGTTTTGGTAAAAAAAAAGAAAAGAAAAGAAAAAGATAATCTGTGTTGTAATCAACCTAAGAGCTTGTAACTTCATGTTTCAGATCATTATTGTACATATTCAACAAGTAAAGTGTTTAAATATATCAGTCCCTCTCTGTCCCTGTTCCTCTCTAGCCAAGAGATGTCCCTCTCTCAAACCTCCTTCCCATGGCTCCTTTTTCTGCTCTCATCCTCACGGAGAGTTCAGTTTTGGTTCTCAGTGCACGACGACCTGTGAGGAAGGTTTCGTCCTGAATGGCACGGCTGACACTGAGTGCACCTCCCTGGGCACCTGGAGCAGAGAAATAACCCCCTGTCTGGGTAATACATTAGAATATGAATGCTGCTCCTGGCAGATATTCCCCCCTGCTGGGCATACAGTACAGTGTTGTACACATATGTCTGTATTTATGTATTCATGTTGTATCAGAAGCAACAGAAATATATGTCATTAACTTACCATATGTGGAATCAGTGTAGGAAATATCTTCTTCTTTTCTACTCACTTTCAGACAGTGAGGTTTGTCAACATATTTCGTGTTCAATTTTATCCACAGCACGTTCATGCCCCCTTTTGGCCAAACCTCCACAACATGGGAGGATGAACTGCAGCCATCCATACTCCCCTTTCAGCTACGACTCCCACTGTGACTTTGAATGCCATAAGGGTTTCTGGCTGAGAGGAACACCAACTATAACATGCAACAGCTCAGGCCACTGGAGTCAGGATCTACCCACCTGCCAGCGTGAGCATTACCTTAAATGTACCAGTTTTGTCTCGCTGCTATTGTGTTCAAACAGTTCTAATACTTTTTCTGTCCTTTCCAGCGGTACAGTGTGACACCATCCGTGATTTGTCTTTACCCCTGTCTATGAACTGCTCCCACCCTCTGGGGAATTTCAGCTTTGGCTCTCAGTGTCTTTTTACCTGTGAAGATGGATTCTTCCTGAATGGTACTAACTCCCTGCTTTGCTCCTCTGCGGGGTTTTGGAGTGACAGTCTGCCTAGCTGCATAGGTAAATCAGTTTTTTGTATTAAAACTTGTTAACTTTTACAAGAAATTACAGTATTTTCTGAGATAGTGTTTTAACAGTGTTTGTCATTTGAGAATGGTGGTGGTTATTTATTAAATGAAGGATTGATAAACATCTTAAACACACACACACACACACATAAAATAATGACAAGAAATATGCAGTTAAAGACGGAAAAGTTAAAGATTTAGACTCATTGGAATTTTTGTGTGTGTGTTACAGAGGAAGGTATGCCTGTGGGAGCTGCCATGTTGATGAATAGTGGAGTCTGGGCAACCAGTGTTATTGTGCTACTTGTCCTGATAGGACTGGCTTCGTTGCTGATTTTGAGGCAGTGTAAGAGAAGAGGTGAGGCCCACTGTAATGATGCTGTACAGTTTCACACGTACACATGCAGCACATTGTGACACACAGATTTTGTCCCTCATCCTTCCCTCTGATCTTTGCAGGACACACAATCATGACTGAGGTGCCATCCTGGGAAGAACGAGAGAATCCAGCATTTGAGTTTTAATTTCTTTTTCTTTATTGAGTTTCTTTTTTTCTTTTGCATATTGCAACTTAATGCTTGCTGTTATGAAGCTTGGTAGTCGCAGCACAGTTGCATTACAGCTTCACATTAATTGTGATATTAATTTCCACTCAGACATTTTTTAAAATTAAAAAAGCTTTGCCTTTTGTTTTTCTTAAAGAGCCCACAACCATGCATGGCAGACGTACAGTAAAGTTTGTGTGCAGCTTTTGCTTTGTTTCCTGCTTGTACATCCCTTAGATTTGTCTTGTCACTTAAATGATCAATAAATTATAACCATCTTGCATTATTGCTATATTTATTTATTTATCTGTTTTTTGCCTCACTCATCCACTCGTGCACATTAAGCATTTGATCGGTGCTGAAGACTGTCAGCAATGTCCTGCATGATGTGATACAGTATGAACCATATGAACTAATACTGCGTGGGGTCAGTCAGGGAAGTAGCAGAGAACCTCTGAGATTGCCAAACTGCCATAAAGTGTCAGTTTAGCACATTTAGTGGCCAGAAAGCTCCTGTCACTGAGTGGTGAGGAGGTGATCTATTATCAGTCTCAGCTCAATGTGTCACATTGGGCACTGATCCAGCATTGAGGTGAAATTTACTACCTCCACAGTAAATACAGAATATTTAACTCTCTTGAACTGAGACTCACATGGCACTATATATAAGGGAGGGTATATATTTTGCGTTACAAATTTCGGTGTGACTTAATTGTCTAATTTAAGCATGAAATCAATGGCTGTGTTTACTGTATAGAATCTTCCTGCTGTATCTGTGCCAATAATGCCCCCACACTATAAACATGTGCTGCAAATGGCCGATGGAGCATCTTCAGCAAGGCGTGTGCATCTGTCTTGGCGCTGCAACAGCGTGAAGCCAATTATAGCGGTTAAAAGACAGAGGGTTTGTGGCCTATGGCTGGCATGGAGGGTGCAATAAATAACCGAACTGTTGACAGGAAACTGTTTGGCTACGGTCAGAATAATAATGAGGTTATTGCTACCCGCTGCGAGCGTATGATCACGGTTTGATTATTTTTCTCATCCCACCCACTGCTGCTGGCAGCCATATATATATGTGCCAACTGTGCACAGACTCGCGCACAAGAAGGGAAAAGGCCCTGCAGGTGACCACGTTGGCTTCTTTCCCTGATATTTAAGTCTGGCTTTTCTCCCTTCGTCTAAAGATACAAGGAAATGCATTATGATACTTCAGTCCCTACAACAAAGAGTGTTGTTCCTCGTAACACATGAGCATGAACACGTGCACATGCCAGCAGACACTTAGAGCAGATACAGACACAGATACAAAGACCGACTCAAAGAAACACACACTGTATACTCTGCTGCACACTTCCTTAGCTCTGGTTGGCAGCAGCATGCCATGGTGACAGACAGTTAGATTGTTCCTGACCATTGACTTGCGCTCTCTGCTCTGCAAGGTCTGATTTCATAGTGGGAAATATGAGATGGGTCCAGGAGAGGGTTCACGGCTGGGGCAAGGAGGCACTCCATACAGTGGGGCTTCATATCTCTGTGTCACCCTGGGCATTCTCCCCTGACACAGCTTTCAGCCCCTCCGTTGTCTGGAACCCCCCCCCTCCACCCCCCAACTCTCTGGGTTTTCTCAACCTCTCTCCCCAGGATTGGTGCATTCCACCTGGGCACAGTGCCTGGGTGGTCCCCCCCTCCTCCCCCCACTCGCTTTTTGACTGGAGGAAGGAAAAGGCAGAAAAATGCAGCGAGCGCCTTTGACCGTGAGGAGCACAATGTGAGCGTTGATGATGGCGGCGTGGATGTGATGCTTACCTGCCACTGACCCATGCTGCTGTCATAGCCCAGCATTTTACAATCTGATGATCCACCCAACGGCTGGGGGTATGGGTGGGGGGAGAAGATGCCTCGCTGACCTGTCACCTAGATTGGACTGATAAGCACTGAGGATGGACTGACCTGGCTCTAACCCTCAGCATGAATGGCCTATCTCTTACAGATCAGTCTGTGCTTTATACTTACTGTGACACACACTTGATAGTGAATATTCACTGTATTGTAACGTTATTTATTTGTCATTGTTGATTCGTTCAAGATGAACAGCATACACACATTGTGAGAATAAATACAAATACACACGCAAACAGCTATTTACATTAGTAGATGCAGTTATAATCTCATAATCTAACATTCAAACATAGTGAGAGAGGTCTGACAGTATCATGCATACACAGGAGACTTTGAAGAGCCTGTGTTGTACAGTGGGATTGCAAAGCATAAGAGGCAGTAGAGTAATTATGTTTATATGGAGGTACACATGGTATATCCACCCTCTAATAGCCTGACAGTCACTGATTTACAGTGCATGGTATCACAGTGTACCCGCGTCCCATCGGCGGTATTTTTACACCCACTTCCTCAACTACCTTGTGCATTGTCCAGAGAGATAAATGATGAGACCAGAGAGCGACGTGAAGTGAGGGAGACCATTCCTTACTGGGTCCGGTCATCACTCTCAGGACGTGAAGTAAGAGTCCTGCATGGAGTAGAGACGGTCAATAGGAGTGAGTAGGGAGGAGTCACCCAAGGAGAGGCAGTCGCTGTCAGTCACATGACAAAGAGGGTCTCTGTCCATGTCACCATACAGGCCCTTAAAGCCTAAAAAAAAAAGAGAGGCAGCATTGCTTTGTCAGTAACTTCAGTGTAGTCTTCTCTGGATCTGGAGAGAGTTTGAAAAAATACCCCTGGTGATGTCATCAGGGTTATTTTTGGCCTGGGCTTGAAACTCATAGTTTTTAACAAAAAGCCTGCAAACTGGAGATGTGGGATCTGAAAGAACTGAGCATTTTAGAAGCAGCAAGTGGTAGGTGAAGGCTCTAATCGAAGCATTAACTGCATTGTGGGAAATGTAGGATGTGGTGTTATTGGAAATTGACTCATACTTAAAGAGTTTACTGTTTACTTCAAGTTAGAATATAATTTGGAGGAGCTGTAAAGGACTTTTAGATTAACTTGAACTGTACAAGGGACAACTGACAATTTCATAAAATCCAATACAGAAGCCCTGCAATAAGAACTGTCTTTGTTAAGTTTTATAATGTCCAATTTTTGTTGCGGCTGTGTTAATAAGGTTTTGATTTGGATCATTTTTGTGATTTTGTTATATTAGGTTACATCATATTTCAGGTGTGATTTTGTACACTCCCAGTACAGTTGGAACAGCTGGAAAGTCTTTTAAAAATTGCTTCAGAGATTCATGCAAACAGAAATTTTCTGCTATTACACACAAAAAAAATGCATTTTTAGGGAATGTTTGCTGACCTCATTTTGAGCAATATAAGCTCTTCTTAAATATGTTTGTGAACATAAGGTAAAATTTTGCCCTCTGTCATAGCCATTTACATTAATATTTCAGCTGGCTTGAAAAAGAAAAGGTTATTCTACAGCATGAGGACAACGAGCAGCACCACAGGAAACACTGCCACAATGCTAAAGGGATCCAAATTTAAAAATAAGATAAATTTTATTATTAAAATTTATGATTAAAAATAAAGCTACGATTGTGCATTTAAAAAAAAAATCTCATGACAAAAAGCTTAGAGCAATACTGTGAGCATGTAACTCTCTGACAGGTCTGACAGAAGCACTGAGGTCTTTACCATAGGGGTGCATGTGATCCCCTGGCATCTGAGGTGGGGTCAGGCCCTGTCTGAAGGGGTCCATGTCATAGTCCTGCTGCTCCAGTGTGGTGAGTCCCATCTGCTGCTGCTGCTGAATATGGGAATAAGAAGACCCCAGGCGCTCCATCTCAGAGGTCAAACCACCACAGGAGGGCGCTGTGGGGCACAGGAGACACACGGGAGATCTTGTTCACTGTTTCCAATTTATGACTTTTGCTGAGCTTTTGTGCCCTGTGTTAACAACCTTCAGGTTCCTGTAACTATTTACTTCTTTAGAGCTGATAAACCTCTGTGACTTTCAAAATGCACGTGTCAGACTTCTGTCAGAGAAGCTGATACATCAGAATCTCCTGCCTCTGTAATATTGATTTTGTTGCATTTGTCTATTACTTGAAAGACCTCCTTGTGTCTTTTTTCACTTTAAATATCAATTCCCCATTGCTGAGAAGGAAAGGGTAGATCTGGTATAACTTTCTCTCGACATACTCTGAGAAATATCATGAATAATTTGTGTGTATTAAAGCATTGTTAAAACATTTTTAGGCAGTATAGTACCTGTATGCTGTGATGGCTGCTCACGCTGTTCCTGAGTCTGCTGCTGCTCGTGTTGCTGCTGCTGTCTCCTGGCCAGTTTCTTCATCTAAAAAACACGCATCACCAGATGTTACAGCTAACTCTGCACACAGGTCTATTGCAAAATTCCCTCACTCCACAGCAACGGTCCCTCTGCCACCCAAGCATATGAGTGTGCTCACACAAAGTATTAACAGCGAGGTAAAGGACATCTTTCAGTGGAGGAGGGAAACCACACATGAGCCCACTTTGTGAGGAAATATGGGGTTTAATCTACAGCGATCTCACGGTGAGATGTCATCAGTTTCCTGTATGAAGAGATAACCAGGCTGATTTCCACTCTGGCATACAAATACAGTGCAGAAAGAGTCCTTTTTATTAGTAGTGCATATGAGTGTGTGTGTGTGTGAGTTTGTGTGAGTGTGTACTTTGTATTACTTTGGCTCTTTGGTTCTGGAACCAGACCTGCACAACCCGGACACTCAGGCCAGTCTCTGCTGCCAAGGTCTCCCTTACCTTGGATTAAAGATTCAGGGAGAAGGAGAACGACAGAAAAGGAGGATAAAAAAAAAGGAAAATAGAAAGAGAGAGGAGGTCAGGTGAAGGTTGAAAAAAGTCAGTATAATTTCACCAGTCAGCCTCAAACAAGGAGGAGGAGATAAAACATTGATCTGTTACTGAAAATAACACTTTTTTACAGTCAAGTCGACTACTCAGTTCTACTCAGCTAGTAGATGCCTAGCTCCATAGCGAGGAAGTCTTTCATTTCACTTCTTTCAGAAAAGCTGAAACATGATGCAACATTTTTAGTCCACATTCTGATGTAGATGGATATCTAATGCTGGAGTTGCAGGTAAAATTTATGGACCTCATCATTTAAAAAGATAAAACTACTATTATTCTTATTCAAATTAAAAAAGGACACCTCCTGTAAGGTTTCCCTGCTGTTCCATGCTAAACTCTGAGTCTACGTAATACACTCTACTAAAAGTACTAAAAGTACTAAAAGTACATAAGAATGTTGCAAGAAAACAACTGTATGATTTATATATCTTTAATGCATTGTATTTTAACAAAGGGAAATGGAGTAGAGGTATGGGATGAAACTGTGCCAGGATTCCAAACAGACTGGGCGGACAAAGGCTAAACACTCTACCTTTCGGCAAGGCTTGGATGAAACCTCAAAGGAAGCTTTAAAGGTCCGTCTCTGTTGAGTGGTCAAAATAGTGCGAGGTCTTTTTGGGCGTTTGCTTTCCAGGTCCTCTGATCTAATTCGTCTGCCGCTAACTCTCCCAGATTCCTCCTCCTCTTCTTCTTCATCTTCACTTTTACCTGGTGGGTGAACATGATTGAGGAAGGTGTTTATTTACCTACAAGCCGCTCACATAAAAAATTATAATTTGACAGATACAAAGGAGACTTAGAGACTTAGACTTAGACAGACTTTTATTGTCATTCAGTATGCAGCAAGTGTATACAGAACGAAATTTCGTTTGCATAGGGAACAAGTCAAAGGAGAAGTCATGTCATCAATCTGAGATGATTTTTGTTTGGTTTTTTTCAGTTTAACCACTTTCCCTCAATATGCCTGACCTCTGCTTCAGTTTGTGGTTTCCTACATTTCCCAGAATACCTTTCAATGACTGTCATAATGTCCCTCAACAACTTCCATTCTTAATAAGTAATATTCATAAATATTAAAAGCAAAGGCGTTCTATCACTGAAAATTGTCTTTCTTATGACTCTAAGTTGCAGGAATAACACACACTAAAAATCACCAGGTCAAACTTTGACCCAGTTTGAGTCAATGTAGCACAGATTCAATACTGGGTTAACTTTATTTTTCTAACATAAGTTAAAATAAGGTTATTTTGACCCAGTGTGCTATAAACAGGTCACTGCCATAACATATTTTAGTTAAGGTAAATAACCCAACATTGTCTTGGATTGTTTTCTACCTAGTATTGCATTGGTACTGAATCTGTTTTGACCCAGTGATTTTGTAATGTACATGTACAAACAAACAAATAAACACACACACACTGTACACATATGAGGCCTGTACCTGTGTCAGAAGAGGTTGGGCTGGCCAGACACTGGTGGTAGTCCTCTCTGGCACACAGTAGCTGTCCCTCCCTGAGGACGCAGCGGTCTCCAGTCTGCAGGCGGCAGGAACAAACGCTGCAGGTGAAGCAGCGCAGGTGGAACACAGCGGCCCCTGCACGCATCACCAGCTCTGCAGGAGAGACGGCCTCCGCACAGCGCCCACAACGCACTGCAAACAGACTGGAGAGAGGTAGAGAGAGGTTGGGGGTGTAACAAGGGAGGAAATAGAGAGAAACTGTGAGAGCTTAGTAAATAACAGAGAGCAATGCTTTTGTTTAGCTGACTAGAGCTGGAGTAAAGCTGAGACACTAGAGGACCCCTCACACCTCAGTAAGAGCGTACTCCATGAGAAAAAAAAAACAAAAAAACGCTTGGTTGACTTGGGGAATGTTGCTGAGTCGAGCTGTCACTCAAAACCACTGCCAGCCTGACTTCTCCCCTCTCCTCCTCCTCCTCCTCCTGCCCCAGCCACTCAGACACATACCCTTAGCATGGCGGGTGTGCATCTTAGCGCCTGGCAACCAGGACTGGTGGGTTTAGCCTCAGAGACTGTTGCCGTGGCTCCGGCTGCCGTGTCCGAGGCTGTGCTCCTGGGGAGGCAGGAGAAAAGCTCTCGGCAGGCCATGGCTCCAGGCAGAGGGGGGGAATCAGATCTCCCGGTGGGAGAGGCTGAGCCGCTGGTCCCAGGAATTATCTGCGGAATTATCCCTAAGTCTGCTTAACCACAGAGGGACAAAGACAGAGCCAGCCCCCAAGCAGCAGGACCATTGTCCGCTGGCTGGCACCGCGGCATTTTGGGTCTGTCACGCAGGATGATGCGTCATCATTGTGGGGCTGGCGTTTGTCTCCAGACCTGACTGGGTCACCAGACCAGTCAGCACAGAGGCATGAGAAAGTGACAGCGTTTTTTTTTTCTTTTTTTTTCCCCATGTTTTTGTTTTCACATAAAAACACTGAATCACTGATTCAAGATTTTTTTTCTGGCACTGTATTTAAAAAGATGGAGTATCAGAGGTTAGTGTAACATATATATATATATATATATATATATATATATATATATATATATACACCTTGAATGACGTGAAGTTAATACATGGAGTTAATACTCCATGCAAATCCCCTCTTCAGATATAATGAACCACAGCCATTGTGGAAAAAACTTGCAGCTAATCTATATTTTTAGTCTTTTTAATCAGTAATTTAATCATTGTCTCTGTTTATATTGCCCTATAACTCACTTCTCAGACTTACATGTTACCATATTCAGTGAATAGTTGCTGTGTTAATGATTTAAAATGAAAGTAGAAAGTAGAAAAAGAATAGCTTTGACATAAAAATGAACAGAAGCACAGATATTAGCAAAAAAAAAAAAAAATAATAATAATGTTAACTTTCAAGTAAAATAAATAATGCATTTGACTTTCTTTTGAACGTATCTAAAATGGAAATTTAGCACAATATCAACAAGACAACAAAAACTCAGGTTGAACATAAAGCAAACACCCAGGTTGAGACATCCCTGTCAAAAGCTCTGGAGCTACAACATCCTAAAGCCAAACATTGCTGGGACCTCTTACTGTTGCTGTGGGGTCGCTAGGGAAACGGCAAAGCCCATTCCCAGAAGCTCAGGAGGGTCAGTCAGGGCTGCTTGACCCATCCGAGCCGTCTGCCCCACGGCCTCAGTGGTATGCGCTTTAATATGGCCGACATACTGTCTGTGGTATGTGCATTCCTGCGACAACACAAGAAGCAATGAAATATTTTCAAAGGAAGCGTGGCAGAAGAAACGCTCGGAATGTTTCTGGGTCTCTATGATGTAGCAAAGTGCTTGATTTAATGTCTCAGTATGATGCTAATGCTGGATGTCAGTGAAGAAGAGGCTATGGGAATTAATGTTGTGAGATCATTCATGTTTCGAGAATCGCTTTTCCATTATACGGCATGTCCAGTTCATCTTGTTATCCCCCAGTACTCTTAAGCGTTGTTAATGCAAAGGTAAGAGTACCTCCAATACTTATGGAGCAGCTCAAGGTGTTTAATATTTCAGAGTTTCCGCTGACATGATTGGCCCAGAGGCCCTGCCAGGAGAGCGGGAACACTCAGTCACGCTGGATTTAGACACGGCAATTAGTGACAAGATCATTACAGAGAAATAAGTCAGCAAAAAGCTGCGCTCCTCCACACTGACACAGCCTGGGTAGGTCATTCTCGAGGTAGATGCACTGTATAATAAGATGAGTGTTTAGCAGAAATACACACACACACACATACACACACACACACATTTACTCAGAGCCCTCCTCTCTCATTGTTCCTGCCTTGACTTCAGTGCTGACCTTTGGCAGTCGGGCAAATAGACTGCTGGTCTGCTGGACAAGCAGAGAGACAGATCCTGTTTCTGGATCAGGTTAACCTGGATCCTTTGCCGAACACACACACCAACAGAGGCTGTGTATCAGATACAGATCTGCGGGTCAAGTGCACGCCGCTGATCTGACGACCAATCTGCTGTCCAGCGCACCTGTCCACTGAACCGCTTAGCCGATCTAAATCTACTGACAATCTAACCAACCTAAAAATCATGTTGTCAGACAGGAATTTGCATAGTGCTTCATTAAATTACAGTACTGTCTGATGTATTGTATGCATTGTGTGTGGCTGTAGCACTGCCACAGGTCAGGCTAACAAACTAGAACAACTATTAAAAGACAAATGTTTCTAAAAAACATGCATCCATTACCTCATAAAACTACACGTCTAAAAAGACCAAAAACACTTCACAGACTGCTTCAGTGTCCCAGTGTGAGTACCTGTCACATGTTTCTATTTATTTATTTTTTTTATCTCTGCATTTTCACTATTTTTGTTGTCCACTGAATGTACTTTTTTTTTTTTTGCTATATATTGATTGATCTTGTTTATTTGATGTTTTTAATTATACTTGATCAAATCTGAGTTTTTTTGAATACTGGAAAGATTTTGGTTTAGTTTTAACTTTTTCCTGCTTCTTTCCTGCCATGTCCTTATCTTCTTTTTTTTTTTCCATGAACCCTTTACATGCTCTGGCAAAAATGTACATGAATGTACATGAAGAAAATACTGGCATTGTTGTCTTTTGCTTCCACAAAGAGGCCAAACCTGGTGGCAGGCACTGATTTACCACATGAGCAAATGGAAAAACAAGGCAAGATTCACACAGGAGATACAGGAGACAAATGATGTCACAGTATCATCAACTTTGGGCTGAGCAGTTTTATAAGTCAAGAGAAAATACAGATTTAATGTGTTGAGGGGTGCCATAACCCCATATAGGACTGCAGGCCGGTGAGTTTGAGGGGGTGGGGGTTGGGGTGGGGTGATGGTGGAGATGTGAGACCTCAGAGGCGGAGCTTTTGGCACCAGGCCTCCTGCTAATTGGTCAGGTCAGATATCTCACGGTCGGCTGGGCGTCGTCCCATCGCTCGACACAGGGGCTGCTGTGAGCAGAGCTTTCCAGATGCCACGGCGCATAACGCCAGGGCTCATGGAGCGCACTGTCCCCCAAAATAAGTTCACACCATCCTCACCATCTCTCTTGCAGGGACGCACCAGACCTTCTGACATATGGCTCTACTCTCCTAATTACCTTGCAGTCCTCTGCACTTTGGCCAAGTGCTATTACCTCCACTGATCACGCTTTAAACACTTTGAATTGTGTGGTCTTACAAGAATCTTCTCTGATTTCCATTTATCCATTGAGATGCCAGTTAAACGTTTATATAAGGGCTTGGTCGTCATTGAAAAATGACAGATTTGAACTGTTCTGCTGACAAAAACTGTACTTGCAAAGGCACATACAGTGTCATTTTAACTGACTGGGAACATGATGGTGGGGTGCATTTTGGACCAGTAACTGCACTGCAACATTTCTTGTTTCCCTCACCAGCTTGGCAGAACCACCGTCACTAAATTGTTCAGAAATCATGTGAGCTGCTGCTTTTTAGATTGTACAGCTTTTGTCTTGGCTCTTGTTTAGGTGAGAGCATGTTTTTGGAGGAAGAATGAGGGGGATGAGGTAACGGGCAGATACGAGGGAGTCGGGCAGTGGGTGATGCCAGGAGTTTTGGGGCGACGGTGGGGGGACTACCTCGTCGACGAGACCATATGTTGTCCCCAGCTTGCAGTTGCCACGCCAATGGGCCTCAAAATTTTAACACATTTTGACAATGTGTCAGTTGAGCTCTACCCCTGGTTGTGTGCTGTATGTGTGTGTGTGTGTGTGAAGGTGTGACTGTGTTGTTTTGTGTGTGTGTGTGTGTGGATGTACAGTATGCAATAGTGTTCTCACATTCCAGCTCCCTTGCCACCCTTTCCTCCTACAGTCACCTTGTTCTTAGCACACTGCCAAGTTCCCCTCAAGTCAACTTACACCACACACACACATACACAGTTACACAAACACACACACCTATTCTACTGCATTACCATTCTTTACAGAACTACAAATATTGACCTATGTATGTGCATGCAGCTATTAAAGTTAGAGGAATAGATATGTTTGTTACTATGAAGAGAAATCACTTGTGTCCAAACTCTCTCTCTCTTTCTCTCTCTTTCTCTCTCTCTCTCACACACACACATTCTTAGTCAAGGTCAGATACGGACAAGGGGCTCTGTCAGGGAAAATTGCCTTAGTCGCTGACACATAATTATCTCTTGACATGAGGTCAAAAATAAATAAAAATGAATAATACAAAACAAAACAAATAGCCTGTGAACAAAAATTAAAAGTAGATTAAAAGATCTCTTTTACATCATATATATTTCCTATAATATGAATTATACATGGTAGTCCATACCATAGGAAATATCTAATGGTGGCAGGTCCCGGTTATTATCGAAATAAATGATCCAGCAGGAGCCGAGGATAACAGGACTGGGGAATAGTTTAATTATATTAAAGAATATATATATATATATATATATATATATATATATATATATATATATAGACAAAGAAATAGGGTGTGTTAAAATGATTATTTTAGTATAATATATATATATATTTATCTGGGAATTTAACCACAAGCCGTTGAAACTCATACGTATATATATAGCTATACCAGGCTATTAGTCATTGACTTCAAATGCAATGAAAACGGACACGGCCTCATACGACTTGGTAGCCCATAAAAACACACTTTTGTATTTTTTTTTTTTTTTTTTTTTTTGTCACCTAAATTAATTAGAGTCATTTTAATGGTATAAAGGACATTACAGATTTAAGGCCTGGAAAATCTCACATTCATCTGATGAAGTTTAAATGATCGAGCTGAAAGTATTATATATGTGATGAGGTGTTTCAGATTTCAACAACCCCACGAGAAACTAAAGACATTAGAGAATTGGAGATAAGTAATTCACCAGCATAGTCCTGTCATAGTAAAAGTTTGCGTCCCTGCAGAAAGCAGGAGTTCAGCGCGTCCCCGCAAGCTGCGCACTGCACACCCTCGTGCCAGAGGCCGTCAGTGACTCGGCGTGAATCTGTCTCCTGATCGTCGGTGGCATCCGGCACACGCTCCTCTGATCCATATCTGCAATGATGGAAACCAGAGCATTTTTCTTCCAATCAGCAGCAGGATGCGGCTGAATATTGGCTATAATTTAGGCTGCATGGTAAACTGAAGGGCAAAGTTTGAAGAAGGGTCATCAAACGACTTGTACTCATAAGATGTTAAGGTTGAAGTCACACAAATTACTGGCCTCACCAAATGTAACGGCAGGTAATGAGATGTCAACTGTTTTGACCACAAGAAACTGTCTAAAGATTAAGATTTGGTTTGATGAGTAAAATAATGCCAAAATAAATAGGATGCCACCTCGGTTAAATGAATGAAAATGTTCATTTTGCAATGTCTTACTAACTAATCTCAAGTGTCTAAATAATTATACTATCAAAGCTATGTCTTAAGGATAATCCCCAGTCGTGCAGGAAACATTGTGATCTTTGAAGTTAACTGGCTGAAAATAAATATTTAAAAATAAAAATAAAATTAAGTCCAAGAAATTTTACCTAAAGAAGTGAGCCTCTGATAGTGGCCAGTGGTTTTAGATATTATCTCCAGTTCCTTCTTTCAGACACCTCAGCCCCAAAGTCCAAGGTAACCAAAGCTGCTGCTGAGACCAGAGAGAGGAGCAGCATCAAAGTTTTGTTTGAGCCTGGACGACCCTACATCCAGAGTTATTGACTATTTGATTCATCAATTATCCCGGCTAGGAGTGAACGGGAAGGAGAGAGTGAGAGAGAGAGAGAGAGAGAGAGAGACAGAGAGAGAGACTTCTCCATGCAGGCAGGTTACCTCCCTCTCTGTCACTCTCTGTCTGTCTCTGTCTCTCTCTCTCTCTCCCACGCTGAATGCCAGAGTACTAGAGACGACATTTGTTGATTTTTCTTTTTTCCATTAGAAACCGTCGATAGTGTCAAAGTTAGTGGCGGTAGGTTAAAGGTCATACTTTGTACTTTAAATGGATACAAAATTCGATTTTCAAACAGATAGATAGATAGATAAGAGATACATAGATAGATAGATAGATAGATAGATAGATAGATAGATAGATAAAACTGTTATAGACGAATCTTTTGCATCTGCTCCATCTTTGTTAATAGTGTGCCTCCTGAAGAATCAAGTGAGTTTCAAAAGCTCAGATATGCTCTGTTTTAGTAGATAGATCTTCTTTGGCAGAAAAACACAGGCTATTCTGTGAGCCCAACTCTTTAATAGATGTCGAGGTCTGGAAGAATATTTACTGATAGTTATTCAATGTCGTTATGTCAGGGGTTGCCAACACTTGTTGTTACAATAATGATAAGTAATAATTGAAGTATATTGTACCTCACCACACACGTATAACTCTATTCTACTTACTACTATTCTTTTGCCATGAACTACAAACATTGACCCATGCGTACAGTATGCAACATAAAGGAGGAATAGATATGTTTAAGTTACTATGAAGAGAAATCACTTGTGTCCAAACTCTCTCTCTCTCTCTCTCTCTTTCTCTCTCTCTCTCTCTCACACACACACATTCTTAGTCAAGGTCAGACATGGACAAGGGCTCTGTTGTGAAAATTGCCTTAATATCACACAATTATCTCTGGACAGGAGGTCAAAAAATAAAATAAAATGAATAATACAAAACAAAAAACAAACAGCCTGTGAACAAAATTAAAAGTAGATTAAAAGCATCTCTTTTGCTATCATATATATTTCCTATAACATGAATTATACATGGTAGTCCATACCATAGGAAAAACATCTAATGGTGGCAGGTCCTGGTAGCATATTTGCAACAAATGATCCAAAGCAGGAGCCGCAGGATAACAGGACTGGGGAACAACAGTTTAATTATATTGTAAAGAATATATATATATATATATATATATATATATATATATATATATATATAGACAAGAAATAGGGTGCAGCTAAAATGTGATTATTTTAGCACATCACATATATTTTACCTGAAATTTTAATCACAAGCCGTTGAAACTCACATGTATATATATAGCTATACCAGGCTATTAGTCATTGACTTAAAATGCAATGAAAAACGGACACGGTCACATGACTTTGGTAGCCCATAAAAACACATTTCTTTGCATTTTTTTTTTTTTTTTTTTTTTTTTTTTTTGTCACCTAAATTAATTGTGAGTCATTTCTTAATGCATAAAATGACATTACAGATTTGGGCAGCCTGGAAAATCTCGTTACATTCACCTGGATGAAGCTTAAAATGACCGAGTTGAAAAGTAATATGTACGTGATGAGGTGTTTTGTGATTTCAGCTGTAACCCCACGAGAAACCAAACATTAATAGAGAATTGGAGATAAGCACTCACTCAGCATAGTCCCGTTTGCAGTAAAGTTTGCGGTCCCGCAGAAAGCAGGAGTTCTGCAGCGCGTCCCCGCAAGCCGCGCACCGCACACACCCCTCGTGCCAGAGGCCGTCAGTGACTCTGAGCAGGAATCTGTCTCTGATCAGTCGGTGGCATCCGGCACACACTGCCCTCTGATCCATATCTGCAATGATGGGAAATCCTTTCATTAGAGCATTTTTTCTTCCAATCAGCAGGATGCGGCTGAAATATTGGCTATAATTTAGGCTGTGCATGGTAAACTGAAGTGGCAAAGTTTGAAGAAGGGTCATCAAAACGCGACTTTACCTCTATAAGATGTTAGAAAACAGCCATTAAATTACTGGCCTTTTAATTAAAATGTGAATGTTATGTAATGAGATGTCAACTGTTTTGACCGTTGTTAAAACTGTCTAAAGATTAAGACGGTTTGATGAGCGTAAAATAATGCTAAAAATAAAATAGGATACCTCGGTTAAATGAATGGTGAAAATGTTCATTTTTTAAAAAGCCAAGTCTTACTAACTAATCATGTCTAAATAATTATATTATCAAAGTTTACGCTCCTAAGGATAATCCCCTGCAGTCGTGCAGGAAACATTGTGATTTTGAAGTTAACTGAAGGAAAATAAATATTTAAAAATAAAATAAAATTAAGTCCAAGAAACCCTTACCTGTAAAATGCGAGCCTCCTGATAGTAACAAAGTGTTTTAGATATTATCTCCCAGTTCTTCTCAGAGCATCTCCGGCTCTCAAAGTCCTGCTGCAACTTGCTGCTGCCGAGACTCAGAGAGCAGCGCATCAAAGTTTCTACTTGGAGCCTCCGACGACCTCGCTGAGTCCAGAGTTATTGACTATTTATCTATCAATTATCCTATTAGGAGTGAACGGGAAGGAGAGAGAGAGTGAGAGAGAGAGAGAGAGAGAGAGAGAGAGAGAGAGAGAGACAGAAAGTATGAGAGAGAGACTTCCTCCATGTGCAGGTGCAGGTTACCTCTCTCCCCCTCCCTCTGTCACTCTCTCTGTCTGTCTCTGTCTCTCTCTCTCTCTCTCTCTCTCCTCCCACGCTGAATGCCAGAGTTACCAGAGACGCACATTTAAGGATTTTTTCTTTCCATTAGAAACCAATGATAGTGTCAAAGAAGTGAAGGGCAGGTTAAAAGGTCATACTTTTGTACTTTAAATGGATACAAATTCCGATTTTCAAATAGATAGATAGATAGATAGATAGATAGATAGATAGATAGATAGATAGATAGATAGATAGATAGATAGATAAAAACTTGCTATAGACTGAATCTTTACATCTGCTCCATCTTTGTTTAATAGTGTGCTTCTGTTCCTGGAATGAATCAAGTGATGCTTTCTCAAAAGCTCAGATATGCCTGTTTTAGTAGATAGATCTTTCTTTGCAGAAAAATACAGGCTATTCTGTAGAGCCCAACTCTTAATAGATGTTTGAGGCCCAAAGAATATTTACTGATAGTTATTCAACAACAATATGTCAGCTGCTAACATTGTTGTTAACAATGATGTTAACAATTGAAGTATATTGTACTTCACATCCCTACACTGCATTTTGATGCTTTATGAGCCAACGCTGACTCTGTTATAGCGGTGATAACTGAATATGAGCCAGTATATTGGCCCAGCTGTCAGTCAGGTTCCGCTATATTCCATGTTATGTTTTCTTCCTTTTACATTTTTCATTCACATCATTACCTTTTCCACCAGTCTTTACAATATTACAGGACTGTGTGCAGTCTCTGATTGTGAGGCCTGCAGACAGAGTCCTGAAACTCTGATAGACTGGAATCTGAGTTTGTGTGTATGATCCAGGTGTTACCCCTCTGGTGGGGACCTATATCAGTAATATTATAAGGACCTGTGTTCCTTATGGGGACAAAACACAAGTCCCTATAAAGTAAATCATAAAATCTTAAGGTGAGGGCATGTTTCAAGTTTAAGGTAAGAGTTAGCCAAGTAGTAGTTATGGTTAAGATTAGAGTAAGTCCCCAGGAAATTAATGTAAGTTAATGTTACATCCTCTGAAGTCAGGGAGAACCAACTGTGTGTGTGTCCATGTGTGAGAGAGAGTGTGAGTGTATGTATGTGTGTGAGCGTGCATGCGTTGTCATGTTTACACTCTATGGGTGCCATCTGGTGGCCAGAGCCTGGAACTATAAGTGAGACAGAGGAACAAATGATTGATCCAGAGGGAAAACCTGCCACTTCAGCTTACTTTTTAAGGGCAAGACATAACATGTCTCTCTGCTGTTTTGTGTGAGAAATCTAAAAAAAAAAAAAAAAAAGAAGAGTTTTAAGCAGTCACATTTAATGTCATTTGTGCGAAGGAAAGGCTGTCATTAGGCTGTGAAAAAGTGAGCTGTCAAGATTCTAATTGTCAAGAATATATATTTTCTTTTCATTTTTTGTATTGTATCACAGTTAAGTAATAAGCTAGACTTCCTATTACTTCCAATTTCCCCTGTATTGTGTCTACAGCTTTTGGGGCATCAAAATGGTAACAATCTGCATTTTTTGAATACTGATGCTGCTGTGCGGTTTGACAACACATCATAAAAAAGTCAAAATACGACAATACAAACACACATTTTAGATAAATTTTTAAATAACTTTATTCTGTAGGAATTCTCAAATGTGTTTTAAGAAATGCATGGATGGTTTTTGTTTTTATTCAATTCCTCTTTGAATAAAATATTCTTTTTCAAATTGCATTGGGTTTATTTGAAAAAAAGGACACCTGAAATTATCTATTTACAAAAGAAATCTGTTAACAATTGTATTAGAATTCATTTTGACGATGTACTCAACCCTCCATTTCACCCTCCCCTCAACCTCAAAATACTTTTTAAAAATTTTAATTACAATGTTTTTCTTGGTACAAAATATGCTGTTTTACAATTTAAATCAAGTCTTTTTTATTCCATCTTCATATCACTGACAATGTGGGAGTATATACAGGGGGGAAGGGGTGGGGGACTGGTGTCATGTGATCTGATGTGGAGCCTCAAGCATCTCCATCAGGAAGGTGTCAATAGGCGTATCCCCGATCAGCTTGAAGAAGAACAGATGCTCCAGGCACTTGAGGCCGATGGAGCGCAGGGCAGGCAGGCGGAGCAGCAGTTTGGCAAACCTGGGAAAAGGGAAAATAAGGACAAATACTGAGGCTTCAGCTTAAGTGATCATCATTGCAAGTCCTTTTTAAATAAATCTTTAAAAACAATCCTCTGTACAACCCAAAGCAACAATTAAACAACAGTGTTTAATATTGATCGATCCTGTGATGTAATGCATTTCCTACCTGCCAGGCTGGTCTGGGTATTTCTGTTTTGTATATGACTCCAATGAAGCATAGACTTTTTCCCTCAGCCCCTCGACCTCTGGTGGGTTCGAAAGGCCTTTTGCATCTGAAACAAATACAAATTCACAGTCACACACAACCGCATAGTAATACTTCCTGATCCACACAGAACATCTGTCTGCATTTAAACCTTTTTAGGCCAAAAAGAGTTAAAGCCTCAATGTCACAAGGCCACTTGTGTCGGTATAGTCATTACAACATACTATGATGCCCAACATTATGTATACAACAACACAATGTATATAACAGATACATCAAAATTAATCAGATGAATCATTGCGTTGTTACTGTCTAATTTAGCATACAGCTAGAGTAATTTAAAATTGAGTGACACTTCTAATTTGAGATGCAAACTGACCAGGGTTGAAGAGGACGATGGCTCTCAGGCAGCCGAGCTCTGTCTTATCCATCTGCATATCTTTCATTTTAGATACCAACTCTGTCAGGACTCTGCAGGAGATCAAGAGAACATAAAGAGTGTAACAACACAGACTTTGAATTAGTCCATAATCAAATATAAATGTATATAAGTATACATTTATACTTTGCTTCTCAGTAAACATTTTTGCAAAATTGTGTGAGTGAATGTAACAGTAGCCTAAAGTACAGGCAAGATTTTAAGCCTCTGACTCAACATTTACTACATCTACCCTTCTTAATAAAAGAAGTCTGCACTGCCAGCATCGCTAGACTTATTCGATTTTTAATCAAAATTTTATTTGACATTTTTAATCTTAAAAGTCTGTTTAGATTTTTAATTTAAAAAGCCTTGTTGTTAAGCCAACCAACAGGTAAAGAGCTGTTATGGAGCTGATGTTTTAGCTTTCTGCAGTAGATGCTGCCTTATCTGCTACTTACCTATCAAAGATAGAGCCAACTCCAGCACTGTGGGCACTGCTTCTGTGCACGTGGAGGCCCGTCGCCAACAAGATGCCATCTTTTACTGTGACCGAGCGATGCGAGAATGAGGCGATGAGCAGCTCGTTCCAGCCTGGATACAAAAAGAAAACAACTGTGACCTCTCTATCTTTCTGTCTATCCTTACCTCACAGTCTCTTCTAAAGTTTCTGTAAATAATTTGTGATAATAATATATGTGATATATAGTCATCATTATTTCTGTTATCTGTCTTCCTTCCCCTGTTTTTCTTAAAGCAAAAATAATCCTGATTAGGCCTGCTGTGTGACCTCTTGACTTCCTCATTCAGTCCTGTGTGTGAAATCTCTCACCAGCAGGGGTCAGCTCTGGTGCAGCTGCAAACCACACTGCTGGGACTTGGCAAATAGTCCAGTTATATTTGGTTTCAGTGCTCCACTAAACTAGATGGCAAAATGTGTTGAGCAAATGTAGAAGACTTAAATAGACTGCCTGGGGATGAATAACTACTGGGTTATAGAAAGGTTTGTTTACTGTTTGGAAAGAAAACCTTTGTGGATCTTTGCATGCAGATTTAGGTATGCCTACTGAATGTATGTTTTTTTGCATGTGTGCCTACCTGCTCTTAGTAGGATGACCTGATCGTCAAGGGGGAGTTCGGAGAAGTGCGGGATCCTTTTGGCCCACTCCACCAAGGTGAAGAGCTGCTTGTCTGCTGCTTGGCAGATATTGGTGACTGGGTCGTTGGTCTAGAAAGGAACAAAAAGAAATGCCAAAACAATGCAGGCAGTAACTGTGCTGATGAGCTCCTTCAGTGACATCTAAACTTGTTGAACAGCAGTTAGAGCAGGTGCAGCTGTGGCTATTTTTGGGTGCTTTGTAAACCGACAATTTCCTCTTAAGACTTGTGAAAGTTTTAGAAGAGTCTCAAAAATGATCACAGAGCTGAGTTACCACTGGCACAGTGTCACTAGAGTTCAACATTACGAGCTTTGGGTAGTAGGATTTATTGCAAGGCTATTAAACCGGCCTGAATGAGACTGTAAATCAGTGTCTACTTCACTTTTAATTTATTGATTTCTCAGAATAAATGTTTTAGTTCTTGAGGGAGTTTACACAATTCTTGAGCCAAATAGTTACTGACTGGTAAACGACAAAAACGGACTGAGCAGCTATCAGCAGCACTAACAGTTTGTCTGAATAAGTCAATTACAACAGAGCCTGGATTCAGTCCCATAAACTGCTTATCTTGTGTTATTTATCTTCAATTTCACTGAGACTGATCATATTCCAACACTTCAGCTTCAGAAGTGTTGGAATACTTCACTTCGCTTAGGTACATATGTTTTTTTGACCACCACTGATCAGGACCAGCGTCATAAAGCAGCACATTTTTTAGCTTCTAGTTGTTCCCTCATCTCTCAGGTATCACCTTGGCCTCATGATCAAAAATAGTGATTGACAGTACAAAGGTTTGGACAAATCCGGCTGAGTGTGTATGATTCTTACAGAGTTTCCGGGGCTGCCATCACTGTACGTCTCTGTTTTGGGCTCCACAGCTAGCTCAGCATCCAGGATCTTGTCCACAGGCATGTCCTCATTGAAACTGCTGGTAGATTCTACTTCATTCTCCCCCCGCTCCTTCCCACGCTGCCTCTCCTCCTGCACCGCTGCACACACACACACACACACACACATAAACACATACATTTAAGGTCAAACCAGCCATACTTATTCTTCTGGGCTAGATATTATTGCCATTATAATATCACTGATACATCAGTAACTGCACTCTCCAACATTAAAACAAACTCAGTAGTGCAATATCATAATAAGCAGACAACATATACAAATACAAATAATATACAATATATGCTATGCTTGAATCTTAATGTAACCTCTTCAGCAGATTCAAACTTGATTCACTTATTTCTACATCACAAAATATTTTCTAAATCTCTTATTCTACAATATGTGGATCATGTTATTAACAGTTCTATGCATTGCACCGTGACATGTGTGTTATCTTAATAACTTTGGGATCTTGAGTAGATAAATAATAAAATAATTTTCTGCAGGGTTGAAGAATTCTTATTTGCACAACAATCATTTATAATGATTGTTCGCAGAGATTAAAGAATACAGGCCTACATCTCTAAACCTCCATATCTACCCCATTTAAGTATCTTATACATGTATACACACACACACACACACACACACCTTCTCGCTTCATGCCCATGGCCAGGCACTTCTGGTAGCGACAGTATTGGCAGCGATTTCGCTGGCGCTTGTCAATCAGGCACTCCTTGTTGTCTCGACATGTGTACGTGAGATCTTTGCGGACGGTCCTCTTGAAGAAGCCTTTGCATCCCTCACAGCTGTACACACCATAGTGCTTTCCTGTGGAAACAAAGCCGACAGCATCAGTCCTGCTCTGAACCAGAAATAAATCTCACAGTACACAAAGTTCACGGTGTGCACTGTAAATCTTTGTCTAGAAGCCTGTTGCCGTTTACAACACAGTGAAAAACCTATTTGTAAATACAGTAAAGACAGAACAATAGAAATCTCAGTAATGGGAAAAATACATTGATAAATCTGATAAGCTTGACAAGTCACCTTGAAGTCAATCTGTCAATCTGTCTGTCCTCCATTCATCTGGGTGGCAATGTTTGCGGGGAGTGGGAGTGTAAATTTGTTTGCCCATCCCTCTCTTCCCTCCTCACCCTCTAACATTACCTGAGGAGCGGTCCCCACAAATGGCGCAGATGTGCTTTGACATTCCCCCAGGGCTCGTACACTGGTAGTTGATGTTTCCTAGGTTCTGTAGGCCCGGTGGAGGCTTGATGTCCTCCGAGCTGCTAACACTGTTCATGGAATTCATCTGAGAATGACAGGAAGACAGAGGAGAGACCAGAGAGACAGAGTTGAAGCTGAGGTGGCGAGAACTGAGCGAAACAGAGCAGAAGAGGAAGCACAGGGGAAGTAAGAGTGAAAAGTGCTAGGCAGTCTCATGACACTCTCCCTTCCTCTATTTTCTCTGTTAGTCTTCCGCTCACCCATATTATCATTTTCTCCCCACCCACACGCTTTATTGTGAAAGTGTCTCAGGGTGCGATCACATGCTCGGGCAGTGGGAGGAGCTGAGCCGTCTGTCTGAGGCTCCTCATACAGGTTTCTAATGTTTGTTGACAGGGAGAGGCAGAGGAGTCACGTGTGCAGAAAGTGCAGTTCTCAGGCACACACAGCAGAGGGAGCCCCTGTGCAGGTTCTCTGAACTTCTGAGAATGAAGGAAATCTTAAGGTTAAGTTTTCAGATGTTGACACTTCTAATCTATGCACATTTTGATTTATCAGACCAAATTTTCATTATGGAGAATTAAGAGCTTCTTATAACGGCATCCCAGGTGGTTATACAAAAATTCACACCTTACTTAATGAGTATGAAATGACTCTTAGCTCAGCATGAGGTCTCTTGTGATCGCAAGGGGCCCCATGAGACAACAAGGTGTGAACAACCCACAGAGGTTAAAATAAGTGAGACTCTCAACCACTCCTTAGAGGTAATGAAGCCTCTTAAATGAGGGGCGAAACGTGTTCAAGGCCAGGCAACAAGTCGGGCTTCCTTCGACTTCTACATATCTCTCTCTCTTTCCCTTATCATCTCCGTGCCCTTTGACCCCCTACTGCTGATGAGAGCCAGGTAGGATGCATGCATTGTGCTGCACATTTATGTTTATTTAGTTGTTTATGTGCAAACATCTGCACTCCAACTGGAAACAACAAGATTGACCTACATATGCCCACATGTCCTATATATTTGATGCAGCGTGACATATAGGGCAGCCTTCCCAACAGTCACCTCAGGCTCTTCCTATCACTTATTCACGAAGTACACTTTCGTCTGAGTATCCTCTGATGGAAAACCAAAAGCTTAGGACTCTACGGCTGTGACCTTACAGCAGAGGAGAGTATATACAAGAGATTTATTTATCCTGTCTTTCAGTTTTCCCCAAGCACACTAGTTCTCTACACCGCTGCTACCCTCCTCGACTGTAGATGCCCCAAGGGTGGAGGGTCACACTTAAATGAGCATTCAGCCCCCCCCCCCCGTCCCTGCTCATTGGTGAGTCAGTGGTGTGCAGTTATTCCTCCTCAGCACACTCTTCAACACAGTTTTCACAAACAATTAATTTTACACATGTAGGTTTGAAAAAAAAGTCTTGTGGTGCATTCAAACAGTTGTTCAGACACACATGCCATATCAGACAGACAACATACTGGTGCACAAAAGGGCTACAAGCACTGTATATGGATTATTGATGCATCATACATTCTTTATACAACACATGGTATGAGGAACATACTGCATCATACATGCAAGGTTTATTTAGGCCTGTAACGGGCCAGAAATGCATATCCACTTTTCAGATAGGATCTTGTTTTTCTTAAGTGAACTCATGAGGATCTTAGAGAAACAGATTTATTATTTCAATTCACGCAGTTTTGAGATTCATTCTGAGTTTTAAAGGTACAATCAGTGATACAAATGCAAAAAGATATGAAGCAGTATTGAATTAGTCAATCAGGTGAGCAATGGAGAATTAATCTGCAACTTTTCTGATAATCAATGAATCATTTAAGTCATTGTTTAAGCTGGTTCCAGCTTCTAAAAGATGTATATTTGCTAGTTTAGTTTTCTTAGTCTTCCTTCCATGATGTTTAACTAAATATCTTTTGTCAGGCGTTTATTTATCAGTTAATTAAGAGAATAATCTGATGACTGATAATTAAAATAATCCATAACTGCACCTCCAAATGTGAACAAAAATACAGCCCCTTCCCCCCAAATAAAACTCAAAGTACAGAATTGGAAGCTGCTATCACTCTCAAATTGACTGACAGGTATTTTAATACATACAAATAACTGAATATCAAATCTGGGATTTGAATGCAGCAGCAGTGAAAAAATATTAAATACTTAGTTCTTCACTATGAGTTAAACTCTGATTAGGGCTTTAAAACAGTTGTTAAGTACAAGATGACAGTAGAAAACTTGAATATTGCTAAAATGGACGCACAAGCATAATATTGAATTTCTTTGTGCTCTGTGCTGTGAGCCTTTGACCACTCATGAACTCCAGTTCACCCATAAAACTGTATGAGACGTTACACGACACAATGACCTGATGGTGGCTTGGTTACTGGCTGCTGGCGAGTGGTGAAAAGATGGTTACACCACACAATCATATTAACCCTGACCGTCCCTAAAGGCACAGATCCATACTGTGATTGAAGCAGCTTATATCACTGTCTGCTGTGCCCTGCAGCACTGGCCTCAATCCAGCATCTGAAGCACAATGTGTGTGTGTGTATGTGTGTACATGTGTTTCTGTTTGTGCAGCTGACTGTCAAAGTACTGAGCGTTGTGGGGCTTGTAGTTCATTCAATGGACCACTTATAGAAAGTATCTCCATTAGCTATCTGTCTCTCTTGCAGTCTATTGTGCCAGAGAGTAAAAAGAGCAGTCTTGTGTTGCTGTTTATTACTTATGCAATCTGAAAAGATGCAACCTGACACAGGAAGGAGCTGTGTAAAAGATTCTGGCATAGTAACCAAACTGAACTATAAAAAGACACTAAGGCAAGCAGAGACACGTAAAACATAAAGTAAAAAATAAAATAAGAGAAAATGTCAAGAAAGTAAGAGAAAACCAAGAAAAATGGAGGCTGCTCTTTCTCTCTCTGTCTTTTCCCTCTCTCCCAGTAATCCATTAAAGGGCTAATAGTTGGACTGCGTCTTAAGTCCCCTCGCATGACAGCAGCAGCACAGAACTCTGCGATGACCTTTAGGGTGGGACGTTTAAAGGGCAGTACAGGGGTTGGGGAGAGAGAAAAGCCAAGGTATGCCAGCCAAACACATTGGATATGGCTAACCTTCAACCTCCTGCCCGCTGGTGGAGATTCCAAGAAAGGCACATGATCAACGAAAGAACATGATAGTTTCATGCAGACAAACCCTGCCACAAATAGCTATTTGGACTAATAGAAACCTCTGTTGACAAAAGTGCAGCAATGAATAGAAGGCCTTGTCTGTTTTTAAACAAAGTAAAGTGGGTAAACCAAGAGGATGAATGACAATATTGCATCTGGAATGCATGGAACATCATAAATTGATCAGAAGCATTCTTGATTTTAAGAAGAAAGATTATATTAAGGGAAAAAGCTTTAAGACCCTCTGAAAAAGAAGCCTTTTAAGATAATGTCCACTGCTATTCAATTACCATCAAAACACCCACACATTTTCTCACCTGTGGACTGCTGAGTGGTCCAAAGTTCATGTTGGGCGTGGATGGCAGCGACACAGAGGGTGAGCCTAGAGATGATGTAATGACGGGGTAGGGTGAGGCCAGGCCGTTCATCGGCGAGCCCAAAGTGGACATGGGGGACGGCAGGTGCCTGGAGGTGCTGATGACTGATGGGTGGCCCACCATGCCCCCCATGGGTGGCGGGTGGGTGTGGGCTGTGCTCATTGGCCCTGTAGAGTCTGTGGGAGAAAAAAGAGGTGTGTTAGAGAACAAAGCTCAAAAACATTATGTGGAACTGTCAGGCAAAATATTACATACATAGTACATATATAATATGACAACTCATCTAACTTTGGCATCATAAATTACCCATTTAGCTAAGACATTAGTCTATCATCTTAAAGCTGACATGGCGTTAGCTAACGGTGGCCATCTAACAGACAGAGCAACATTAGCATTCAACTGGAGTCATGTTTCAGGCCACCTTACAAATATAAGTCCACTTTTGGCTAGCCCTTTAGCTGCTAAATGCTCCACTACATTCACTAGCTAGTCGCTAACTGTTTGATGCTGAGGTAGCCCCCTGTGGGTTTTTGGAGATTTCTTTTGCTGAAAACAGCTGCCAGCTATGGCTGCAAACAAAACTGATGAGAGTGGTGGAAGTGAACCAAAACATTAAAGCTGTAAAACCAGAACACTAAACTCCCTGTAGAGTGGAGCTTATGGAAACTGCAAAGTTGGGTGATGATTTTTGTACGTTTGTTACTACATGCAACACCTTTCAGATTATGCACAAGCATTCGACCCATTGTTAATATAAAATTATTGACTATAGCAGATTTAAGATCAGCTTTAAATATAACACATAATCTCAATTCATTTCAGTTATTATAAACATAAAACATAATGTGTATGGGTAAATGACAGTATAGTGGATTAACACATTTCACAAGTAAATTGCTGTATGAAAGGATCAAAAGCCTGAGAATATGTTTCTGACCAACAGCGCAATATGCCTTTATGCAGTCAGTGTTGTGCAAATATGGCTATGCAGAGTGATGTCCGCCTGATTTTGGTCACAGGGTGCTGACTTTGCTTTGCATCCATTGATGCAAACTGACAGGCTGGCATTTACATAGATGACCTACTTAGAAAAGCTGTCAGTCAACTGGGTAACAGGGCGTGGTGTGTAATTTCATGCATGTGCTGTAGCTGTGAGGACGTTCATCATTCGTTCGCTCATGCAAGGACCAACCATGTACTATACGCATGATTAATACATACGAATGCCACAGGCTGTCACAGTTTGTTTTGGTACTGACAGATGCCATAAATAGTACCTCTCTCAGCTGATGTCAATGACTGAAAATAATTAATGAAACCTTCTTTTGTTTGTTTGTTTGTTTTTTTACAGAACACATTACCAATGAAGCGTGATATACCACCATACGCACATGAATGTTTGGATTACTCTAAAGGCCAGAAAATGCAGAAGCTTCTTCTTGTGTATCAGCACACCATCCCCCACCCACCTTGACACACACACACACACACACACACACACACAGTGTGATACTGGGCCCAATGCCACTGTTCTTAGTTAAATGTCACATTCCTGTGTGTGTAAAGGTGGGCAATGGCATGATACCCTGACACGCAATGAACAGCACTTGTGTTTTAGTTTGTGAAAATGTGCAAATAAAAGTATTTTTTGTCTTTTCCTCCCTCAAAGCTCAACGATGTGCCAGAGATGACAGTTTTCATTTTATTTTGTGTTGCACCGCTGTCAACAGCAAACAGCTACATCAAAGGTGTCACAACTCCTTTTCTTTTTATTTATCATCTTGATTAACTTGATTTTGGTATGACAGTTCATACATTTTCCAATAAACAATAATACCATCCCTCGCCCACTGAAAATACATTTAATATTAGCAAGAAGTCACTGTTGCCTCTCACGGCCAAAGAATGCCTATTTCTGCTCCACAGTCTTCATGTGAAAGAGAGATGCTCCAGCTTTACATGGCAGCTAAATTCCGTACCTGAGGAGCCTGGAGCTGTGATAATTTGTCAATCAGCCATTGATGAGGTGTCATGAGGTGTCACTCCTTTTTTTTATTGTTATTACTCACTTTGAAACTGGATAAGGATTACACAGTTTAAGATACAAAACACTACATCTTCTAATTTCATCCATGGGAGATGCTAAACGCTGACAACATGAGAAAAAATTTAATTCAAAGATTCAAAAGTTCTACGTGCTCTCGGGCAGTAGCTGTCAGCTGTGCTTCTTTTTTGCCGAGGTCTGGGGAATAATTGCTTATATTCACATTAAACAGTGTTTGAACCGTTGTATCTGTCAGTTTTGCTAAAAAGACTTCAGTTTGCAGCCTTTTTGAAAGCGAAGCAGAACTTCTTGCTAAATACTTTTGAAATCCTTTTGCTCTGATACTTAACCTCTGGCAGTGATTAAGCACACATTAGTTTCTTCACTGGATATGAGAAGCATAAACTCTATTTAAGAGAAATGGAAACTTTGAGTAATGCAACACAGTTGCTTTCAGATGTCAAGGATTTGGGAAATAGAGAGGAATGTCACATTGTCTGCCTGAATGTAACACTTTTTGCATGAAGACACACTCTTAACACACACAGCTGGCCACTCAGTCTCTCTCTGAATGCCAAGGAACAGATGTTGTGCAACTTCCTGTTTAGCAGTGAGACTATAGCCTCCACCCCCTTTCTAACTCACCCACTTTCTCCAGCCCTCCACGAGTGATCCCTGGCAGGCAAATATGTATTGGGGCCTCCCTCTCTCTCCCACGGAGTTGACTGGATACAAGAGATATATGGCTAGTACTAAAATCAGTCAGCTATTTATACTGTATGCTACGGCCTGGATGTTACAAAGTGTATCATGTAGCTTTAACTCTCACAGTGTTGGGCATGTATTCCCAACTTTTTGGAGTGCATTTTCATCTGATCAGCGAGCTTATGTAATGAATGAGCACTGTACAGCATGTACTGTGTCTCATTTTGTGCACTGACCCCTCTCTTTATGTGCGTGACAAATTCCCTTCAGGGCTAATAAAGATCTATTCTATTCTAGAAGTGCTGAGTAGGAGATATAGTAACGGGTGCCAACATGCTCTCATAGACATCCAGACCAACAAGTATCTAGATGTAAATGATAACAAGATAAAGTGTGTTACAAGGATCTGCCATAGATAGAATGGATGTAGCAGACAAGCAGCAACTGGAAGGCATTATCAACAAAATGCCAAACTTCAAACTCACCTAGTGTATGGGCCATTTAAAACCACACACTCAGTGTCTCATGAGCTTATTTCAGAGCTCTAAATTACTGTTTACAATCAATACTGCACAAACATCAATGTAGATACGGAGATGATCAAAAGGCCAGAAACTGCTCTGTTCCCCAAACTGCATTTATTTCACGCTGCTGGTAACACGAAGAGCAATAATTGAAACTGATGTGGAGACAACTGATCGATTAGTGGGTGTTAAAGCAAAAGCAATATATTCAAACGAACATTGTCTGGTTCCACCTTCTCAAATGTGACTTATCACTGAGATATATTACTGTAAATTGAATATCTTTGGGTTTGACCTTAGAGAAGGTTTGAAAGGTGTTTTTCACTGTTTTTGACATCTCTTAGATTAAGCTGTTAGTCAAAAAACAACTGACAGATTAATCAATAATGAATACACTAATTACTATGGTCCTATTTGAAACCTATTAGGTCTCTGTCCTTGTAAAGTATATGTCCAATACTATGACACTACAACAGTCGAAAACATAACCTGCGTGTTTGATACAGCACCAAAGATGAATGCATTTTGTCCAGACCTGAGAGTCTTTGAGGCGGCAGTACACAGGGGAGCACAAAAGCACATGGACAGTCAGCTGGTGGGATGCCTAAAAGGGAATGGCCGGCGAGGTGAGCATGCTTAGCGAAGGGAGTGTGTGTATGTATGTGTGTGTGAGTATGTGGAAGGAGGCCAACATGTTCAGCAGAGGAAGCATAAATCGGCCCAGAGCAGCTCAAATCAAGGATAGGGTCCTATCCTTGAATGACCTGACTCAACCGGCTGTTCCACCTCCATTCTATGTAAATCACCTCTATACAAAGAAGCTACTGGAATGTGCACCGCTATCACGCGTTACATAGCACAGAAAGGTACACTACTGAGAGGTTATTTGTAGACAGCCTAAAAAAAACATACTCATCATAAGAAACTCGCTGCATTCACACGGATTTAGCTGCAGTGCGTCCTGTCAGTCTTTGTTTAAGAGCATCTGTTTGAGAGCAAACAAACAGACAGAGCAGTGAAGGGCACCTTTGACCGCTGGCGTCGCAAATCAAAGGTCGCCTGTTGCCAAACTCCTGAACCAAGTTCAAAAGAGTTCCTATCTGCAGCAGCCGACAGTTACACTGATCATTCCCAGAAATTACTGCGCCGAGGGGATGTAAAACCTTCAAAATGACCCACCAGTGACTAACATAATGCCATTATAACAGCCAACCATTACAGTTGGATCTGAATTAGAAATGGATATCATGATCTAAAATGTATTTGTATTGTGATATTTGTGTCATTTCATTAACAATAACTGTGAAAATTACTATTCTCAAGGGTCACCGGTGTGGGGGTGGGGAGGTGGAGCCTATCCCAGCCTACATTGGGCAAGAGGCACTACTATTCTTTTAAAAAACAAAAATTACACTTACTTCCTTGGACACAGGGGAAGTGCAAGCCACACTATAATCTATGATGATTATTTAAGAAATCGATCAAAACCTCAATTTTTTTTCTCACCAGCTTCTCATATAAAAGGATTTCCTTGTAAATTTAAAATCTGAGGACTGTTGGTTGGACAAAACAAGCAACTTGAAGGTGTCATTCTTTTACTACTTTGACATTTAATACATTATACAATTATCAATAATACAAATAAAGCCTTCCTACGAAAAGTATGCAGCATACATACTGTAAGTCTTCATATCAATTGTTCATTCTTTCACCATGTATTCTCAAAAGGCACTTCATTTAATACGACTGCATTTGGCTAAAACATGATGCTTTAATCAGTATGTTTGAGATCACAATGTAAAGTAATCACAAACAGAGCTTTGGTTTAAACTATAACAGATTTCCTTCATGCAGAGAACCAGGACCACATCATCATCATCATTAGTCAGCTGCTGCAAGCTTCAGATGATCATTTATGTAGGCCAACCACCTTGTGGCAGAGAATAGACAAAGCCCCAAATGTATCACACGCATCTGATGATCAACAGGTTTAAAGAAACATCACAGACCACAAACCCTCTAAATCCCTCACTGTTAATTACTGGGGTAGTGGCAGGATGGAGCACTCCGCTGTGTGGTAATTCAATAAGCCCATGGCCCACTAACTAATAATATCTCCTGTCTGAAGAGCAGACCAGCACTGGGAGTGTATAGTGGTGTAGGGGGGTGGCCAGTGAGCGATAAGTCACGGGGGTGGGAGCAGCAGGTCCACTCCTGAACAACAACACAGGCTTCAATATCCACAAGATTAGCCACCACGAACAGAAATCCTCAGCGTGTGCAGTGATCTGTCTAATGCCTTTTTTTTGTACGTGTCTGCATGTGTCTTGCTCGTGTGTGTCTGTACAGCACAGCTGACAGTGCTGTGACAGAGAGCAGAACGCATCTTAAAGTAATCAGACGGACAGCCTGCGGAGCTCATTAGATACAGCGCACATGTAATTAAGAAATCTCTTCAGTGCCAATCCAGCTAACTATCACTGGCCGTGAGCCCTGCCGCACACACACACACACTGCCCGTGTACACACACACACACACACACACACACACACACACACACACACACACACACACACACACACTCCCTCGTCTTTCACATTAAAAGAGAAAAACACTAATCTCCCATGCACACTAGCACAAAATCGCCACCCTTCAAACATTTATTTCATTGCTAAATGAGGTTGATGTCTGATCAATTGGTGTCTGTAAATCCTCTTAGCCCTGCGTAAGTATCTGCAGCTCAGCAGGCCAGCTGTCAAGAAGGTGGGAGGCCGAGGAGGAGGGGATGGGGCCAGATTGGAGGGAAGGCAGCGATGGATGGGATGGATGGATAGACGGACGGATGGGGGGGGGGGGGCACTGTGGCACTGGCAGGATGCCGCTTTGCCTCTCCAACGCTCACATGATCCCACCACCACATACGCCTAATCTCTCCGCCTGGCTGAGAACATTAGATCATCAATTGAGAAAAAAAGCCCCTGTGTATTTCTGCACAGCTGTGATTTAGGAGATAGAAATAGTTACTGGTGAGAGAAAATGAAGATATTCTCTAATAAACAGCAAACTATCCAAAGCTGCCTCAAGGACACATGTTCCATTTTCTGCTTTTTTAGAGTTAAACAGATAAAATGAATGTGTAAAACCCATATCAATGCTACAATAACATCATTCCTCTCGTTGAAAATCTAAGGATATGGAAAAAATATTTTTTCCCATAAAGCCATGCGGCTGTGACAACACAAGCATTTCAGCTAGTGAAGTTCTCTGACCCTAAATTCTGCCTTGTAGTGAACTCTCTAGTGAACTCACACAAACTATCCCTCAAAAGAAGAGCAATTAACTTTGCTTCCTTTCTTTCTATCCCCTCTCTCTCTGTAGTTTACCCGTAGCATAGCTTTAAACAAAAAAAAAAAATGTCAGTCAAGCTAATGAATGTACATAACATATTGTATTTCCCATATGTAGGCTGTTGCTGTCATGCCATTTGTTACATACACAACCCTGCCTGTGTAATGCTTTTTACACAGATGCAGAGAGGATCGATCAAGAGGCCCGGGCTGAGACAGGGACAAGATAAAGATTGTTTTGCAAATGATAAAATGGAAAAAAAAGTTTGGAACTTAAACAAGAAGAGCTAACACAAGTCTGCTTGCACAGACAGAACAGGCTGACCAAGCAGTCCTGGAAAACAAACAAACAGGTGGACTGACAGGATTAATGCAAACTAAAGTATCCACCCTTGTGGCTCCGTCTGATGAGGTAACCCAAATCAGTTCCTGGAAGTAGTTTCTCCCTGTCACAGAGATGAGTATGTGCTGTCAACATACACAAACACACATAATACATGCTCATCTCATGCTGTGACCCAGCGAGTGTGACCAGGGCGACCTGACCTCTGGACCTGTGACCAGATCCTAGAAATACTTCACTATCAGCTTGGTGGCGACAGTTAACTTGAGTTTAGTCTTGGGGTAATGTGGCACCTGAAAAAAAATCTGAGACAGAAAATATGCTCTACATAGACAGAAAAAAGTTTTAAAAGACCAAACAGAAGATGAGAAGGAGTAAGTGACGATGACTGAGACAGTAAATAGGACTAACAGCCTGCAGCCACGCTAGCAGCACTGTGAGGCTGCACTTAAGCTAAATGCTTAAGCATGCTCAAACTGACACTGCTAACATGTCAATATTTAGCAGGTATAATGTTTACCATGATTAATATCTTATTTTAGTGTGATTTACTAATTAGCACTAATCATAAAGTGCATCTGATCGCAATCCAGCCAATAGCTGTCGAGATGTTTCAGTCTGAACCAAAGTGATGGACCAACCAACAGACTGAAATGCTAGCATGGCTAAAAAGGTCTCAAAAGTTGTGGCATGTTTGCATGTCTTAACACTTTTAACTTAAATCTGTATATACTGAATTTGATGCTACTGCTCATCACAATTTTCTAAAGCATATTATTTTTGATTGATTGATTTGATTGAGAATCAATCCACAGAGACTCAAAATTAGTTTGAAGTAGATCCAAAAGCCACTTATTAAAACATAGTAGGCTGTTTTTGTTTTTATGAATTACTCCTAATATTAAACAGAGGTTCAAAATAAATTTTTTGAATTTCAACAATCACTGTAGCGCAGAGTATTATGGATTTAATCACAGCTGTGTCAACCCACGCCTGGAGAATGAATGACCATCTTCATGGCTTTCAGTGAGGGGGAACCACAGTTGTAAACAAGAGTGTCACATGCTTCTCTGAACAACACTAGAGAAAAGAATCAGTCCTCTACTATCTACACATTACCCATATACACACACGTATGTAGACAAAGTGAAGCCAGTTAATAGGCTAACTACAGCATGTGTGTATAGGAGCCCACGTCAACACCTCCCACACTACCTCTGACAAAGGAAGGAGGAAAAGAAAAATAACTCATCAGAGCGAGTGGTGATGGAAGGATGCAGGGTGACAGACGGCAAATGCAAACAGAGGGAGAAAGCAGAATGGAGAGGGCTAATAGGAAGGGACAAGTGTTGAGAGACAAACAGATAGTGAAGGACGAGGCAATGAGAGCTGGAAGCGTCCTTTTAAGTTGACTGGCATCCCTGCTGACTGCATCTGAAACCTCGAGTGAGTCACAAGCTCTCGATTTTAACGTGCAACAGCAAGGCCTTGTACCTGACACAACTGGTTAAAATGATCCAAAGGTAGCAACGGAGCTATTAGGGACCAATAAGATCATGAAATCCGGACCTACAGATAGAACCCCTGAGAAAATAAAGTCCTCCAAGCACTGTAAAGAAATGCTTTACATTGTAGATCGTATGTAATCCATTTGGAAAGCTGCAAATGTAAATAAGTTCCACAGATCCATGTGCTCTGCTAGTTGCATGTTTCTCCCTCTGGGGAAAGAAATTCAAAATAACTTGTTCAAAGAGTGCACAGGGATTAGAGGCATTACCGTAATGCATCTGTGCAGTGTTAGCTTTTAGTGCTCAAGCTTCACTCATGTAGAAAACCACAGAGCGCAGTGGTGCACACGGGTAACATCTATCTTCCACCAAAAAACAATCCCAGCACTGATTCTGATCAGTGCATTTACAACAGATACACGCACACACACATATATATGCACACACACTCGCATGGGCTAGACAAAACCCAAAACCACTCACAGTGACCATAATCCATCTCTCTCCCAGGGCTTCCTCCAGTTGCAGGTGATGCCACAGGGTGCCACATGCCTTCAGGTGCAAGCGTGGCACTGGCTGGACGCCTGTCATTCAGGACCACTCAGGACTCAGACTTGAATGTTGGCTCAGTGACAGACTAAAAATGACTGGACATCAACTACTATTCTGGATGGAACAGGAACGTAAGGGTCGCCGTGGAGAAGGGGGGGGGGGGCACGTCAGTGAAGAGCAAAAGAGGCGGAGTCCACCAGCGCCGGTTATAGGATTACCCAGATTATCCTTCCCCGGAGATCAATCCCACAGGAACTGTTTGCTGCCCGACTGCCACACAAATCAGCTCTTCTACCACCCACTCATCTCATGTCTCTCTTTCCCCTCTCTCTCTCTCTCTCTCTCTCTCTCTCTCTCTCTCTCCAAGAGTGCTGGTAAAACTATCTGTACAGGGACACCTGTTGTAGTGGCAGAACAGGGTGACTGGCATGGGGAGGGAGACGGAGGGAGGGAGTGGAGGGTGGTCTTGGTGGAGGTCACACTTAAGAGTACAGTATAACCAGAAGTTTCCGATTACTCCCTCTTAAAAGGGATCAAGACTGGAGAGCATGGGAAGACGGTGTGACACTGATGTCACTTTAGGCTGCAGAGGTTGTTATGTGTCACTGACATTTCTTCATTTTGTTCTCTTTTCTCAACATTAGTCACAGACTCTGTATCTAATGTAGGTGGTATAAACGGGATGTGAGTGTTGAGAAAGGAAGTGACGAGAAGTGGGCAGAGGCTAAAGAATTCCCTCTTCTATCTCCCTCGAAACATCTGTAATCCGCTTTCATGACAAGAAATAGCTGTGCCAGTGTGCTTGCTTGATGGTGCCGTTGTGGCATGCGGAGCTGCTTGTGTGCACATTGTTAGTGGGTTTGTGTGTTTAACAAGTGTTATAGCATTCCAGGAAGTCAGGAATTGTCTTTCTCAATGCTCTAGGATGGTCGAGAAAACACACAGAGAGGGCCAAAAATATACCTTAAAGGCAACGAAGAACAATACATGATAACAAACCCTCATGGAATCTAAATAAACTGCAAAGTGCATGCAGGGATAGACTCAATCTTTAATCGGATCCTTGTTACATGACAGCAGCAGTCGGAACATGCATTCAAAAATGGGCATAAATGGTTTTAGAGCAACAAACAGCGCTAAAATCGGCATGCAAACAGTGGGAGTTAAGTTTGTTCAACAATATCTGAGGCAGTGTGCATTCTTGGCCGTGGAAGTATGTCATATCATTATCACCAGAATATAGCCCTAGCCAATAAACTAGCACTGATTTAAGCCTGCAGCTGCTCCTTTTAATTTATCCTGCCATCCTATGAAACGTTCACCCTGTTTCGAACATTTGCATCGAAAGATGGCATGAAAATCCTGAAGAGCCTTCCCCAGCATGTGTGCATCTATTTTACTTATAAGATTGAACAGAGTTTGCCTGTGTGGTGCACCTGCATGTGGCTGGATCAGATGTATATACAGTCCTCAAAGGATAGCCACCAGTAACCAGATCTCCTCAGTGACAGTAACCTGGCAAAAACTTTGACTCGGCTGGACGCAAGAAAAGGAGAAGACGGGCATGGAGAAGAGACACATGTCTCTCTTTCAGACTTAACAAATCCCCGCAGGGAGAAGCTAAAATAATACACTCCTTCTCAAATGCATGCTGTGTTATAATAGTGCATCGTGGCCCACATAAAATCTGTCAAATTAACCCTGAGAGCCATAATTAGCATTCATACATGTATGGACTGTGAAGATATGTGAGGAGGATAATTGGTGACTATAAATTCATGGTACACTCTTAAATGTTTGATCTGAGCTTCTAAAAATTCTATTGCTATTTTGTCATCAGTATCATTTATACTTGTGTCTACAAATTGTAAGTCTTTTATATAGGCTTTACTGAGAACCACCATCAGACATTGTTTGCCCCGTTAAACTGATCTCAGGAGGAGACAGTTTTCTGTTTGCATGCTCCTCTGTTTGCATGCTCGTAGGCAGTTTTGACAGCGGAAAGGACATAGTCATGTAACGTATTTGGTTCGGGTTGATGTGTAGGAGAAGGCAGGCAGCAACAAATGAGTAAAAAGCAGAAAAGAGCAGAAAAATAATGTTTTTTTTTTTTTTTTTCCCAACCAGCAATATATGCATGTGTATTGCGTTAATAGGGTCAAGCTTTCATTTGTGGGCATGAGATAGGACAAGCACACTAAAATGGCACTCAGAGCACTCAAAATAGCTTAGCGAGGTTTACAGCATGTTCTTCATGTCTCTCTATGGAGAGGTTTAATGAGATCTAATGTACTTAGCTGTTACCTGTTGCTGCCATTTGTGCTCCTGCAGGGCATAGAGCACCATGAAGAACTTTGCCTGGTCAGTCAACCCACCCTCTACTGAGCCATCAATCTCCCCTCATCAATCCCATTCCTATTAATGGTATTAATGTGCTCTGTGGTGCTTAAACTTTCTAATCACATACTTGCTTTGGGACTGACTGTGGTTAGGGCCGCAGCAGATGACTGTTTTCCTTATTGGTGAATTCACTGATTAATTCCATGAAGGAGAGACTACTAATTTAGTCTATAAAATGTTAGGGAATAGTGGAAAATAGTGAAACCCAAACATCTGGAAGCTGGAACCAGAGAATAGTTGGTGTTTTTTTTATTTTTATCAATAAATGAAACAATTAACCAATAATCAGAATTATTGATAATTTATCCTCTGTCCATTAACTAACCAATTAATCAACTAATTATTTCAGCATTATCTGAGTATATTACAGGACACTGTTTAGCTATATACAGTTGTGGAAAGTAACTAAGTATATTTACTCAAGTGCTTTACTGAAGTACTTAAGTGCTGTACTCAAGCTACTACGTTATACCTCAACTCTACTACAACTACCACATTTCAGAGGCAAATATTGTACTTTTTACTCCACTACTTTTTTTATTTGACAGCTGAAGTTAGCAGTTATTTTTCACAATATTTAAATATAAAATCTATGATCCACTTATTAATATATGTTATCATATATTAAACTACTCAACAGTATATGAAGGAGTACCAGTTAGCTCCACCTCCTAGCTGCAAGTACTGCTTACATGATAATGCAGCAATAATATAATAAAATGACATCAACAGGAGACAGTCTATATAATGAAAACATCTGATTTTTGTTGCTACCATTTTTGTACTTTTGTTTCAATCTTCTGTAGTGATGACTGGTAATAATTTTGGTTTTGCAAACACATGCGCAGCTATTGCAGTATGTGTGTGCAGGTGCAAATTGTAGCGTTCACTCTGCTTGCAATCATATACCCTGTTAGCAGGATATGGTAATCTATTCAGCATTTGATGTAAAATGTAGCATGTCTTTAGCTGTTATTCTTTACATTTGCTGAATTAATTAAAGGCAAACACTGAACAGATTAGATGATTAAAATCAGGGGGCCTTGCAATATGTGCATGTTCGTGCATGGAAAAAGAAGAGAGAGTTGGTGTGCGTCCATGTGTGACGGGTATGTTGTTGTTGTTGTATCATTAGCAAAGAAATAGCTCAATACATCTCATAACCAAACACGGACGCAGCCCATAAAGCTTTCAAGGTTCTCTGCTTGATTAAAGCTGGAATTGAATCAAGGCTTTGACCTTCTTCACTAATGACTAATTAATGGCAATCAGCCCAGAGAATGGCCTCCTTACGCCCCTTCTTTTCCCTCATCCTGTTCTCACAATTAGCACCCACTCACAGACAATCGAGACAAGCAGAGGCTTTTTACACACTAGGCATATAAATATACACACTCAATCAAAAGTGCCCTGAAATCAACCCACAGTGTGTATTGTGTGCTAACGCATATGACAGCCCTGAGGCACTGCAGGTCTCAAGCTATAGAATCCTTGAGCAAATACCTGCAGAGAGCCCCACCCTCTCTACCTGTGTGGTTCGTTAAAAGTCTGCAGGAGTGGGTGGGGGAATGCTCCACGCTGGAATCAGCCATTAGGAGAGCAGGTTTTAATACCGCCAGGACTTCACAGTCAAATAATAACATGCACATTCTTTAAGTCACATGATATCACAGTCACATTTTGCCATACAATAAGCTCTGCATATACGAAGTCTGCATGTTCGCAGCCGTGAAAATTTAGACATGAGCGTGTGATTGAGTGTGTAAGTCTCTCTGCCTTGCCTGTATGTGAGTGTGTGTGTGTGTTTGCGTGTGTGTTGGGAGGTGAATCATTGACCCCTGGCAAGTGATGAGAGTTCACATCAACTAGGGTGACCTCTTCCTCCATCCCCTCCCACCCCCACTCTACCACACACTTCCTCTTTATTTTTTGCTCCCTACTCTCCCATCTCGCCCTCCTTTTCTTTTCTGCCACGACTTCCTGATCTGCGGGCTGAATAGTTCTCATTGTCAAAAGTTGCGAGTGGGTGCTCGCCAGTGTGTTCAGAATCACTTCCACCGACGGGAAGAATGGAAAAGAGAGAGAAAACGCGACTCTACTTAATGCCTGCAGCCTGCGTCGAACCCGCTGGAAATATAACATGTCAGGGAAAAGTTGAGTGGAATCATGAAACAATCCAGTACATAATCACCAGACTGTTTTTCTGTTTTTGTTTTTTCATACTTCACACTGCTTTGCCTCACACTCATGACAGATTCCAAAGGGTGATCATCTCCCATTCAAATGAGTGCTGTTTACGGCCCTATTTTCATATCTGTTTCAGTGTGTGGGCTGTTTATGCTAAAATACATCATAAATCATAGTCATGAGCCAACGCACAGATAAAACAAGACTTGGAATGAGCTCTCAGTGGTTGTGGTTTCACTCAGAAACATCTCAGTGTTACAAACAACTTTTTTTTAAGTAAATGTCCTAAAAAGATAGGAACTGTCCTCATCTGGCATTCAACTGATAGTGATTTACAGCCACCACTTTAGAATTGATGTGTTTATAGTTCATATTTCCACTGTTAACTATTTTCATACTAAAAGAAATTATGAGATATTCAGTGTTTAACAGATTGCTAATTTTGCAGGGCAGGAAAGCTGCAGTAAAGGACAACGAAAATCCCCACTGAAGCCAAGACTGATGACATTCTTTGAAAAGTGCAGCATTTAATATGGTAGACTGGGGACTTAGAATTAGAAATGCGCCAGTCACAACCAAAGTTATTAATTTTGTGATCTAGTCAAATATGCCCCCAAAAAATTTTATTTCACCCCAAATATATATTTTTGAAAGACTGTTACATGCAGCCATAGGCCAGGAGAAAACTCTTGGGATTATCAGCAGGAAAACGTACAGCCGATATCTGATACTTAATAAAAGATCATTAACAGATGAAATATATCTGCACAGAACTACACTGTCCTTAGTTGCATAAATCTCGATGCTCGACTGTTTGATCAGACTGGAAGTCTTTAAGAGAAGACAAGAAAGACTGTGGGAGCCCAGGGGACCGTTTGTTACTTGTACACTGTAGGGCTTCCTCTCCATGCGCCTCCCATCCAGATGTCTCCTTCATTCCCTGAGCCACATCTATTATGGAAACAATTTTCAGTCCTTCCAAATGGTGCTTTAGATATCTGTGATAACATAAAGACGGGTGGTGGGGGGGTGGGGGCTGTACAATTTTGTCCTCAAAGGCTGGTTTTAGTTGTTTCCTTGCAATGCCATGCTGTTAGCCCCCCACACACACACACACAAAAACAGAGGCACACGCCATATTTCTACTGCAGTAGTTAGACAGTGAGTGTGTCTTTCAGGGAGGAAAAGAAAAAACATCACATGATAAATGATGCATATAGTGTGTGACTCAGTGAAGCCTCGAACTCTCTCTCCACATAGAGTCTCATTAAAAATGGTTTAGCTGAGAAAAACACATACTCGACACTTATTTGGAATACTGTATGAAGGGTATGTTCAGTATGTACTCCACATGTTGCCAGTTCCATTTCCTTGTCTCTATGGATTTCAGCTCACACTCATACACACACACACACACACACACAGGCAAAAATCCTGATAATAGAAAAGAGTCATCACCTGGTTCAAGGGCAAAGTCGCCGAGTCAGACCAGAGTTCAGCTTTACGGAGCAAAATCACATCATGCTTTCTTGTCATTCAGCTGAATATAGCCACAGCGCTGACCAGGGCACGTCTTACTCTACACTCCTGTTTACCACAAAGTATAAGTTTGCCTACCAGTGGAACCGCCATTCGAGGCTCTTAACTGCGTTTCTCTCTAGATCTGACGGCCATCCCAGACCAATAAATTGTGTTTTCATCTCAAACAGTTTAGCAAGAGACGCGACAAGCGCCATGCACCATATAAGCGCAATTAAAGTGCCAACCTCGACCTTGCCTGACTGGCGCAACCGTGATCACCTGACTTTTGCATTACCGTGCTATTTTTTAGCTGGCACAATTTGCCAAAAACATTATTAACAAAGAGAAGCGGCACAACAATCAGATCTGCAGACTGGAGTCGAATGTCAAAGTCCGCGGACGCTTCGCACAGCTCGCGGACTGACAAGACGCTACTTCAAATTGGATGAGTTTGCTTTGTTCTAAGTGGTCTGATGGCTGATCAACTAAGAAACATGTCATGAGTAGACACAGCCAGGCAATGTACTGAAATTATAAGATAAGAAAACTTGATATTACCTGGGACTTTGTTCATTATCATAACATCATCACATTGTTTCAATGAAAACTGTTAAATGGTCCAATTTCTGAACACATTTGACTAGTTGAGTCTGAGTAAAATGAATGCTGGATTTCCACATTATATCAATAAGTGAAAACTCAAATTGTCCAGAAATATTGTCAATATTTTGAGGCATTAATTTAAAAAGTATTCCAGTATTTGAATGGGTAAATATCATTATTATGTCAAGTTTGTTGCATTATCCAAGATTTTTTTCAGGGTGAAACACTCACAAATTGTGTGGTTTGTGTCTACAATTAATAAGGAAATTATGATCTAAATGTTCTGATATTTAATGGACATCATGCCTCAGACAAAAGAGGAGACTACTGTAGCAACCGCAACAAAGATGTGACCAAAGCCCCTAATCCATTTTACGCAAATGTTCGCTTAAATGGTTCTGCCAATGTATCAGGTTAACCTGTTAATCTGCTGCCCGTGTCTGGGTCTGAGGGGCTTTGCACACAATCACTATGATGAGCCCTGAACTGTTCGCAGACTTAAGACACCGTCCATACCATTACCACACCACTCCAATCAGACATGCTTGCAATATCATTACATGACGTAAGGCAGACACATGGTTTATATTTTTTTAATCTGTGGAGACTGTTTGATACATTGACTTTGACGTAAGGTAAACTCAGACTCTAACAAGGTGCATATAGTCACACATATAGGCATATAGGAATAAAGAGAATATAAACAATATACAGCACTTACTAGCGATTCAGGAAATAAGATTGCTTACATTAGTTGATTGAGTTTTGTGTTACAGGTGGACAACAGACTTCTGGCAGATGGCTGACCTCTATGTTAGTCTTTGCCTTGCTGTAATAAGTTAAAACAGACTGGGGGCTTGTTCTTTCTGAACACGGCCAAACCAATCCAGCAGGGAATCAACCAGACCACCTCAGGTTAATCTCACTATGACCTGAAATGTCCATGAAGGATTAGGCCCAGTGTACACCTGCTACTGATTTTTAGCACACAATGTCACTTAGTACTGTGACGGTGCCATTTCAAAATCACAGAGTATAAAGCGTACCTTGTGAGACCAGGCTTATTTTGTTACAGAGCCGTAACATCCAAGAACATATCTATCTGATGAGGGCCTGTTTACCGATTCACTGGATAAGAGGCTGCTTTTTATGCAACATGAAGTTGGCATGTGTATAGCATTGCTGTGTTTTCCTTGTTTACAGTATACACTCAACATGCAGGACCTCTAAGTGTGACCATCACACCACAGCAGTTTCAAAAAACATTTTGTCCCCGTGAGCGCAGGCGTACACAGATCCAGACCAAATTACAGGTGCGCTGACATTTGCATGTTCTGATTCAAATGATTCATGTGCTGATTCAGTCAATCAGGACCGGGTCACCAAACATCAAAAATATCACATTTGAAATTTTCTGCAACAGAGGTTCTTTTTATAAGCTGTTTTGATGAGTGTTACGTGAATTTAAAGGGTCACTGCTGCAGTTTAGCATCGCCCTTCCATAAAGCTGGAAAACTTGTGAGACAAATTAAAAAACTAAATTTATGTAGCAAAGGCTCATACGTTCTGGCTTGGATCCCCAAACCCCGGCTCCTGCACTTCCCACAGTGCAACTCTATAACATTATGCTCCCCTTGCATGGTGTATTTTAAGTTTATTAAGTCATTTTCTTAGACTTGACAGAGCATATTTAGACCCACAAAGGGCCCTTTCATATTTTTTTTTTACTTAGAAATGGTTTACTTTGTGTCTATGTCTTGCTTAAAATGTTAACTGTCTTTCTTTTTCCTCTCCTTTTGTTTCTCTTCGTAAAACTTTAGAAATGGTGTGACATACTCACAGAACTCACAGACCAGCCTCCACCCTCTATCTGGCTCTGTATAGGCTTAAATGGGATCAAAGCCAGATGCTTGCCCTGCCTAGCGTGACACTAAAGTACAATTCCCATCCAGACCACACCAACTCCGACCACTGTTACAGCTGTCACTGTCCTCATAATCAACTGTCCTCTCAGCGCTTCAGCTGCTGTGGTGAAATGACAGCACTCTGCCTTCATCAGGCTGACTCATACCAAGCCTGTTCTCAGATGGATGAACATAAATTCACACCTTGATTTATGTGACTCTGGCAACTCTCACATGACTGCCACGAGGCCTTAATGACTCGTATGACATTAGGGTGTGAATGACCCAAAGAGGTTTGAATGTCTGGGACTTTCGAACAGACAGTAGGACTGATGAAGCCCCCTGAGTGAATGTCAAAATCTCTACAAGTGCAATCCTGTCTATGGTTTCACTTTGACCTGATGTTGTTCTGTCTGGATCAAAGCATGCATGACTACATAGTGAATGCTTTGATTGTGAGTGTGTTGATTGATTGTGAAATGTGACTGACTGTAGTGCTGCTGTTAATAAAAATAATGATATATTTGGTAAGATCTGTACATATTTGGACTTTACTACCTCTTTACCATATTGGTAAAGCAATTGTGCAGTTACCAGTCAAAATCCACTTAGAAGTCTGAGTCAGTTTAAAATTGTCTGTTTGACCGACTGTCTGTATTTTTCCCTGCTCTCTCAGTGTTAGACTTACATAACAATCCTGCCACTCATTTGCACTCTTTGTTTGTGTGTGTGTGTGTGTGTGTGTGCATGAGTGCGCACATGAGGAGACATTAATAAGATGAGCTGAAATGACAGTAAACAAGGTGTCAGTCATAAGATAAGAATTTAAACTTTAAATCATCATAGTTTAGTTGAGACACTTTACTTCCTCTCTGTTCTGCCATGAACTCAGTGTCACTTCACATACTATCAACAGAGAGGTCAACTAGAGCACACCAGCTCACTTTCTTACCATACTGCAGAGACTGCTGTGCTATCTCGCCCCCTTGTGGTCCAGTAGGTCAGCACCACCTGTGCATTTCCAGCAGGGGCCATAATTCTCGCTGCGTCGCACTTAAGTCCCTCGGCGGCACCCGTAGATTGACGGTAAGTCAGACGTGTATCTTCGCGTCAGACGGAAACTGTCACATCAAACAGCTACAACATGAACAGTCCTATGAGCCGTCGCGTAGTCGAAAGTTGTTACAGCGGGATTATCCACTGATGAATTCAAACGAGGATGTCATCCGACTTAACGTTAGACTTCGGAAATCATCAACCATATCCAGTAATGGATAGTGAGGCAGGCATCATGTCCATCGACCAGGGGGAGGAGTGGGGTAAGCATCAGCTACACTTTCTAGAAAGACACACACACACAGGGAGGCAGAGGCAGCTGTAGCTAGCTACTAGTGAAGCATAACTAATAGATGTGTCCTTAAAATACAACTTGTGACAAGTTTGCGCTTTCAAAAAACACTTTTGAAATTGATGTGATGAGTTTGTTTCCATACGCTTCAAGTCTTAGCATCCAGTTAGCATTTGCTAGCAGCAAGTGATGTGATGATGTAACATGGATGTAATATGTTAATAATATGACACTAGAGTGCTCTCCACACATTGATAACATGGTGTATAATCTGTGCTGTAGAGATGGATTGCTGCATTTGTTTTGGAGGAAGATGAATTAATGCATACGAATGAACAACGACAATAACAACAGCAGTAATGTTACGTGTTGTTATCCTGTGTCAGATACTGTTTCATTTTTTGATTGCTTTCGTTTTTGCCCTCGTCTTTACATGTTTCATTCTGAACTGACAGTTTGTTGTTGTGTCACTAGTTTACTGAGTATTACTGTCCACATAGGGACAATACATATTATTATGTGTGTGTTATTGAAACACTGTATACATGTAATCAAGCAACCAACAGTTATTTTCATTATTAATGAACCTGATGGGGTTTTTTATTGAATTTATCAGTTAGACCATAAAATGTGAAAGAAAGAAAGCGTGAAAACATTGTGATCCAGAATCTGTCACAGATTATACACCATATGAACAATGTGTGGAAAATATTCCAGTGTTATACTATCTACACATTATATCCATGTTACATTATCACATTACTTGCTGGCAAATGCTAACTGGTGATGTCTTAAAATTTCTTATTTTATCTGAACAAAGAGATTCAGTTTACAGAGACAAAGACAAAGCCAAGTGGACACAGACGTTTTAGAGGCTGAAACCAGCAAATGTTTGGAATTTTTGCTTTAGAAAAGACTAAGACGAGGAATTGATTATCAAAATATTTGCCGATAACTTTTCTGCCAAACAACTAATCAATTAATTGTTTTCAGCTCTACATACATGCATTAAACAATGCATGCAGTAGCACTGAGTAGTTACTCAAATTAGTTCTTATTAGCCAGGTCAGATCCATAAGAAACATCAATCAAAAGCCATGTATGACTGTGTACACTTGATGCTGGGAGATGTACTGAAATATTGTATTCATTACTTTTTGTAGTTGTTCTATATTTTCTCTTCATATCCAAAGTGATAATTTGTCTCTTGAGTAAACTCTGCGATGGACCATGAGTGGTTCGACTCATTTTGTGGGTTGTGTGCCTGTAATCACACAGACATTAGCCTGTTCGATGAGCTGGGCAACCTTGGAGACGCAGATGAGCTGCTTGAAGCCCTGGAGAATGCTGGCTATGTGAGTAAACTCATAATGTTGATATGCAAATTGTCAACTGAAATGTAGTCTTCCATGAAATGGTGCTAACAGGAAATGTGAGAGAAGAAATTTGATAGTTAACAGCAGCGCAGAGCTACTGATGCATGTGCAACATGGTAGCATAACATGTTATGCGAGGACGTGTGATATAGTGTGTAGATGTCAGGCAATAACTGCAGGCAATAACAGGAGTTTTATTGACTGCTTCTTGAACTATTGAGTTTACTGCCTCCTGTATATGACATAACAACTGTTTTCTCTACGCTTGGCAGATATGCATGCCTGGTAAACTAAAAATAAATAAAGTATTAAAGTGTGCTTATTGCTTACACTGTTTGATCAGACACTTTTATTTCCAGTTTGCATCCTGATAAAGTCCACTGGTTTAAAAAGCATGTGTTTGTATTCTCAGGCCAGTGAGGGTCCAGATCTGGACTTTGATATCGACATACCTGCATGGGATGCAGTGGACACAAGCAGCATCTGCACGGGTACAGCAGCACATGTTGACATCTGGTTATTGCATTTCTAAAGTCTAAAAGTCTGTTGTCCACCTGTTTAATATTCATACAATGTAACTTGTGTGTACACAGTGATGTGATTGTGGCAGGTTGAATATCATGATTTTCTGAAGTTACCTACCAGTCATAATATTTGCTAGAAAAGATGTATTTGTGTGTGCCTTTTTGTCCTTGCGTATCCAGATGGTGAGGTGAGCGTGGACTCTCTGTCACCTGCCCATACTCTGAGCTCGGTCCCTTCTCCCACCTCCGTGGAAGCCCTGTCCCCTTACTCCTTACAAGTAAGTCACTGTCTTCAACTCTTTGTCCTTCTGAGTTTTCAGCATTTGACTCGCATTTCCAATGCAAATTTTACCTTTGTTGTTGGTTGTGATTATTTACATATGTGCCCATCTCGATGCCTGGCTGGAGCAAATAAAACCCTCATCCAGATGGTGTCCAAACACTGACAGCTGCTCTTTGCTTTTGGATAGAGACTCACACACATACACTTGAGACACTTATTAACAAAATCCTTAAACACCTTGTCAAACTAATAATTTGATGTCCGCCTGAGCTGTGCCCCACCCCCTCGTTAAATAAAAGGTGCTGACAACATCAGCCACATTAGCATAATTTAGCAGGCAGATGTTCTCACAGTGTGTCAAAATAAGGACAAGGGTTACATCTTTGTCTGGCCCCAGCAAAGTCTGCACACATTTGTCTGCTCCCTGTCTGAATTCAAGGACACGTTTGTCTACTGGAGTCTTTGAATGTTGACAAGGACACTTGATCCATATTTAATCCAATGTGTCTGAAGTTTATGTATTACATATAGAGTATGTCAGTCAGTGTTGAGCAGTAAAGGTAAAGAATATTTAAGCCTTTCTAGGCTATGCAGATAGGGCTTGTAAGGTCACTAATTGTATTTCAGCTGCATTTTCTACTACTGGTAGCCATTATACAGATACAGATACAGAACCTAAGTCTTCTCTGCCTTCCTGTCCAGGATGAGGCCCTGTCACCACAGTCACAGCCCTCTCCAGTTTCCGTCTGCTCAGAGTCCAGTGGCTTTTTTGAAATCTCTCCATCTAAGACAGTTGGTTTGAAACCCAAGACAGCTCCAAAGAGGACCAGCCAGACCACACGAGGTGAGGCAGCATCCGCCACCGCACATCTGCTCTCTCAGATGTCATCTATATTTGTACTCTTTGTCCAAAAACCACGGGGAATTCTGCACCGCAATCTGGGTTTGCAGAATTCTGGTATCAAGAAAACAGAGATACAAGTAGTCTCTCATCAGAGAAAGAGGGAGTATTTAAAAAAAAAAAATCATGACGTCTACCCTGTAAGTGTAAATGCAAATTTGCTCACCCGAGCTTAGAGTCAGCTTTTCCTTGTATTCACTACAAATACTATTTTCTTATCTCACTCCTTCCATCCCTGTCCCTTGACACACACACCAGCCAAACCAGCTCAGCCAGTCAAGAGGCCGATTCCGATCGGTCCGAAAGTTTCCATCCAGCCCAGACCAGTGATTACAGCTGTGCCGCTGGCTCCCGCAGCAGCTCCCCTACAGGCCAAGACAATCATCATCCAGCCCCTGCAGACCACTGTGCTGCCTGTGGTCAAACCAGCTCCGGTCAGCATCCAACCAGCGCCCCCTCCAGGTCAGAGCTCATACTGCAACACATTGAAACACATTAAGACACATTGCCTCACATCATGTTGTATTGCCTCAGACCTGCGCACTGGACATTCTAGCAAACAGTGTAATGTTCTTTACTAAGAGCGTTTGTTTTGTTTAATATGGAAATGACACGATATTGCCAATGTTTGTTGTTAGTGATGAATTTGGTTGACGTTCGTGGTCACACAGTATTTAATCTGGTGTCTTGGCCAGCAGAGGGTGCTTTAACCTAAGTTTTTTCTCATTGGTGTGCTTCATACTTTACCATTGTACTGGATGGTCAAATAATAAGAAGTAAATGAGACATTAAGATGTTAGATGTTTACTTTTTGTTACCAAAATATATCCAAATTTGGGCTATATTTGAGAAAAATCAACCAACTTTGGGAATCAGCCATCATAAATACACAATCAAGAAAGTTTGTTTTATAGCCCACATGTAAACCACAGACTATTTAAGAGCTGCTGTGTGTTTCATGCATTAAAGTAATTATTGCTCTTGTTTTGTGGTCCCGCTTGCCTGGTTTACCAATCTGGTCCCCTCTGTGTGTTACATCAGCAGCACCTAGGCCAATATAAATACTTATGTCATTGCCTGGGACCCAAGTGGGTGGAGTATCTGACCTCTCTCGACTTGAATTTGAACTTGGCTCTGCTGTCTGACTGGTAACGGCCAAGATGGCAGATGGCTAAGGCCAAGACATCCAAGTTTAGGACCCCAGATGGAAGTCAAGTCAAGCCTGCTCAGTGTTATGTGTCTTATTGGTTTAAGATGCTCTCCTCAGTATTCACAGCTGATGAGTGAGGACTATGTGTCATGGAGATGAAAGAGAGAAATCAGAGATATTTATTGATGGGTTCGCATTTTATAGAGTCTGACGTAGGCAGTCGTGTATTCACAAAGAACAAACAGGCTGACAGGTGTTCCCAAGGCTTATAATTTCTTTTGACTTTCAGACTCTTGAATTCTTCTTACAGATGGTGAGCTTGGGCACAAGACAGAACACTGGCACCACATGCATTCATTAGCAGGACTTGCTAACACTTCTGCACTATTAGCACTGACAGGCTATTTAGTATTAGAGGTGAGGGTTGCTGGGTCGGTTTTGAGGAATGGTTCCTGGCACAGGCTTACTGGGAGCAGTGGACTAAATTGTGGGAGGCTCCTATATTAACAGGACATTTATAAACATGAACAATATTGTGTTTTGTTGAAGTTTTTGCTAGTTTCTTCCTTTCAGGCCTTAATGTCTTTTAAATGCGGGCACACGTGCATGTTTATGTGTGCTCATGCACATAAAACTCAAACAGCTCTCAGTTAGGAATGTGGAAGTTAAAGACCACAGGTCAAGATGATAAACATCCTCTCCACCTGTACTTTAAAAACATAGAGCCCCGTTAAAGGCAAGGGGTTAATGCAGGTCACCAAAGGTTAGGGGGGGTTCAAGGAGCTGGACTGTACCATCTGCAGCAAACAGCAGACTTCCAGCTTGTATAAAATTTTAGCCTGAATGTTTTTGTTATAGACGCATAGCAAGACAAATGTGGAATAAGAACATGCACACAAACAACAAAATAAATTGATACTCATAATCATAGTCAGCATTAATCAATGTTAATCATACAGTAAAAATATGATTATAGGATAACTATCCCATGTAATTTAAAGCATTTACAGTAGCGTGTGTGTGTGTGTGTGTCACTGTTAATGTTGTTTACAGTACTGTATTTTGGGCCTATAGTTAGCCTATATAAGCCTGGGTGTTAAACGCTGCTAACGACACATGCCCAGACAGGTGTTGTGCAGAACGTACATTTCGCCGACAGCCAGAACAGCCACATCAGGATTGGGTCACTGTAATGTAATGTATTCCTGCACAGTTGTGGACGAAATGTGTGAGGTGTGTGTGTGTGTGTGTGTGTGTGTGTGTGTGTGTGTGTGTGCGCTGCGGCGCCTAGGCTGAAAGAAACACTCCAGTCTGAAATTGTGAGGTTCAACAACCTCCCATTAGTAGGATGTGGAGGATTTACAGGAGGGGACCTCAGGAAACATGTAGTGATTCTGGATAGAGAGGAGGTCTCCACATGTATCCCAGTAGAAGTTGATGCTTTAGGTCTTTAGTTTCTTTTGCCTCAGCCTGTGAGTGTTTTCAAAATCTGAGTGTTTGGTTGAGTCAGCGAGAAAAACAATCACCTTGACATATTTCCTGGACAGCTACAAGAGAGGCTAATTAAAAACATAACAGCTTAACAAAAGGTTACATCAGATTGTTCAGATTCTTCTGTAGACTCACTGTTGCCTCATTATTTGACACTCTTGCAGGAAGACATCTATCATTGTTAGTAAATAACATTGCATTTGTTGTTTTACCCAGTGATCTAAACCAGTTACCATATGATGTGAAGAAAATCTGTTAACATTTCAGCCCAGTGACTTTTGGTGCATGTTTTGTCACCATCTGTTTGCTCTTGCTATAATGTGTAAACCTGCTTTTGTGTTATGTTATGCAGAAGGAAAACTACTGTAAATGCATCTATAAAATCCTATTGTTTCTCACAGTGTCAGATACTAATTTTTATTAATTAGCCGTTTGCTGACAATGCAGGGCACATAGAAGTCCCTTTATAATGTATCTAATTGGGGAATTTAAGAAGAGTTTATGCCATGCATGTCAATTGAAAACTTGTTTCTGCTTTTTGCTCTACACCTGTGCACAACTCACAGCAATTTTACCTCTGTGATTATGAACTGCAGGTTTCGTGTAATCGAGGCCAAAAGGTGAATTGCAACACAAATAACCTTTAGCACTGAATATCACAGGTTGACAGTTATTCCACCTGTGGAGCATGCCGCAAAGAGTAGGTGTTTATGACCTCCAGCAAAGCTGCCAGGCGACACACCCCCACTTGTTAAACAAAGCCCCTCCCATTTGGATAGGTTAATGGTCTATCACACACCTCCCGAGTAACCCTTGGATGTTGAAATGGAAAAGCAGTGTGACAGTGCTGTGCGCGTGGGGATCTGTTGCTATTTTCTTGTCAACTTTCTTTTTTTTTTTTTTTTTTTTCCCACCATTCCAAAGTTAAGTTGAGCAGGAATTCTTCCTTTCAGTAACACCCTGCAGCATAATCATGCACAACACGATTCGCACCCAGGACTGTTCTAGTGGTCAACAGCTGCCCAGCCTGCCACTGTGCAGAGAGTTACATGAACAGTTGGGGGCACAGCCCTACTTATGGGCACCTTGGGCATTTTTTTTCACATTGACTTTTCCCACCAACTCTGTAAACAGTTTGAGTTAGAACTCAGTGTTAGTGTTAACTCTCCCACCCTTTCATGTAAGTTTTATGTCAAATGCTACTCTGCTATTTTTTTGTCCCCTGCCCCACATTTCCTCCTCAGCCTCATGTGGTACTGACAAAGAAAGTCTCTTGCTCCCACTCCCCTGGTAACTGCCAGCCTGCAGCGCTCCAGGCTCAGGCTAGTGGGCACAGCCCCAGATCCAGCTGGGAGACAGAGGGGTTTCTCAGAGACAGAATACAAATACAGCAGGGATCCAAATAACTTAATCACCAGAGGGGCTATATTAGGCCCAGGATCTTAGAGGCCTACCTGGGAGGTCAGGTTTCGAGAAGGGTAAAGGGGTAGCTGGGGACCGATGAATAATGAAGGTGTGTTTGGGTAGTCAGCCATAGGTTGTGTTAATTGCTATAGGTCATGTCAAGATATGTGCTATTTGTGGTTAGCAGGCCGGGACCAGATTTCAGCTCTGCTCATACGCTCACTGGAAACAAACTTTTAAACTGCTCTTATTTATTGTTCATTAATTGTTTTTCATATACATATTTTTGTGCTACTCAGAGTTTGACAGTGCTGATGTGAAAAGAAAGCCTGTATAGACAAATCTAGGAATCTAAACAGAAAATGCTGAATGTCATCTATTTATTTGCAGGTTAAGTTATATGTAAGACTCTAATTATATAATTAAGACTGACTACAGTTGGACTTGTTTCTTTACATTAAGACCTGTAGCAATATATGCCCTAGTGTTTATGTGTGTGTCTGAGGCGAAATTATTTCTCAAAGAGTGACACGCCTCAGAAATACATCCTTCTTTCAGGTATAGAATAGAGGCATTGGGAGAGACCTCTGACCTCGAAGACGTCGCGTAAATATTTCAGGCGTAAAGTCCGATCGCGTACCGGCGCTCTCTTTACAGTGACGCAGAGGTGCTGTTAACTTCGCGACACATCTTGAACGTGGTTCGTTTATTATTCCGTCACTGTAGCAAACTGGCGAACAGCGTGCCAGGAGCCCTCCCGTGAAAATAACAAAGTTGACCCCAGCTTTCATGTCAGGCCCCTTTGCTTCTACCATTTACTTTCTCAATGTTGTTCATCTTTACAGGTTCCCCTGCCCAGACTTCTCCTGTCTTCTTTCACTTCTTTTTTTTAAGGAGTTTGACCGTGTTTTTCAGGGTACCACATCCTACAAACAAGTGGGTGTTGTTATAAAGAACTGAAAGAATTGACAGAGCAGATGTTAAAGCTCTAGTGTGGAAACAGCAGTAAAATATGGATAAGCATCTATAACATACTGCTGTGTTGTTTCACATGCCTAAATGTGCATGTTTTTTTTCCTACTTATCCTCTAGAAACTTGTTTGGGTGGTTTCACACAGAGATATTGCCTACATGAATGAAAAGCCGTTTTTGACCAAATGCCCCTGAGAGCATAGATAAACATGATGTCACACCAGTGAGAGGAACCAATGATCTACAGCCCAACAGGTGGCTCAGGCATTTCACTGCATTCTCACAATAACCGCCCCTTGTTCCTGTTTGGATAGGTGTCGAGTGGATGAAGGATGAAATAGGTGACTCCACATGAGTAATACCTTTGCCAAATGTTATTCTTGTGTCTTTGTTTCTGTCTCTCTCTTTCACTCCAGTCGAAGTTGTCCCAGAGGCAGCAGCGCATGATTAAGAACCGCGAGTCAGCATCCCTGTCTCGGAAAAAGAAGAAAGAGTATCTGCTCTCGCTGGAGGCTCGCCTGAAAGTGGCGTTGTCTGAGAATGAGGCGCTCAAGTGTGAGAATGGCAACCTCAAGAGACAGCTGGAGGGCCTGCTGAGTGAGGTGAGAGGCTAGAAGCCACTGCTTTGCTGATACTTCCTCACAGGCTGCGGCCTCTGCACAGATAGGGATGCATGTGCACAGATGAAACACCTCGAGAGTGAAAAGTAACGCAGCAAAACTTGTGAGGAAGTCAGCAAAGACAAAAACTGTGCATTCACACAAGATTTGTAGTTTGTGATATAATGTGGTTTCTTCCTTTTCCCTGCAGAACACAGTACTAAATGCGACAGCGCCCAAGAGGAGAGCCGTGTGTCTCATGGTGGTTTTGGTGTTCCTCATGCTAAATGTTGGACCAATGAGGTGAGCATGTGACAGTGATTGTCTGTATGGCTTCAAGTGCCTTAAGACAGTAACTGCATTTACTGTCCAATGGCTTACATTCAGTTCAAACCACAAGAACGCGGATGAAGGCAGATACTGTAGCTCAGGATAGAGGAGGATTACTGGTAACATATTGCGAATGCACAAGTATTTGATTACTGGAAGAAAACAAATGGGAAGCCCCATGACTCATTGTGGGAATCACGCTTCTCATGTAAGACACTGCACAAAAAAAGTTTATTGAAAACAGTGCAAAATGTTTTGCATTGAAGCAACATGTTCTTTTTTTCCCTCAAAACCTACCTCATCTATATCACTGTTGACAAGGTTGTTAACACACTGGCCTAAAAATAAAGGCTGACAAATAACTCTCTGACTGTCTTTTTCCCACCAACTGGCTTGTTAATGTTATTATTAAGGGATAAAAGTGATGCAGTCGTTGTTTCCTTGTGGCACAGTCCATAATACTGTAGTCCAGTAATGCACATACTGTACAAGTCCAGACCAGCTGATGATTAATACTTCATCCATGCCATATTGCTCTTGTGTGTATGCTCCAGTCTTTTGATGTTGTTGCCAGAGTTTATAGGACTTCATGACTAATGGGGGAATAAGTCTCGAAACAACCTGCTCAGTTGTGGGGGAAAGTAAACATTTACCACTTAGAAATGTAAAAGAAAATCATTTTATGCCACAAAAGAAGTATAAAACATTTGTGTGTGGCAGTTTTTCTTATCTCTACATGTAATATTACTAATTGTGACAAAATAAGAAGAGTTATATAAAACTACACTGGGGAAAGAAGAGCTTAATTCCACCCAGCTAGCAGATGGAGGGATTGTGTAATTCCTCAAACTCAAGCTCAGTCCACCTCCAACTATAACGACAGATTCTCTGTTCTCATGTTATAAAAATGTTTGTTTTCTCCCGGGAAGAACTTTTCTCCACAAAGATGCAAGCGTCTACTTGTTGGACTTGTTGGCTTTGATAGCGTGCATGCACTCTGTGCTGGGAATGTGTTCTTTCAGCCGTTCTCTAGAGCTTAAACATGAAAAAGTTTCTTGGGACCCATAAATGAGTTTGCTTTTGCGACTTTGAGCGGTATTCACAGTAGCTAAACTCTGTGTGTGTCTGTACCTGTGCTCGCATATCTGTGTGTTTTGTGTTCGGGCTCTCCTCTGGAATGTAAAATATGCCCGCTTTTGAGGTCAGATCCCTTTGAAATGAAAATGCCACCCAGTGTAGTAATACTGTTGAAAGAGACTGTATTTTTGCTTGTGTGTGTGCCCCGTCGTGCTTTGGGTTATACAGTCTAGATCAGAGTTCAGATTCTGCTTGTGGCTAAAAACGAAAAACCCTCCTGTGCACAGGATGTGGGCCGCATGGAATTCAGTGGTCATTTGCAGTCCAGTACCAAGCTCTTCTTTTCAGTTTGTTTCCTCCATCTCCAGTGTCTTGGTTTTACCTCACCTGTCTCTTTTCCTCACCTCACCTCACCTGTCTCGTGTGTCATCAGTTTGTTTCAGGGTGGCCCGGGCTCCAAGCTCGATGTTGTTTCCACGCAGCACAGCGGCAGACACCTGCTGGGTTTCTCCCCGGAGGCAGAAACTGAGGTCGTGATGGGCCCAGAGACCCTCGGCGGCGGCCCCTCTGACATGGCCGACAGGTAACGAGCTCAACCTCCCACAACACCTTTCACAACACTGTATTTAACCACCATGTCAGCGGACCAGGATACACCTGCGCCTGGGCTCGGTCTGAGCTGGTACAGCTCATTACGGCACGCATAAACACATGCGCCAGCCGATTACCAACTCTGTCCAAATGTCTGCCTTTCGAATGCCTCCAGGCCCCTGGCTAGTTGGCTGGCAGTTGTGCTTGGAGTAACAAGGTGGGAAATTGGGGTCAGGCCTTGTTTGACATCCAGCTTTATATTGCTGGTAACAGTTTGTTTTCCTAAAGTGTTATATATTTTTCTTTCTGCACTAGAGGCCAAGCAGTCTCATTTGTAAATTGCATAAATATCATTCTTGTTTGGTACATTACCTGCACCCCCACGAAAATAATATTTTGCAAGGTGGTCAGAGCATCTGATGTCTGCATGACATTGCTAGCCTGTGTTGTGTCAGATCGCCGTGTAGGGTATGTCACATGTTAATGCAAACCATTCACCTGTAATATCAGGTTTCCCGGCAGCATTAAAACCAGCGTGGGCAGGAAGGAACACATTAGCCTTTACAAAAGGGGGTGACAGCACCAAACGCAGCAGAGGGGGGAGGACGACGGGGGAGATATGCAACCTAATCTCGGGGTTCCACTGAAAAAGGAAGGTGTGTGTGCGGGAAGGTTAACACGGGCCCCTCAGTTAGAGTTATGATCAGGCCTCTGTGGTCTGACATGTTGTCTCGCAGAACCATTTCCAGGACATTTAGAGACGGGAACGCGAGGCGCAGTCGACGTTTTGGCTCAGATCAGGGAGGCCCAGGGGAGGGATTACGTCGTTGGCAGACGTTTTCCTTAACAAGGCCCCCTTGCAGGTGGGCACTGACTGTGGACAGTCTACATCAGCACCTCATGGAACATGATCATTCACTCACAGAGAGGTATAGCAGTTGTAATTAAAGTCACAGTAACAGTTGAGGAGGAAAGTCATGCAATGTGCTGCTAACCCATAATGTGTGTAAACCCACCCTATGGTAACAACCGAGGCTTTGGGCTGTCACTGTCAATAATCAGACTGAGTGTGACCTCCTGGGCGGTACTGCTCAGTTCTCTGTAGCATGTTTATAATAATTCTGAGCTGGATTTATAGCAGCATGTGGTCCTATCAAGCCAAAGTCTTTGCACTTCCCTTCTCAGTGCAAGTCAGCGTTTTCGTGCGCACATTCACTGAGTGAAGTTCTGCCACCTCTGCACATGTTAACTCATCAGTAACCAATGAAACTCAATAGAGATATAATTGTCCCCATATTGAAGACATGCTGGTCCCTTCATGGCACCCTTCTGCCTCCCTTTACCAAAATGACTCTGGATGTTTCACCTCTGTCTGATGGCAAGCAGCCATGTTGGCTCTCAGTTTGCATTCAAAGCATATTCTCAACATGTGGGGAATATTTTTATCATATTGTTATTTGAAATTCTTACACTGATTTCATAGCCTCTGAACAGCCTTGTAAACTTATCGCCTCTCTCTTCGTTTAACAGCCTCTGTCTGCTCTTTCTTTCTGCCGTAGCTCTGAAGACAAGGCCCTGATGGTGGTGAAGGATCCCATCTTCCTCCGTCCTCCTCCCCCCTGCCAGCCTCCTATTAACAGGACCAAGTGCATAGAGTACGTTATGAACTCTTTAACGTACTGTATGTTCAAGTCGTCTTTTCACATAAGACCACAAAATCAACTAAGTCGTACTGAGCATGTAAGAAAATACACTGTGTTAACTTTGAATGACAGGTTGGCCCATGAGTTGAGGGGTTGGGTCCATCGTCATGAAGTGCAGCAGACCAAATCCAGGCGCATGAGTAACAGCCATCACAAACCCACCAGGACCATTCTGGTAAGTCACAGCAGCATGATTTGGAAGACTGGGAAAAGTATGTAATGGTCTGTGCAAAAATTTACACAATGGTCAGTGTTGGCATTAAGGTTCACAAACCAAAGTTCACATGTATTTCAAGCCATTACTTTCAGTGTAAATGGTTTTTTGTTTTTTTTGTCAAACTGAAACCTCTCTTTCACCACTGGTTCACCTCTCCTCACACCTTCCCTTTTTCTGCCTCTCATTTCTCTTTATTGGCCCAAGTTTAATCCGGCAGCCCTGAGAAAGTAAACACAACACTTAGAGGGGAGCTGTAGGATTAGTGCCCCCTGCTCCTTTTTTTCCATCATTTTTTTTTTTTTTTTTCAAATTCAAGTCCAATCTACCAAGAGCTGCCCAGTTAGTATATATATACCTGTTCTCCATATTACTAACAGAAAGGTCTCCACCACTACACACTCATTTAAAACTTCATAGTAAATGTTCGTGTTCACGTTTAACATATGAAACTCTACAATACAATAATATTCATATAATTAACAGGTAACTATATTTTAAACTCTATTTCTGCTGATTCAAGTAATTCAACATGCCCTTTTGTCTAAGGCACGGTTTGGCAAGTTTTAACCGATAGCCGTTACCCTATGATGTGAACAAGAAAAGTTAAGATTTCTAAACTACATGGGATTTATTTAGAGATCTTGGGACTGGAATGGGTGTGTTGATGTCTAGATGTTTTGATATGATGGTCGCTAGTAATGTTTTGAAAGGAGTCTGTGTTTATGTGTTAGACAGTGTTGCCAGCAGTTTATCCAGCTCTCTCTAATGGTTACTTGATGTGATTATAAAGCGATCATAGTTAATTTTCCCTCTTTTTACCCTAACAGAAAACAGAGAATAAGGAGGCTGCCCAGATTTTGACCGTCCAATACACAGAAACCGCTGAGAAAAAGTAGGTAAAGATCTATTACAGTGCCTTTATGTCAGATTTAAACTTCTTTTTTTTAAACTTACAAACAATTGTCATTTGTTTTTAAAGCTGCAACAAGCATTTTTTGACAGCTAGAGGGCAGAACATACTGTAGCTATCCGAACAAATTCACAACAACCACTACTTGGGTGGTAAACCAGCAGTGTGTGGTAAACTAAAACGGTGAGCTGAAACCTGTTTATAGAGTTGCAGACTGTAGTGTTTATTGTCAGCGGGATCCGCAGGAGTAGATAACTGCAGCAATTGAGTTGTGTCCATTACGTAAAGCAACTATAGACATAACAAACTGGTATGTTTCATTGTTTTAGAGTTGTATTTGACTAAAGTGGGTCTTTAAATGCAACATTTCTGCTTCTATTTCCACATTTTTGGAGTGTGTCCACTCTTTGGTTTTTACGACGGGACCGATTTATGATACAGTGATTTTTTTTTTAAGAGTGACCCTTGTACACTGCTTCAGAGGTTTGGCAGTCAGTAAGAACCTTTTCTGTTGGACTGTGCTGTGTGGTTTAGATCAGACAGATGGAGTCAATAGCTCTTTGGCCACCTACAGTTTTTTTTCCTAGTTATAGCTCTGGCTATGAAACATTCAGCAATTGACCTGTGGGGAAACCGGTTGGCCAAAATGAAAATAAAAATACACAGAAAAGTCCAATTTCAAGCATGACACTGAAGTTTTATTTTGGTTTTTATCCTTATGTCTGTGACCTTTACACTGCATACTATGTGTTTAGAACCACTCATGCAGCAGTAGAGTCTGCCTCTACGTTGTGTGTATATTGGGGTTAAATGGACAGAAATATCAAATAATCTTGGTGTTTTAGTAGAACTCTGAAGAATTTAATCTGCTTGAAATTTGCCAGATATAATACTGATTTCTGTGGAGTGGAGTGTGGAGTATCAGCACTTAATCAGAGACATACAGTACCATTTTTGAAACACCCATATCAGCTGAACCCCAGTTTCCATTTGGCTTTCTCTGTCTCTCTATTTCAGAATACTTTTTTTCAGTGTTCTTCATGTTTATCTGCAATCCTGTAATTCTTCATTTCCCAACAGAAATCCTGGCAGCGAGCTGCAGGTGTACTATGCTCCTCATCACACATACAGTGACTTCTTTGATGAGATCAACCGTCGTGGTGACACTTTCTACGTGGTATCTTTCCGCAGGGTAAGTTTCAACCTGCCTGGGGCATGACACCAGTCTGACAGGAGAAACCGCTGCTGGTCTCCACACAAAATCTGACGCAGCAGCTAATTGGTCACATAAAGTAAAATTAGAGGAGATTTTGAGGGAAGTTTTCACAGCTCAACACTAATCAAATTTCATTCAATTTTTTGTCCGCCATGGGATTTCCTTTTCACAAATTAACAATAAAAAGTGAATAATTGATTATAGTAAGAGTAACTTATGAATCATCAGTTATATGTAATAGGTCTTTTCCTCAATAGAGTGGGATGGTTTGAGAGGAAAGAGGAGGGTGGGGGAAGGGATGAAATGCACATGCCCAGGGGTGTAACTACCCCTTTCCAGTCCAGTTTCCTTGGTCCATTTGCAATCATCAAGACCATGTTTTAGATTTTGAGGCATGACCATATGTCACTGCCAATCTTTTTTGGTCGTTATTCATTTGACCATTTTTCCACATTTGAGACTCTAAACCTGTTTTTCATTTTCTCTTGTGATATGATTAATTCCTGGACATCACATACTGAAAGAGTTCGTTGATTAGGTTGGGTTTGTTTCCTTTGAGTACTGTTCTTTCTTCCCAAAAAGATATATTTTTTCAGATCTTTCAGCCTTAAATCCTTTTGTTCAAGTGCAAACCAAACAAAAATAAAACAAATTTGCTGGCATTACAGTATGTCTTTCATTATTACAGGAACTTGCTGCTCCATCTATTGTCATTTATCTGTGCCAAAAAACACAAATTTACTTCCAAAGTTTGTTCAAAAGTAACATAGATTTTGGCTTACACACAGCCTTGTAAACCCGAATCACTTATTGCTGATAATAGATATGTTTCTTATCAAGAACACATGTGGTCACTGTTCAACAGAGATGGATCAAGTATTTCATATCACATTTAGAACCTCTAGATACTCTGGGCGATGTTAAGCTCTTAAATCCTCAGGATTACTCAGTGGGTGGGAGTTTTGAAGCATGTGGTCAAAGATCAAGACCCCTTGTCATCAGGGAAGTGACAGAGTTCTGGCTCTGAGTTGGCATGGTGACAACAGGGACAATGGCAGCAATGGTTTACCCGATCTGAGGGCCTCTGCAGGTCAAGTAGCCGTCCTTCAGTTTTGAGCAGCTTTGTGTTGCGGAGGAGCAGTGAGTCTGTTGTAGTTAAGCCAAAATAAAAGTAAAATGAAACTTTGTAACTTAGAATAACTTTACAATGGAAAAAACTCTCTCACACTAAAGTTTTTAATCAAAGCATTTTACAAAATAATAATGTGTAATTCCTGAGGTTTTATGCTTACTGACCTGGTAAGGTAAGGAGGGCTAGGAAAACAAGCTCTATAATTATTTAAAAGCTTTGATTATTTTGATATGAATATGTAACGCTGTAACTAATAATTCTTTTCATAATTACATTTGGCCCACAAATTAAATCAGAAAGTGGTGGATAATGCCAAAGCCAAAGGCAGTGATTAAGATATTGAGTTTACAATCACTTAAGATAAGGAAACTGCAGAATAATTGGTGTTTTTGCTTGAAAAAATGACATAAATGATTAATTGTTTATGAGAATAGTTTCTGATTCATTTTCTTTGGTAGATTTTTGATTTCATTTTACTTATTTCCTCCAAGTCCTGCCTCCCTTACTACATACCTGCTCTGTTTGGATGTTATTTGTACAGTATTCAAGTGCTGAAGTGAACTTATCCTGATTTTAGTGAGCAGCAAAGGGTCTGAGTAATCAAAGACACGTTATTGGGCATGACAGAAATATCTGAAGAGCCTAGATTACCGACTTCTTATCAGGTGTGACCCTTTTAATTCTTACAGATCTTAATTAGCTTTTCTCAGTCACTTTATTTGCCTGTATTTTGTTTCCTAGGTTTCTGTGTGTGTGTGTGTGTCTGCAAAAGTGGGTGTGCATTTGTTTTCCTGTTCTAGTCAGAATGATGTTATTACAAGACTGCCAAAGCTCTGGATTAAATTTGGAATTTGTTTATATTGTAAAGCCAATCACTACCAATTTTGACTTTTGTCCCTTCAGGCAAATATTTTTCACAGAGTTCATCATGGCCTGTTGTTGCCCTCGCCAATGGTTTAGGTCACTCTGCAGTATGCTGCACACTCAGACATGGGCACGCTTAGGTCAAGGTTACTTTGAGCCCTCGGCAGATACATTACCACCTGTGGTTTTGTTTAAGTGTGAAATGAGGTGAGGTGATGGAAAACGTAACTTAAAAAGACCAAACTGTGGAGCTGCTCTTACTCTGCCGTCATTTTGCGGTCTTGCTTCACTTCTCGTGCTGTTTTAGCACCTGTGGCTTTATGTAAGTGTGCATTGAGGTGTGGTGGTGGAAACACTGGTTGCTTTCACTGTGGACCATGTCCAATAAGGATCAAGGAAAATTCACCTGTTGTCATGGCAGCTACAGCTGTTGTGTCAGCTTGACAAGCTCGTCTGTCCCCTGATGATGAGCAGCAATGTGGTTGGTGATTCACTACCTCCCACCACTCTCCAGGCACAGTCGAAGCACTCTCTCATTCATTTTTAGCATTATAATAATCCCATTGGTGGTTTGCAGCTTATCCCTAATGCCTTACAGTGCCATGAGCATTTATGACAAACCAAACTGTTTATTCAGATGAAGTCATTCTCATTGCTCAAATCTCTGAGAGATTGGTAACCCTATATCCCAAGCCTTCTACAATGCTTCATCTTGTCTTCTAACATTAATCTTTTTCTTAACCTCAGACCATACTCCCTCCTGTCATCACCTTAACACCCCTCAGAGTGAGTTTGCAGGCCAAGTGAAGTTAATCAGTTTTCAGTTGGTCTCTTGGTAGTAGGAAAGCCACAGAAAGCTCCATTCTTGCAGGTAATGGAGACCAAAACGTTGAAGTTACCTATCTTAATTTACTCTTCTCAAAGGTTCTGATATAGCAGCAGCTCTTTCATCAGTCCATAGTAAAGTTCTTAAGTAGTCCTTATCATTTTAATGTTGTGCTCATGCTTCTGTGCTTCATCTTCTAATGTCCCATCTAATTTCTAAATTCCATTAAGTCCTTGTTTGAATGTAGTTGGCTGGTTCTGAATTTCTCCAGTGATTTGCCTCATGTTGGTTTCATTCATTGATTGTGGTGGAGTATATGGGCTTCGTTTTACTAGTTTTGCTTGCCTGTTGTGTTGCCTTGAAACATTCAATAGATGCATTCCTTAATTTTCATTCACCACTCTAGTATTGCATCAGCTAAATGATGTAACTCATAATTTTGAATCTGTTATACGAGCTACAGCTTTGTGTGTGTGTGTGTTGTCGGGGAGGGGTGTTCATGTGTGTTAACACATTAGCATTCCTCTCCACCGCATCTCTTCTTCTAAGAGGATGTGTTCAGATTAAAACCTTTCCTCCCATTGTCTAATGAGTTGCACAAAAGCTATTTTTAATAGCGCCAGTAACTGAAGTACTTTGCTGGTTAATGCCATTTTGATCTCAGACTTCAAGTGGATTAACAAGTTACAGTAAGTGCTTCAAAATGGCCCAAGGTGGAGCTTTTAATTGTTTAGGCGATGGGGGTGAGGAATGAAAAAAGTGCTCAATTTGAAAGAGGTTTTTATGGAAATGATTGCCTTATGCTCCAACCTTTTAACCTTCCCGGATGACCCTTGCGTCACTGATAAACTGTAGGTGTTCCAAGCTCTTCAGTAGGTCTGCTGTTTAGAGTTCCAGCTCCAAATCTTGATCAACAACTGGCAAACGCATGCAAACAAACATTTTATTTGCTTCCAAATTAGTTGTATTTTCCTCTTAATGACCTTCTCTTCTTTGTTCTCAGGATCATCTTCTACTTCCTGCCACCAACCACAATAAAGGAAGTCGACCCAAGATGTCTGTGTTGTTGCCAGCCATGAACATAAATGGTAAGTGCTGCAGCACAGACACAACAGTTGGGGAGTTTGGTCAGTCAACACAGTGTAGCAGATGAAAGGCAAGCTGGGAGCCGATTCAGAAACACGTCTACCCACAAGAATGCATTACTTGTGGCCTAAGACACTTGTGAGGAAAAACCTCTAGGACCAAAATAGAGCACTTTTTGCTTTTTAAGCCTATTAAGGTGATACTGATGCTTTGTCCTCCTTTAATGTTTTTCTTGTTTTTTTACAATCTGCCCTCCTGGAACCAGAGTTTATGTTGTATGTTGAACTTAAATGCAGTTTTAGTTGTAGATTTTCCTTGCCAAAAAGTTTCTTTGACATCTGGCATCTTGATAGTAGATGATCTTTGCTCCTTCCCTCCCTCAGAGTCCTTTGTGGTTTCTGTTATGTTCTTCAGCCTCTTACTATACTCTCTGCTGCATTTAGCAAAGCTGTAAAGTGTCTGTACAGCCACTGACCAAACCACACACAGACACAAACATGAAAAAAAAGCTTTTTCAATGTGGTCATTTCCCTTTGGCCTTGATTTTGGACTGAAAATAATGAAAGAGGCCTGGACAAGAGACTTGTATTTTGTTAGATGTTCTACTATAAAATATATCAAACGTATTTTTATTATCTTGCTATGAATTGAGGAATCGCTATCAGTCTTCTCTGTTCATTGATTTTAGCCTTAAACGTTGCTTCTCTACATGTTACTTGACATGAAGAAAAAGGTGGAACTACACCACAAGGGCAGTGGAGCACCTGGACAATTTACAGTGCGCACATACTAGGGTCTTAAGAAAGAACTCAGCTGCGACAATACTTTCTACAACATCATCCAGACATTATTGGTGTGGAGCGGCCAACTCCAGCAGTAACAAGCTGAAAGCTGGATTAATGCAGACCAAGCAATTAGCCCCTACCAACAGGCACATTTTGAACAGACACTACAGTAGTTATTTTAAAGAAAAAAAAAAGCCCTGATGTTAACCTAAAAGCCATTGCCCATGCAACTGTTTTTACCAACAAGGGCAACAATTTGTATTTGTACAAAGCACCCAAAAAAAAAAAAAAAAAAAAAATCCAAGCCAGTGTCATCCAGACCTGTGGTTCCTTTCCAATCTGTGTAATAAACTTGTGCAGAAGTAATAACTTGTGCAGCTTTGATACATCTGCTACCTGCAAGCAAGGCAGTGTCGCAGTTGGTTTCTGGTTATGTGTGTGTTTGAGATCAACGCTTTATTTTTCTGGTGAATATTGGAAAGAGATAGAGTTTTTACAGTTCATAGTGTCATTATGTGTCCTCTTCAGCCTGCTAAATGTGAGTTTGTGAGTATGTTACACGCCAGTCATCATTGTAGAAATATTATTCTGGACACGTAGGATTATAGTTTTTAAAACAGCCTGCAGTGCCTCACTTTGTCCACAAACTCTTTTATATAAGCACTTTGGTTTGAGCACACCAGACAAACCATTCACTGTCATTGTGGCACATAATGGCTGCCTGCCAGTGATTAAAAAGTCTTATTTTATTTTCAAGCAAATGCAGAACCCCTTCAGATTGTAGAGCAGGGACATAGCCCATCTAGACTGCTTCATTTTCCTCTTAAAGAGCACAATTGCTGTTCACAGCTTGTCAGTGTGGGTGGCAATTGGAGCATACTTGGTTGTAGTGGGTGGGTGGGGTGGTGGGGGTGAAGGGGTTAGACCAGACCGTTTGAGAAGCAACCACCCGTTTATTTGACCGCATGCCCTCAAAAACAAACCCAAACATTTTAACACTGGTAAACATGAGGTATGCCTCAGTATCTGAGCACTTGATCAGTAAAAACCTTGGACTTCCACCGGTGCATTTGTTGCCAAACTGTTTTCTATGAATCATTTAAGTGTGCACATGTTCTTGATTTGAATGAGCTCATCACAAGTTTTCTCCATGGCCCTCAGATCTGCTGGATTATCAATGCAGCATTTTAAAGTCAGGTCATCAGAGGTTTCAGTGGAAAGAAGTCTTATATGTCCAAACGCCACGGAGTTAATCATCAGGTGGCTTGATTTTCACAGAGCGGGACAATAAACAGAAAGGAAACTTACCCGGGAGGAACCATTTATGTAGGGTGTGAGCAATTAGGAGGACAGCCTGCTGTTGTTGTTGGCTATTTAACTGGCATTTTTAAAATCAGAAATCCTCTTGTTCTTATGATATCTCCCTGTCACTGGCAAAGCACCAGCAACAGATTTAATTAGGGTTTCAACCAACTCTTAGAGGAGTGAGTCAGTGGAATATGAGCCTCTTACTCAGCATGGAAGACACGGCCATCGGGAAATAACTTTTTTTATTCTGGGAGGGGGGTGTTAGAGATGAAGATTGATGAAGGTAAACATTGTTCTTGGTTGGTCTTGTCAGGGAGGAATGTTGAGGTCCATGCTGGTCAGATGGCCCATTGAAATAGCAGCAAATAGTGAAATCCAAGACCTCCCTTTCAGCTAATTGTTGAAATGGCCAAACAAAGGTGGCATTCAGCGAGAGATATCACGTCTGGAAAGATTCTCAAGAAAAAGATCTTCGATTTGCATGATCTCTTGTTGATGCTTGCTGTCTCCTGCAAATTCAGAACAGTCTGTTCTTTTGTGCTTGTACCTTTAGTCTTTTCTTTCATTTCAGCCGTTGGTGTGTTTGCATCTACCATGTTGGCTGGAGCATGTGGTGTCTTTAAGAGTGAGGGGGAACACCAGTTTTATGTTAACACAGATGCATGTTCACTAGCTTTAGTTTCAGATGCTGCAACTGCTCCCCCGGGTAGAGCCTCGTTGACCTGACAGCGAGGGCTGTAGTTAGAAACCAAGCCAACAGAGGCTGGCAAAGCAAATGGTGACTGTGATTCTCTAGTAGCACAAAACCTGCACAGTCTTTCCCCTGTTACATATGAAACCCCCATGTGTCGCACAGATGACATCCCTCAAGTAGCATTTTAGATTTATGTTGACTTTGTTTGCAACTTTGAAGTGATTAAGTGCAAATCTACATATTTAGATGAGTGAGATCGTTAGAAAAGCAGGAACTGCTGTCCTCTCTCTGGAGCATGATTGCTCGACAGTGGAGGATAATTCTTTCCAGCTCCCTGTTGCTGCACTCCTTTAGGAATGCCTTCCTTCTCCAGTCACTAAATGGTTTTCATCTGGAGGAGATGGATAGACTCTGCTAATCTGGAGCGATCGTTGGGTCTGTCTTGGTCAATAACCGAACATTGAAGATGGAGACTTTGATGTAAGCCGTCATCTGTCTCTGTCTCGATGCGTGTCCACGGTTCAGGGGCTCTATTAAAGTTACTTGACCTTGACCTCTTTGATTCTCTCTGAAAACATATCTGGCTGAGCAGTGGCTCCTTATAAGGACTGAAGGGTGTGTTTATTTAATGATCCTCCGAGTTTGAAAGTAGCTCAATCAAGTGGAAGTGACATGTTTTGGGGAGAGAAATGTTTTGGAGGTGACATCATTGACAGGTGGATCAACCGTGGGACTGCAGTCTATTTTTACTTCTCTGAGATTGTACATGTGCACTGTAGCTAATAGGTTGCTTTCACTGGGGGTGCAAGGTAGAACTCCACAACGCTGAAGGAGTTAGGGATCAGATTTTCCTGTTCCTCTAATCTAAACAGAACATCCCCACTAGAACTCTGAAATAGAGTGCACTCTCACCAAGCCAAATGTTTAACCCTTGCTGAAATATTCTAACTTGTGCAAATGATTACTTGCCTCAGTCTGTTAATTGTTTATGTTTAGAGCTTGTTATTAGCCATGTAGGATGCATGGCTCTATTGGTGGCAGTATCAGTTGGTCAGTTGTCAGTCCACTGCTTTGATCCAGACTGAAAAATATCAGCAACTTTTGGATTGATTGATTGGTAGACATTCATCTCAGGGTGAATTCTAATTACTCTGGTGATCTGTTAACTTCCTCTAGGGTCCACTGATAGCTGTACTGTGTGTTCAGTGCTAACCAGCAAATGTTAGCATGCTAACAGGCTCAACTAAGATTGCGAAAATGGTAAGCGATCTATGTGAGCATGTTAGCGTGCTAACATTAACATTTAGCTTAAAGCAATGCTGTGCCTAAACACAGCCTTACAGAGCTGCTATGGCTGTTACCCATGTAGACTCTTAGTCTTATTATTGCCCTATTGCTTAATTGTTCCCAGTTGGCTTTGACATTATATTGTAGAATATATAATGTATAATATTATTAATGTAATATATAATGTTATCTTGTGAATAAAGATGAGCATATTGATGGAATTTTCTGAGTAAAAACAAATTCTGAAAAGTGACTGTATTTGTAGGTTATGCAAATGTTTAAGTTGCCCAGATGACAGCCTATTAAACCCTTGTTTATTTTTATTGACCCAAATCATGTCCTGTAATTTTGTAATTACATTTGATGAGGTGCTTCCTTTATCTTGTAAAAAAAAAAAAACTTTCCTCATGAGTGTGTCCTCAGAGTCTGTGCCAGTCTGGCAGCCACTGTCCTCCCTGAGATCCACTCTCAGGTTTCCTCAGATGCATCACTGCCAGACATCGGGCCTTTATCAGCACACACCAGCTCACTGTGTCGCTGAAACTTTCTGGAATATCTCCAGATGGCACTGGTAAAAGGGGGAAGGAGACCACGCAGAGCAGGATTTGGCAGCCTTTTCAAAGAGCTGCTGTTTGAAGTTGAGCCTTGTGGCTGTGTGTTTGTGTGCTTCCTCTTCCACTGTTCAGGCCCCTCAAGCAGTTAACTGAATAGAGATTAGTCATTTTGATAATTTGGTGAAAGATGGATGTAAACAGTGCAGGGAATTAAATTTGAGACTTTGATAATGGTTAGATTATGGCCCACAATTTACAGTGTACTTATTTTGTAATAGTTGTGCACTTACAAAATAATTACGGGTAACAGTCTCAAAATAAAGAGTTAGCAACCTAAAGTTTTCACAAGCTGTAAACACAGTATTGACACATCATCACTTTATAAAGTTGATGATGAACGTGTTAGCAGTCGCTTGTGCACAAATCCAGCAGACATGGTGCAACATTAATATACGCCTATTTTTTTGAGTAATTTTTATTATGTAACTGAAATTAGCTAAGTGGCAGTAACGTCAGAGCACTTTGTTTTTCAATGAATAGAATCATCACAGGCTTGACTGTGCAGTAATAACAGGACCTTGAACTGAGGGAGAAGAAAACCAGTTATGATCTCATCAAGCTATATGGAGATACACAGAGAATAACTTTTCCAGCTCGGCTTCAGACCCAAGCCTAATTTGACATAGACGTAGCGTGACAAAGAGTTAAATCCAAACCAAGAGGATGATTTCCAGAGATGTCTGCTGAAACACTGAAGCCATTTGAAAAGTTCCAGTTTCACTGCAGGTGCAGATAAAGGAAGTTCAGTGGTAGATGAAGTCATACTCAGCGATACATCCACAAACCATCTAATGACATGAACATCCGTGGAATCTTCCGGCTGCAGAAGGAGCCATTGTACAGTCTCTGTACAATCTGATAAACTCTCTCTGCCTCCAAAGTATACGTCCGAGGAAATCCTGCAGAAAGGCAGAAGAAGCTGATGTCTTGCACAGGTGTCTCTGAAAAAAGACTGCAGCTTTTAAACAACTTGCAGCACTCTCAGGCATTTTAAAGACGCCTACAGCTCCATTTCTAGGTCATATAAGAGTGCACGCAAACTGACTGAGGAGTGTTTGGCTTGTGCACTCCACAGGGGGAACGTTGCTGTCATCTCTGGAATACAAAAGAAGCCGCAAGTTGACTGTTAATGTAAATACACAAGGGATCCTTCAGCTTGTTGTTAATGGGTTCCTCTAGCGAAGAATTTTACAAGACTGACCACTTTAAGGGATGTTCCTCCCCCAGGCTGAGTAAAGTTAGGCTGTGGTAGACCAAAAACCATGACCCGTATCGTTGTCTCAAGGCCAGCATCTTTTCCCAAAACTTGAATTTCCCAAGATAAGGAGGAGGACAGTAATTGCTTGTTTGTGGGTCAAACCGCAGGATGACCCTGAAAGTGTATTTAATCTCTGGATAACAAGCTTTGTCTTCATCATTGTACTGTACACCATCTGCAGTCTCTGGGGTTTCTTCAGACACAATGGCCTGACTCATCAACATCACTTTCAGAGCTTCCTCTTCTCTGAACACAGCAAGAAGCCTGAAGGATCCTGACTCATCATCAGCGATGGCGCGCTCTCGCTTTCTCTCCCACACTCCTGCCAGACTTTCTTCTCTCAAATGTGCATGTCCTGCTCTTGTTTAGAGCTGTTTTGTTTATCTCTATGTAGGAGAAATCCAGTATGTGACTCACCTCTGGACTCCATCTGTAACCAAGCCTCCGCCCATTCTCGTGGTTTTTATCCCCCCACCCCAGCTGCTTTAGACAGTACTCCTTTATACTCCCAAAATACTCTGTTATCATGTCTCTCTACAGCGAGTGTGACAAAAAAACTTGACAGAAAAAAATAACAATGATGTGAAATATTGTCTGTTAAATATTTTGCCATGATACAAATCAACTGTTGATTGAGAATATACACGTAATTAAACAAACTTAAACAAACTTCCCTGTATTGATTGCATTGATATTTACCAACCCTTCTCTTCCTCTCCTGCCATTACAGACAGCATCATCAGGGACAAAGAGTTCGAGGTGATGATGCAGATCGACTGCGAAGTAACAGACACCAGGATCCTCCACATCAGGTCTTCCACCATCCCACCTTTGCTCCGGGTCAATCACACAGACACGTTTTACCAGCACTCCCCGACCGACAACCAGGCCACGCCTCCCGTCGGCGTGCTAATGGGGTCTGCCTAAGATCACCATCAGCAACCTCCTCCACAGTGAAACTCATCGAGATGAACACAAGACAAGACCTCAGTTCAGACTTTTGTTTTTTTTGATTGAAGAAGTGTATTTTCAAGCTTTTGTGCTCCCACTGACTTTATTTTTGTGACTTAAATGTGAATGAATGCGCTCTGCAGAAATCCTTAACCATTAGAATTCAAGGGTAGCTCGAAGGTTTGTTGGCTCAAGTCAGCCACATTCTTTATGAGGACTGATATCCGGAGGTAGTCTGTAACAGGGTCCGAGCAGACGCTAGCTAGTGTGGCAACACTGACTTCTCCCTGTGACCCCAGACGCCCTACGTAAGGGTAATTGCTTAGTGGCAGGGGGCAGAGCATTGAACCCTGAGTCACCCCGTCATAACACAAATACTTTTACCCCCTTAGCAGCTCTCTTCAAGTCTGCTCTTTTTTTTCTGAATTTCAAGACAGAGCTTAGAATATAAATTGATATAAACCTAAGATTTAGCTTCTTCAAACCTTAATGAAAGACAGAAAAATGCATTTGTGATATCAATGTTTAGAAGCACAACAAAATCTGTGTTTGTATCTTAGCTAGAAAAGTCCTATAATCATCTCTCTTACTCAGTTTTAGTCCTTTTCGACTCTCTTAGTAAAGCAAATTTTATTAGTGAAGTAGTAAGAGATGCCAGATTAATTACTTGCGGCACCAGAGGCATTCAGTAAACTCAGGAAGTCAGGAGATCTGTGTAAGCTAACAGGCTAACCACTATGTCGTTGGTTGGTTTCCATCAGGTGCTCTGTTTCTAGCATTGAATCAATGGGGAATTTCTGTTCTTAATTTTGGGGTCTTTGCACTGTGCTTCACTTATGTTAATGAACAGATTCAGATACTGTACATATTTATTTCTGTTATTATGTAACAGTTATGGCAACTTCTGTGGTCTGATGCAATTTGCTAATTTCTTCTGTTAAAAATCTCTTCTGTCAGGATTTATTGATTGTTATTTTCTTTATCCTCCTGATCAAACTGTGGGAACTTTTTATTCGTAATTGTTCACTGAAAAGTAAGACTATAAAATATGAAATGGTAGAGAGGAAACATACAGCGAAGTTGTAGATACTGGCAGAGTTATTGTGAGTGAACGTGCAGAGATTTTATCTTGGAAAAATATATTGACATTAAAATTTATTATCTCCACTAAAAACAATACATGTGAAAAAAAACATTTTATTCCTGACTTGTCCGTCCACAGGTTAAATTGCACTTTTATTCGGTGCACTTCAGCCTATATTGGAATTCCAATCTACTAGAAATTATTCTCTGTGGAGTTCTGATAGATTTTAGTACTAATTTGTTGTTAACATTTGCACTAGAAATGCAGAACCTGAGAACTTCAGTTCTGGCTTTAAATGCCTTAATTTGATGTGTGTTTTGACTAGCTGTAATTTGGGGTAAAATTGATATTAAGTAAGAAATCATACATCATCAGAAGTTGTTACCCTTTTCTCTTGTTCCCGGCCAGTTTCTGTACATGTTGATAAAACAACATACTGCATTTTTGTGACTGAAAGTGCATTTCTTTTAGCTACATGATTGTACATATGGTTATGTTTTAGCTCAAATTGTTCAGAAAAAAAGAAAAAAAACATGCCTTTGTGCTGTTTTAAGCCAGGGCTTCTGGTTTCCAAAATATATTTGATTTGCCACATTGTTTTCACTGCATCCCAACAGTACTTAGGGACAAAACAAGAGTACAATTAAAAACTTGTGAGGTTTTGTTTTTTTGTATTCTATTATGTGCAGAAACCAAAATAAACACTGGATTTTCTCTAACTATACCTGTGTGTGCATCCTTTGGGCTATTGCAAGAAATCCTATAACTGCGTTATTTTATTTTTTGTTCAACAAGACAAGTTTTAACTGTTCCTGTGTATTTTCTTCCACTAACTGTAACGGTAAATTACAGGCTTGAACAGTCTTTCTGTGAATGTCTGTATTTGTTTTTTCTAGTCTTTTCCTGCCTGGTTGTCTTGAGTCCATCCTCGTAGTCTTCCAGTTGGATTAACACTCACAATCTATAATTAAAGCCATTTTAACATCAACTGTGGTTAACCAAACAAAGAAGACATTTTCCGTTAGTATTTCCAAACTTTATTGCAGTCTCCTCAAAGCAGTCTGATATGGAGGGAGTAAGTGCTTTCACAAGACAAAGGACCTGTGGCATATGATGCGAAGAAACATGTAATATAAAATAACGTATAAAACAGAAAAATGGAATTTGTCCACAAAAGTTGGGGATTTGTTCAGAGAGAATTTCTTTTGTGAATTGCTTTTACACAAGCAATTGACTCATTCTGATGCCTTCCTACATCCATTTATCTCTTCTGGCATTTTCTTTTTTACAGTATTACAGTATATACAGTACAACTTGATGTGTTGACTGAGGAATCAGGCTCACTTTTTCATTTATTTCAGGTAAAATTTAAAACATTCTTGATAAGAACAAAGCAATTTAATTACAATATACTGAAGTATATATGTACATTTGGCCCCCATTTGTCTCCACTGAAGGCCACGTGGACTGATCTACAATCCATTCAAACCATAGAATTAACTTTTAAAAATAACTACGGTCAACCCTTACTAAGGGTCTACATAAGCAAACTTAATGTTATATGTGACTTGGTGTCCATTGTCCCATGCGTACAACACACCCTCTTTGGGATTGTAGTCAATCTGCGTGGTGTAGGTGTAGTTGTTGGTGAAGGGCATTCTGGGAATCATCTGAGTGTTTGTGTGTGTGTCGAAGGCGTATTCCAGGTTGGCGTCCTTTTGGTTGTTGCTGTCAACAGCGTAAAGGACGCCGCACACGATGAAGCAGTTCCCGTAGTGGTTTCTCCTTAGCCCAGTTCTCCAGGTGGTCTCCCTCTGCATGCTAAGGTCCATGGGGTTCAGGCGACTCAGTACGATCACTTCCTGTAAGAAGCCCTCATCGTCCAGCGCCGGGTAGATGATCCACAGGCCGCTCTCATCCACTGCAAAGTCGATGTCTGAGTGACTGCGCCACTCCCACGGTGACGACGACTCTTCGAACAGGGCATCGTGCAGCATGGTCCAGGAGGCCACGTAACGCTGACGCAGGTCAAACTTTATGATGTCACGGGAGAAGGCACGGTTGTAGTAGAAGGCCCCATCGTAGACCACATGGCCTGTGCCGATCCAGTTGTAAGGAAGCTTGTAGGAGTTGGTAAAACGGCCTAGGAAGGATAAAGAGGAATGGAGAAGCAAGAGATTTATCAAAACCAAAAGGAAAATAAAAAAATGAATGAGTGAAAGATACAATTACTAGCTCTTACCATGTTTGAAAACCTCCAGGTTGCGAAACTCCAGGAGGTTGTTCCCATAATAGAAGTTTGTGACATAAATTTTATCATTATCAGACTTTGGATCCTTCATCCACGCTCCTTCATTCCTGCCATAGGTGTTGTGAGTTACTGGCTCTGAGATTGTTGCCAAAGTGTCCTTGCACTCCCCTGTACAAAAAGGCACAGAGAGCTATGAGTGAGGATTTAGAAGCAGTTTAACATCATCCAGACCTACGTCAAAGAGTCTGAAAATAATTAGAGGCTTTTGTTTTAACCAGCTAGAATCACGGAAAGGGTGAGGTTGCCACAGATGATAGAGCACTGAATTTCAAAGTTAAGCGATTCATGCAATAATTCTTAAATATTTTTCTAATGATGCGTTTAATCTCACTTTTAAAATAGTTAAGGCATGATGTTGGTCCTTTCCATTTGGTATTTCAAACTGCACAGGAAATCACAGCAATTCACAGGTCTTTTTTGGAAACATTTTTGGTGCTAAGCTCTTGTAAGCACTTGCTACAGTGTTTTTTAGCCACTAGCAGCGTGGCTCTGGGGATGGCAATGTCAGTCTGTCTGCTATTTGGTCTGTTGGTCCACCACTTTGGTCCAGACAGAAATATCTCAACAACTATTGGATAGATAGCCACAAAACTGTCAAGACATTCATAGTCTTCAGAGGATGAAACTGACTGACTTTAGTGATCCCCTTATTTTACCCTTAAGGCCACCATAAGGCTGACATGTGGTTTCTAGTGAAATGTCTTGAGAGCTGTTGGATGGATTGCCATAAAATTTGGTAAAAATATCCTCAGTGCCAAGAGAGTGAAGCCTGCTGACTTTTTTCAGACTTTCCCCAATCAAGTGCCATCAGCAGGTTATATATATATATATATATATATATATATATATATATATATATATATATATATATATATATATATATATATATATACATATACATATATATACATATGCCTACTTATCATCAGCATGTTTGCATTGATATTTTGAGCATGTTAGCATGCTGATGGTAGCATTTAGCTTAAAGCATCACTGTGCCTAGTACATGCAGACTCACAGAGCTGGCAGCATTGCTATAAGCGCTCTAGTTTCAATGCACAGGCAAAACAGGCATTTTAATATCCCACTATTTAAACAGAATAACATGTGATGGTATCGCCTTCCATCTGACACAAAAACTTATTTACCAGGTTTTTCTGAAGTAGATTCCTCCTGTCTTTGCATTGGCTCATCTAATTCCAGGTGTCTGTCCTTCTCCTCTTCCTCTTCCCAGCTGATTTTGTATTTCCGTTTGACTTGGGCAGCCTTCCTGGTGGTGGTAGTGGTGGTGGTGGTGGTGGTGGTGGTGGTAGTGGTGGTGGCTGTTGAAGAGGTAGTCACAGGTGTGGTGAAAGGCAAAGAAGTGTGTGGCGGCAAAGTGGTCGGTCTCTGTGTGGTTAGAGGCAAAGTTGAACTTGAAAAGACAGTGGGTTCAGATTCTTCTTCTGGTGTTGTGGTAGTAGCCTGTGCAGAGGTAGTTGTTGAAGCTGTTGTAGGGTGTATTGGTGCTGAGGTCATGGCAGCATGGGTTGTGATGGTCACAGTGGAAGTTGGGCTGGTAGTTGGAGCCTCTGTGGTTGGATTTAGCGCAAGTGAGCTTGGATTAGCTGCAGTGCTACCAGGTATGGTTTGCATTTGCTCGTTCAGCTCCAGGGTAGACGTTTCCAACATGGTGGTTGGTGTTTTTCTTGTTGTGAATGCTGGGAGGATTTTGTTTGTGGCTGTAATTTCAGAGGGATGGCTTGACTTCATTTTAGTTTTGGTTGTTTCCTTGGCAGTGACACTTTGGGAGGTGCCGGCTGGCTCATCCATCAAGTGGATTGGCCACTCAGTGATTTCAGCAGTGACTCTTTGAGTAGTCTGAGGTGCAGCCTCTGTGGTCCTGTTTTTTTGTGTGGTAGTGGTTGGTTCAAACGTTACACTTCTCATCCTCATGGATGTGTCATTCTGTGCATCTGCAGACACATCAACTGATGTGGTTTCAGTGGCACTGATGGACTCATTATGAGTCTCTGAGGTGGATTCTGTTTCTTTCAGTTTTGTTGATTGGCTGGTCTTCTTGGAACTGTGCAGAGGAGCTGTAGTCTTTGGTCGAAATGATCTTGGTCCTGCCCTCGTCCTGGGGCGAGGAGCTCTGTGCTGAAGAAGATTCTCTTCAATGAAGAGATTTACTGGGCCCTCACCACTGAATCCATGATACTCAAAAACTGAAGAGAGAAAGGCAAGTTTTCAAATAATCTGAGTAAATCATCGCTGACCATACAGATTACAGAGCAAAAAGCGTACACTTTTACAGTTGCCACAGCAGCTGAGAGCAGTTCCCAGATGGTCCTAACAGGCAGCTGTGGTAAGCATTAAGCTTTTGTGGCTAACTTTCAATGATCTGACATCCCACACCATCAAGCAATGTAATGTATTTATACTGCATCCACCCATTAAACCACATATCCTGTTTTACAGTTGCCAGAGTGTGGACAGGACAAAAAAGATTGAGGGTATCATTTTCAACCATAGCTTTGAATCACTTGATGTTTTAAGTGCTGTGCAGCAGCAGTTAAAGATACATCAGTGGGCAGTTGATTGATATGTAAAGTGATGTTGCACTTTCTTCAGACAGTGCTTGTACTTACAGTTCTCTCCAGGCTCCCCGTCATCTGCCACCATCGGATCTGGCTCAGATTTATAAAAAGTCATTCCTCGGATGATCATGCCGTTGGGGCCAGCCTTCGACACCTGAGAAGCCTCCTTGTTAGCCACATTTTTGGGAGTCACCTGAGGTTTGTCCTCAATGATCTGAGCAGAACCATCTGTCTGTAGGAGGGACAGATTTTCCCCAATAAACTTCTCCTCATACTTTCCCTGTTAATGGACAGATAGACACACAATAATTCTATGAGGAAAAAAACATGAACCATGAATTAGGATGACACCAGCACATCTGTCTGATTAATAATGGGCCGATATTTGTTCAATATCAGATATTGACCAATGTGACAGATTTTTGATGTTGATGTTTACAGAGGACAGTTTGGGTAATACTTTAAGCAATTACCTTATTTTATTTCTCCAAATAAGTATGGTTAACTTAGGGTTTGTTTAAAACAAGTAAGATCATCTGACCGTTGATGTTTCTTGCACTGTCTGACTTCTTTTTGACCACGTAGTCATATTCACAGAAACTACAGAGTGTGACCCAAGTTGCAATAAACTTGAATTATCCTTTTTATTATCCTGAATTACAAAGAGGAAAAATTTCACTAAAAAACATTCCCTGAAGTTTCACTTTTTATTAATAACTGTTTTGCTTCTTATGAGTCCTCTCGCTAAACATATTAACCTAGTGAATCACTTGCATGTGAAGTCCAGGTCCACCCAACACTGCTGGACCTGCTTTATATTGAAGCTGTAATGGATCAGGGCCCAGTGGTACAGTCACTGGTCTGAGGTCTGCTATCGTCCACTGGAACTGCCAAACCTTCCAATTGTCTCAGTAAATCTTTTACACATTTTTGGTCCTTAATCATGGAGACGATGATTTTATGTAGGAGTTATGAAGGAGTTTGTGGAAAGAACACATAATTGTTCCTTTTTGTTTTGAAGGAACACAAAACTAAATAATGTTTTACCGGACTGAGCAGCAACATGTGAATCCAATCACTTCTTTTATACTTGTTCCTTTCCTAAACTTGGTTAATTCAGTCGCAGCCTTCACAACTGCTTTTGATACAGAGGATATCAGGATTTGCCCCACAATCTGATAATATTGATGGATGTAGCACCGTACAGAACCATAACCATGAATAAGTTCATTGATGTTTTCAACCTGCTATTAATTCATTCAAGAATTACATTACATTAACATACTGGTGTAATTTGTGTATGAAACATTGCAACTGACAGAAAAAATAAGTTGGTAGCACTTCAATTTACTGCACATGATTTACTAGATCATTTGTATAATTACTGGTTTACACAAATAATTACCTCAAGAGTTCCAAGCAACTAATTATCTAGTATTTGTTAGTTAATATGCAGTGATAGCTACAAAAAGGTTTTCACATTCTGTGAATTCTCAGAATGAATGTAGTAGTAAATATCACAAGAAATACAGTCTGTACTAGGTATGTGTACTATAATATTTGCCAACAGCCTATAATAGCATCTACTTTAAAAGTAACTGCTCTATGACTGTTAAATATACGTTTTTGTAGAATTTGTTATATTAATACCCTTTTGTACAATTAAAGCATAATTAACTAGTGAATACATGCTAATATGTATGTTGGTATAACTTGGCAACTAAAGGCATTCAGCTTTTTGAATCAGTAATTACAAAGTAAATACAAGGTTATGTTAAATCATTACACCTATGTATCATGTCATGGCACTAACTACAGTCAAATAGTTAGTTACTTAAAGTAAGAGTAGTTATTACTATGTTATTACAGTACAGTAAAATTAAGAAGTACCAATGTCACAGACTGGTGTTCATATCTTAGCCCCTTCCTTTACCCCTGTTACTATCAGTATTAAGATGTCACACTGACCTCTGGGTTCTGATAGGCTGCTGCACCGCTGACCTCACTGATTCTCTTCTTGTCCTGATGCTGTAGTGGAGCAGAGGTGGGTGGGTTTTCAGTCGCATCTGCCTGAATAGGAGGGCTCTCCTGAGGCTTCACCTCATTCGTGACATTGTTTAGAGACACCACCTTCATGCAGCCGTGGACAAATCAAGATATTAACAGAAGTACTGTGCACGGGTTTAATGGAAAATAGGCTGCAGTCATCCACAGACATAATCACTGACAGAAGGGAGAAGAATCAAGAGGAGCCCCTACTATCTTGACCACTAACAGGCCTTTTGACGTATCACAGCAGTAAAAGAACAGGCGTAACTGATAACATTAACAATGGCTCTGTTCTATACAAATGTCCCAGTAATGACAGTCGTGACAGTGAGCCATCATGCACAATGGCAGGATCCTGAAACTGGAGCAGCTAAAGGGAACTCAGCTGTCATTCATTTCATAATTCAAACATTTGCTTTTCCTGCTTTCCTCCTCCCTCACGCTCCTCAGTGAGCATCATCGCTCACCAACTGTTAGCAACGCCACTACACTTTCGCTTCTCTACAGCTGACCTTTTCATGTCATGTCAGACCAGGACAGACACAGTTGAAATAACAAAAATAATACTGGATGTACTTCATTAATATTATTAACTGCGACCATGTTTTCCGTGCAAAGACAACTCTGTGAAAATGGTCATGTCAGAAGCAAATGCCCTGCTCTGACAGTTTGTACATCGCAGCTTTCTTGACATCAGGCACGTACAGTATGTTGCAACATCATCAAGTGTTTTGAGCTGTGTCCCAGGTCTCTGTTGCTCATCTAATTAATGTCAACTTGAACAGTAACCCATGAGTCAGTTAGAAATATGATTAAATGACTAACAACCCATGGTACATTCACAGATGTTTTCAGTTATTTTAGATAATTAGACACTCTGGTAACCCTCTGGTTACTTTTGCTGCACCTGTTTGGGTGGGACAACTTTACAATTTATGATCAGAAAACTCCACCTCAACCTGAAGAGAGGTCTAATCAGCCAACATAACTGAGAACACTTGGGAGCCTTTTTTCATATTCAGGAATTCATGATGTAAGCTTGAACTCATTTACTTAAAACTGTTATCACTATTAGTGAGTTAGTAATCAGACAAAAATAAAAAACAACAACAACAACAACCACCCCACCCCCACCCCCCACCCCACCCCCAATGCATTTTGCTGATCCATTTACAACAGGCCAGTCAGCAATTTTTTCAAGAAGGGGTCAGAATTCAGGCAGATAAACTTCCACATGTGATGCAAGGCCTAGCCACCAATACAAACAAACTCACTACCACAAGTTGGTGCGTATGTTATTTGCATCAATATTACACTGTTGCTGTACCTTTTCAATGTGTTCCACACGATCAAGGAGCTTATTGGTGATGGAGTGCAGCTTCAGTAGATCCATGCCATAGAAGGAGCCCTCAAGCAGCTCAAGGATGGTGGACAGCTAAAACGATCAAGTGGATTCCGTCAAAAAAAAGGGTTTACCCAAGACATACCATGTGTAAAACAGGCCCATCCAAACTCTGAGTCTCTGGTAATGAATAAAATGAGGGGCTATCCTTGACTGAATTTGATAAGACGTGATATCCATGCTTCCAGTGATCCAAGCCTCTCTAGAAATCAATAGTCGTGGAAGGGAGCAGCCTATTGGCTCTGGAGTATAGTGACTTGTGTGTACTCGAGGCTCTGGTGTGCATGAAAAATGGACAGGATGAAACTTCACCTTGACATTCTCTTTTCCAGCGTCCCTAAGTTTTTTCAGCCTGAACTCTCCCTCGCATGGATTGACCGCTGACGGAGGAGCGATGCAGGCGCACTTGCACTCTGGTCCAGACGTGATAGTCTCCACAGTGTAGAAGTCCTGCGCAGAGGCGCTCCCTTCTTCTATCCGCCGACAGGCGCTCCTGCTCAGGGGTCTGACAACACATTTACACCGACAGTCAGAGCCTTCCGAGAGGGCTTTCACTTTGTCATAATCACCCAGCAGCTACAAAGAGAAGAGGATGCATGTATTTTCCACCACGCTCAATCAGAAACATTTGAATTTCAATGCACAAGATGATGATATATCCACAAAAAAATTATGCAAAGTAAGAAATGGGACATTTCCTCCTACCTTAGAGAGGATGCTCTCTTGACCATCTATCTCCTCCTGCAGTCTGTCGTTCTGCTCCTCAATGTTCTCAAGTTGTGACCTGGGATCTGCACCCATGGTCTTTGGCGCTGCAAAGCCCCGCGGAGAAAATGCACAGCACATTACGATGACAATGCATAACTTATACATGTTGTGAAGCTCACAGAGCGCCGACAGGAGAAATAATTCTGCAAGTATGTTAAGCAGGCACAGCCTGTCACCGATTAATTTAGCTGCCAAGAAATTTTCATAGCCCTGCGTCTGGATCCAGAATCAGAGAGGTGTATCCAAAATGTCATCAGACAGAGGGATTACGCTTTACAGCGCCTTGTCATCTTTTTCATAGCCACAGTGAATGTTGGCTGATGAGTCCAGAGAAACCGTGCGCCCTGACAGAGTGCAGCCGGCATCTGTTGCTGGAGCACCGCTGACAGGAGGCGGATCTGATCAAACTGGCGAGGAGGAGTTGAACTGCTTCAAAAGACTTCTCACACAATGTGCAGCTTATTAGTAGCAGGCATGAGTAAGAGTTGCACCGAAAGCTAAGGTCTAATCTGGACTTTTTACAGATTTAACTTGCAGTTTATGATTATAAAACACATTTCGAGGTCAAATACAAAGTTCCAACCTGTTGCACTTTGCTTTGATACTGTTCTGTCTCCTCTGAGGAGCAGTCCAGTTTCATCTGTGTGTTGCTGCCCTCTATCGGCAAAGGTGAACAACGACAAGTGAAACTTTGAACTTGAATGTTTATTTGTACTGTAAGGCACATTTGATTGAGTACTTTCATTTCCTTCCATTAAACGTATGCCAGCAGTGTAACGTGTGTATATGTATATAGAAAATGGTACATGAGAAATTCAGTTAAGGCACGTGGTGCCATGCAGGTTTGAGAAATCACGAAAAAATTGTCATAAAAAAGAATAAACCCTGTGTTGTGATACCAAAAGAATAGTTCTGCCATGTAAGTCTTCTAGAACATTACCCAACAGTAGGAACAGTAGTCTTATATCAAATAACTTTTAAAATTGACATTGCAGCAGTTACCATTAAAATTGTACATCTACTGTAAAATCCACACAACTGCCCAAATTCATCACATCAATTACATTTGATCAAAGATCTAAAAGAATAAAGTGCCACAGCCTTTTTGTTAAACATTTTTCATGATGAATGTCCTCAGAAATTAAGTGTCTTATTTAGACTCAATGCCTTCATCTGTAGTGAGCGTCAATATAATAAGCAAGCTCTGGGTCTTTCAAACCACTGTACTAGCCCCAGAGAGACTGGAGTCACTCAGTGACCCAGATGTGATACACAGGTGATAGTTTAGAAATTTGACTGAAAGTTCAAGCAAGAGCGATTATTTATGTCCCCTCGCATCCTTCATTTTCCATCTTTTCCACTGCTGCCACAGGAAGGATTAGGTGAGAAATACGGCTCCACAGTCCACCGTACTTGTCAAGGTCCATCCTATCAAAAGACACAGGGTGGCCATGAGAGAGGAACTTCCTCTGAAGGTGGTCGTCCACCATCTCCTCCACAGCACTCAAACGAATCTTGGCAGGAATCTCCTCTTCCTCCCCCAGCAGCACTGTGAAGATCAGAAAAGTCTTCTTGTAGGCAGCGTTCTCATGGTCACAGTAGCGATAGAAAATGAGCGTGGAGCCTGGTGGCAGCTCCTCAAAGCGGTGAATGACAGCCACAGGTTTGTCTCCCTCGAAAGCTCCTTGCAACTTGTTGTCGATGTCCAGTTTGACCTGGTCGCTGTCCTGGTTGGCTTTGCTGGCTCCATCAATGTGGAGGACGGAGGCGTTGAGGGCAGAAGAGAAGGCGGAGGCCATGCCCTGAGCCAGGCAGTGCAGTGTCCTCTCTGCGCTGAGGCCGGCAGTCAGAATGAGACTCACTGGCTCTGTGGGCTGGGCCGTCTGGAGGTGCCTCTGCAGGTGGATCCTGCTCCTGTTCCAGAGCTCAGCACGCTGGTTAGGGAACTGAGCCTCCACTTTTTTCATCTGCCTGAGGAAGACGTCTATATGCTGTAGATTGTTTTTCTGAGGTGGAGGCTCAGGCTGGAGAAGTTTCATCAGGATGGCAACTACCACTACACCCACTATCACGTATTTTAGACCTATGGAGAGAGGACACATTTTTTTGTCTTAACCAATACCTCATTGAGTTATTCATAACTTCTCTATGATTTTGACTGTGCATCAAGTAATATATACCACACAATGTTAGAGAACTATTTATTTTTAATGACAATCACTCAGATAGGCTAGTAACCTGACCCTAAGCCTGACACTAAAACAAAATAAGATTACCTTCAAGAGGTCTTACAGGGGGTTCAATATTCTCCTGAGCCATAGGGCCAATGTTTTCAATGTTTTCATCCCTGTCTTTAGGGGCAGAAAAACATCAAATTAAAAAAACAAAACAACAAACAAAAAGACCCAGCTACATGTGCATGATCCCTCACTGGCTTCCCGCCAGTGAACACTTGTCTGCTAAAAAAAAAGTTAAAAGGAAAACAAAATGAGTTGTCGTAATTTCAGAAAGGAAAAGCCAGACTCACCCGCTCTAGCTTCACGGTCTGTGTCTGTTATGTCTGAAGATTCTTCAACTCTAGCTTCAGGTCCATCTACTTGGTCATGTGTTATTTCACCCAGGGTTGGAGGAGTGAGGTCTTCCTCTTCCCCTGTCATTGTGACGAGGAGACAAACTCCATTGTTCTAGTTGGGTAGACTAGAATGACTTCTATAGTCCAGCAAAAGCTCAAATGAGGCCTCAGCAATGTGAGTTGGCCAAATAAAGTTACAGTGTTTTTAGTATGAAATTCCTTCTTTATACTTCAACAGAGAGAGTTTCCTGATTGAAGTGCATTGGAAGGATAGTAACACGAAGAGAGAATTTCACACTAAAAAGGGCATGTCTGTATTATTTTAAGACAGACTTGAGGGGGGAACAGACTAACATAAAATTAAAGAAACAAAACAAACAAACAAAAAATTCAGCTACGCGTGAATGATCCCTCACTGGCTTCCCACCAGGGAACACCATCCGATGTGTTAGTTTGGAATGCCCGGATGCTCAGCACCACAAAGCAGAAAGTTAAGAGGAAAAAAGATATTGTAGACATTGAAATTTCAAAAAAGAAACATCACACTCACCCCCTCCAGCTTCACTGTTTGTGTCTTTAACTTTTGAGGATTCTTCAGCTCCAGCTCTGGATCCGTTTCCTTGGCCATCCACTGATTCATTTACTTGGTCATCCTCTCTGTCACCCAGGGTTGGTACCTCTGTCGTTTCACCTGACAAACAGAGTGTCAGTGTAAGTAATGTGGGACAAAATCCATCGCTCTAGTTGTGTAGAAAAAGACTTCTATAGTTCTTCTATATAAATTACTTCTTTCTACTTCGACAGACTGCATTTCCTTGCTGAAGTGCACTGAGGGGATAGTAACACAAAGAGAGAATTTCACACTAAAAAGGTACACCAGTATTACTGTAAGACAGACTGAATGGAAACCTCCCCTTTACGGCTGGAAATACACTCTAAATGAAACTAAATATAGCATGGGTATAAACACTATTAAACAGCACACCACTCCAGGCAAATACCAGTATTCTGTGACTGAAGAACCAGTTGTTTAATGACAACCAATCACATGACATGGGCAGTAAAATGATGGACATGTATTAGATGATCATAAACAAGACCATGTGAGGCTCAGCTTGCTACTGTGGATACTACATTGATTAAGGCTAAAAATGTGCTGTGTTTTAGCCACAGAGCAGTAATTTTGCCTCAGCTAACATGCACACAATGCTTACAACTCTGTCACAGCCTGGCTCAAAAACTGTAACAAGCAAACCAATTTCCAAAGGGAAACCCTGAATTTAAAACACGTGAAACAAGAAAAAAGTGGTATAAAAGTATTAAATTAAAACTCCAAAGGGGAATGGTATTTTAGGGTTAATGCATTGTGTAAAGTTCAGCAGATTCATTGTGAGTGTTAATGTTAATGCAAATCCTTTGCACTCTGTAGAGCTCTGCACTTATTGCACAAAGTCCTCACACCACAAACATCTCATGGAGCACTGCAGTTACAAAACGTTTAGATTACTTACGACGGAGAGAAATGACACTGGTTAAAGCTTGTAGCAAGCTTGTTCAAAGTGGGTTAATGTAAAAACTGTCAATACAACAAATTACTTCACTTGTCAGAACACTTGGATGGGAACACTCACTGTGAATCAAGGCTGTCTTGCACAGCTCCTCGTTTTTTGGTTGCTCTTTGCTGTAATCACCTTGACCTCCATCATCAGCCTGAGGAGAGGTGGTGCTCTTCTCATCTGTAGAGCCATCATCTGTAATAAGAACAGGACATCAAGTATTATTTAGGTCATTGTCTGAATGAACTCATTTTAATTTTCCATTTCCAAGAAAACCTTTCCATTCCAAATTTGGTATATGGTTAAGAGTTCCTTTTTTTCAGCATACCTTTTGCCAAACAGCATCATTTACAAAATGTTTACAAGGGTAATTGTGAATGACATACTGCAGAATGGATAAAAAGCCTGGCAAACTACTGTCAGAGCACAGCAAAATGTAAAAACTACTTTGGGTAAAGTGCAGAGACAAGACATTGTGTGTCACATTTTCCCATAACACATTCACAGAGATTCACTTTATATTTCTTGTTGAAGATGAATGTTTCTTTATGAAAGATTATTTGATGGAAATCATCACTCTTACTATTTACTTACTGTTAACATCATCCTGCTCCATTTTTTCACCTGTGTTGATTTCAGCCTCTGTGTTTGTGGAGGCAGATGAAGAGGCTAAGTCATATTAGGTGAGACAGGGGAGGCATTTGATTAGTAGAATAATTCCAAAACAATTTTTTTATAGATACACTCACTGGGTTACTACTGACATTGCTTTAATATTTTACCTTCTGAATGTGGCAGCTGTACATTCTGATCAGATGGTAAGTCATGATCCATATTTCTGGACTGTATTTTGTCTTTGCTGTTACCTGTAAAAAAGAATATATAAAATAAATAAATAAATAGGTAAATAAGTTTAAACTTCTGCTGTAAATGCTTTGTAGGTATACTAGTCCAATATAAATACCTGTCTCAGAGGCTGGTGTGTGCTGCGGGGTGCTGCTAGCTGTGTTTTGATCTGCCATGTCTTTGTACAGGGGCACTTCACTCATGATGGTCACTGGATGATTCAAAGGTGCATAACACAAATGTAACAACTTTTATGCTGAGCCCTGGGCACATTTGTTCATTTTGCAGTGATTCTCGTCACATGTTCAGAGTCCAAACTGATGTTGTAAAACTGCTGATATACCTGACAACAGGGACAGGCTGAAAGGCAGTCTTCCATTGCTCTTTAACACAGTCTAAAATCCTAACAATGATTTAAGACAGATAAACAAGCAAGTCTGCGAGCATGCAAAACAATTCATGTTCAAGCTTCAACTCCAAATTTTCTGTTTTGGTGTTTCAGGAGGTTTGCCTCAGAATATTAGGGGGCTAATTTACAGCTGAATTTGCTGTGCGAACATAAATTAAACAGCGGAGGAAAGTAGTTAACTGATATTAGTATGTGGGGAAGCCTGTTCAGCCGGAATTAAACTAATAGCATGCATAATATCTGAAGTGTTGTTTAGCTAACTAGCCTGCTGACAGACAATTTAGCAAAGCTAGCCACCAGTTAGCAAAGCAATACATGGCTTTAATCTGTGAGAAAAAGCCTCCTTTAACTTAACTGACCCACTGATAAGTGCTGACTTTTAATTACATATTCTTACCAGACATGCCCTGGATCATATCGCCATGGAAAATGAACCATGTAACGTTTCCTTACCTCTCTAGGTTCGTGTGTCCCACCAACAGGGCACCAGCCGCAGGACGGAACGCTCAGTCTTGCTCTTGTTTCTGTGGAGAAAATATCCGGATATCGACGGCGTCCGTTCTCAAAATGTCTCCCTCAACAATTACAGGAAACGCCATTGATCGACGTATTATTTAACTCATGTTTTTTTGGTATCGCTCGGCCGAGTTGTAATCTTAAATGGCTTCCAGGGTTTCTGAAAATGAGATGTCTCACCGTTTGAGACGATCGACAAGGCAGTCCTCTGGTAAAGGTGAGCAAATGGATAGTTATTATGGTTAGCTTAGCCCTCGGAGTTAGCTGACTTTAGCTCATACAAAGTTTAACTACAGAGTCCCTTGCATTTCCGCTTAACGTTAGCTGACTTTACTGAGTCATACTGGGTCAGTATAGTCTTCTGCATTTTATTTAGCCCACAGTGGTTGGAAACACTTACACTATAGCCATTTCTCTCTGTTTCCTCTTTAGTGCTGAGTGTTGAGCCGACCCCTAGGGGTCCGCTGAAGAGGACTAAGAGGAATTCAGAAAACCAGGCTCCTCTTGCAGCTGTTAATGGTTCCAGAGATGTGGAGAATGGCACGGAGGATGAAGGTGGGATGCCTCAGTTAACTCAGTTAACCCAGTTTTCTCTTTTTACAAGGACAGTTAACTCTCAGTCTGCTGTGTGTGGATATTTTTTTTACTTTTTTTAAAACTTTTATTTCCTATTTCGCAGAGTCCCCCAGCAAGAAGAGCCGACTTGAGGCTGGGCGGGCAGTGGACGGCGGTGGTGATGAGAATGAGATGGATGTCCAGGAGTCAGCTGGAGATATGGAGAACAATCAAGACCAGGAAATTGATATGGAGGGAAGGGACTCCTCTCATGAAACTCATCTACCCAAAATATACCACGGTTAGGGCTATTCGTTACTAAAAACATGGATTTTTTAAAAATTAATATGCTTAATAAAATGTGAGAAATCGCTGTACATTTATATTTACTTCAATAAAGTTCTCACAATTGAGAAGCTGGCATTGGTCTATATTTAGCTGTTTAAGTTGAGAAATTACTTATAAGAAGATTACATGTCATGATTTGAGGTTTTCTTTATGCTAACAAAGTTCTATAATTAAACAATGCTGTTAGAGCAAATTGAAATGTGTGTCATCCATAGTGGGTGTAGGCATCTCTTTTCACCTTCACTTTCTCTTCCTCTTGTATCTTTTTATCTTTATTTGTCCTAGTTTGACACTGGTTACTTTTCTTCACATGACTCGTCACCATCAGATTTAATCACAGATGATTTAGTGGATTCATTTAAATTGAGGTTTTCCCTCTGTTTAAAACAGGAGCAATTGGAGATGTGAATTTGTACCCTCGTGTTGTACTCGGCGAACGTTGCCGATCCGGTCGTGATGTACACGAAGATGCAGACTGGTTGAAAACCAAGAGAGGTAGGAAAATGCTATTGATTCAAGAATACGTTAAAGTAGGATAATACAGTCGTTCTAATCCAGTTTGTTTGTTTTCAGCAAAACCACCAACCAAAGAACCGGCAGCCCCCACCAAGTCTGCTGTGCAGACCAAATCACTGACGAACAGACATGATGTGCCGATCTCCAAGACCACCACCATGGCTGAATACAAGAGGACGATGGAGGCTAAAGCCAAGACTGCTGGTATTACAGACGTTTTTATTTAGACAAATTTTAGTCAAGAAAACGCTCTCTAAGGATGATCTCATTTCATTCATTCATACATACATTTATAAATTCTTCCTCACCTTTAGCCATACCCAGAGGTAATCACCTTATCCCAAGCTTGTATACATCCTCAGAGAAGTCCTACCCACTACGACAACGTTTGAATAACATTCCAGTTTCAAAAGAAACTGTTCAGCACAAGAAACAAGGTATTGCACTTTCAGCTGAATTTTATAGTTTTGAGCAACATGTGATGTAGCCATGATTTAATGAGATTTTCTCTTCTAGAAGGGATAAAAAAGAAAACTGCTGTCATCAAGACAAACTCTGGATATTCATGTAGAGGTAAGCTATAGTCATTTTAATTACATTATCTTTACACCTAAGGATGGTTGTTCTGCATTATTCACTATACTACATTTTAATTGTGTCCTTTCAGGATTCATGAGGTGTTTATGCTGTTTGGTTCTCCTGGTGCTGCTCAGCTCTGCCGCCTTGCTGGCATACAAGAAAGTCCCTGTGCTCCGAAGGACAGTAGAGCGTGGAGGGCATTCATACAGGACTGTGAAGCCAGAAATGTTTGCAGATCAGTTGTCTCTTCTTGAGGCTCAGTTCCCCAGTCAGCACCTGGAGTTGTGGAAGAGGAGCAAGATCCACCTGGAGAAGCATCTCAAAACCGCTCAGCCCACAGAGCCGGTGAGTCTGATCTTCACCGCTGGCCGCAAGGCTGAGAGGACACTGTGGTGCCTGGCTCAGGGCCTGGCCTCCTCTTTCTCCTCTGCCCTCAACGCATCCGTCCTCCACATTGATGGAGCCAGCAAAGCCAACCAGGACAGCGATGAAGTGAAGTTGGATATTGACAGCCAGCTGAAGGCAGCCTTTGAAGGCAATAAACCCGTGGCAGTCATTCATCGCCTCGAAGAGCTGCCTCCGGGCTCTACCCTAATTTTCTATCGCTACTGTGACCACGAGAGCGCTGCGTACAAGCAGGTGTTCTTGTTGTTTACTGTGCTACTGCCTCAAGATGAGGTCAGCAGTGAGCAGCCTCTGAAGGACGTGGAGGAGATGGTGCACGACTATGTTAAGGAGAGGCTGGTGGGCTCCAGCAGCCAAACTGCCTTCAATGAAATGGACACTGATAAGTACGGAGGACTGTGGAGCCGCATCTCCCACCTCATCTTGCCTGTGGTGTCTGAGGAGGAAGTAGAGCAGAAAGGATGCTGATCAACCAAGCTGGCATCTGAGAAGACACCAGGATACCACTTTGGACCAGCCTGATCCTTCTTATATAAATATAATGTGTGCTGTGATATTTCACATAAAGACTTGATTTAAAATGTTTGAAGGTTGTATTGATCTGTCTCTTTCAGACTGAGTTCAACTGTCTGGTTCAGTTTAAGTGCTTACAAAATGTTTAACACAGATTTTAAATGTGTGTACATGTACTTCCTTTGCAAAAGGACATAACAATGGTGTCGCACCATCATTCCACTTCCAAAGAAGGGTAGTCAGTGTATATTCTCTTGCAGATTTAACATGCAACATATACAAGATAGAGAGCACTTTGTTCAACTGCTTTTTAAGGGACATTTCCAGTCTAAGAAGACTTCCTGGCAGATGATCAGCATGGACCCTCTTTGGAACCAACTAAAAAATGTTTCATTTTCTGTGGACATTCACATTTCTTGCTCCGTATCAAATCTCAGACACAGCTGATGACTTACTTTTTATTTCTGCTTAACATCCCCATGGAGATGTTGTGCACATATTTGAATTGGTATTGCACTAAAAATGTTTTTTTTTTTAATAGCCATCTTACAAGAGTACTGGCTTTTAATAAGATAAATATTTTATATTCCTTGTTTTTACTGAATGTGTATATTTGAGATTTGTTGACTTTTTCCTAGAGCAGAATATTTTTTGACAGCTGTGTGAGTATATATATATATATATAAATATATGTATATTGGTTATAAAAAGGTTTGTTTTTTTCACCACTGAAATATATGTGTAATGTTGTTAACTTAAAAACACATTGTTTCTCATTAAATAATTTGAATATTTTGACTAAATGTTATCCCAAAATGTGCCTTAAACACAGATTAGGCTGTTTGAAAAGTACCAAAACACTCATCAGTCATTTGATACTGTATCTTGTCAACAACGTCAGCGCTCAAACACATTTTCTTGCCGATTTTCCTAAGTTGTGCTACTTTGAATATCTTATATAGTGTTTTTTCTTGATATCATTCATTCCTCTTATGTTGTTGTTGCTCATACGAAAACCTGGATATTTTCAATAAAGATTATTTTGATACCTACAAGAGTTAATCGTCTAACCCACGATCGTCCTTAGTCTCTGTATGCGTGTTTTGCTTGTGGAACAGTGGCAGAGAAGACAGAAAAAGTCCTACACAAAGGACACAATTGAAGAGACACTTGGACTTTTCTATATTAAATATATCAACTTTTGTGTATTATGTTAATGTGATAGCAAAGGCAAAGGTGCTAGATCTTGATAACATTTATGTGTACATTATCCAGGTAAAAACAAGGAAGGTATGAAGTGAGTCAGTGACTTTATAGATTTAAATTACAAAGCAACAGAGTTCAAAATCTATTTCATGACAGTGATTTTTACACTCATTTACTGTATATCTTACCTACATTACATATTAAAAATCTACAGTGTGGGACTGTTGTCAAACAGCCTCTAAGTTGTGCTAAGAAACAAGGTTACAGCAAGTTCCATCAGTCATTAACTGTATAAATAGGTGTACCTTCAAATCTTGGCAGAGATTCAAAGGTGGATGAAGCTCATTTCAGAAGAATCATAAAAAAATAAGGAATGATTTATGAATCACACATGGACAATACAATGACAATGATTTAGGGCCAAATGATTTTCAAAGGTACAGTATAATAATCCTTGTTTACCTAAACAACAACTGTAATTTCCCTGTGATTTAACACACCTGAGAAGGTTTGACTTGTTTATGGAAATTTGTCTTTTTACTGCAAAGATTTGCAAATAAATACAAATATTTCTGTGGCCTCCACCTACTGCATTCCAAGACCTTGATGTTAAGAGGTCATGTATGGTCAGTCCATGTATTAAAACCTTGGAGGCTAAATTTCAATGACTTGAGTGTAACACTTCAAACCAAACTTGTTCACATGGTTATCATACTGCAGTGATTCCAGAGCAAAAATTAGTGAAATGGGGTAAAGTTGTTGTAAAGATAAAATATATAATCCAGTTCATATAATTATAATTCAAAAATAAATATATTTGGAATGAAAACTAGCAGCAACAGTAAAGTTCAGTTGAATGGCATTAACGCATTAATGAATTACAGACAAGTTTTACTGGACAAGACTTGATAATTCATTTACAGTGTGCACAGTAGTTTTATCAGGGTCACATATCTTTGCTCACACATGGAGAACTTTACATCATGAGTGAGTGCCCCACATTTTAAGTCGCTATGATACATCTATGTTGATGAGTACAGTCCTTCAGCTATATGAAAGGCTTGGTTATCATAAGAGAAGCACATTCCACAGATGACCACACCATATAAACATCCCCTCAGCGATGACTGGTTGTGGCTGGCACAAGGTGATACGTAACTACTGTGTAAGTGAGTGTAAATAACTCTGGGTATTCACAGTTTCTCTCGACACAATTTATTACACTTCCTTGGAAAATGAAAAACAATCAGTGTCAGTGTGGTATGTTGTATGTACTGATTAGATGTAATAAATTAGGCCATCCTACATTTTCAACTTAAGCTTTTGCTGTTATTTTGAGATTGGATTCAACATTAGCAGTATTTACAGCTCACAAGGGACCATACAATTATACAATTTATTTATAAACAAAGTGAAATGATTAATCTCATGAATAACTTAAAAACATGTGACAAAATAGAAATAATATGTACAAAACAGAAAAAATCCCTGTGAATCACATGAAAAGAAAGTACCAGCACATCTTAATGAATCTGGGTGCCCAGGCCTACTTTTCCTGTAGCTTAGATATCCCAGCAATGATAGCTATGTTGAAACTCATGGTTCCAACTATGATGATCCCTGAGACAGCGATGACAGTCACTTTGGCTGCGTCAAGCTTCTTCTGAAATTCAGAGATGAAAAACAGACATGAACTTGCATTTTTTCAGCAATGATTTCTCATATAATTGTCATGACAGTACAAAATGTTCAAATAAAAACATGTTACATTGCAACGATGTGGATAGTCTCTCACCTTTTGTCTCTGTTGCCCTCCTTGTTGCCCGCTACTTTTTGAATTCTCTGTGACAGAAAATAGTGACAAATTTGACAAAAAACATTCCTCATACGAATCCATACTGTATTTCATGTCTTACAGTATTATATTAAAAAAGTGCAATACTACAAGTCATTCACCTATTTTGCTTCTCCTCAGTATTATATTACTGTAAATACTGAATATGAAAACCCAGACATCAAACAGAAAAATCCATGCTGTGTAAGCGATCACCACTTTGAGAAGCCAAGACTCTGTCCTGTTTGGCCTGCGGTCGATCTCCAAAATACCAACAAAGATGACGGCAACTGTGAGTAAAACAAATTTAGAAATGAAATCAGAGCAACAGGTAATGGTATCTTTTTGAATAGATGGTGTGAGCTGTGTAAAAATATTAGTAAAATATAAGTTGCAGTTTTACAGTGGTTATGTATTCGAATATTTCTTGGCCTGGAACAGTAAAAAAAAAACTATATACTGTGTTAATTTGTGAATTTTAAAGGTGCTGGTGGGTGGATTTTGTAACCCTTAGACAGAGTCAGGCTAGCTGTTTCCCTCTGTTTACAGTCTACAGCTAATTGGCTGCTGACTGTAGCAATTTATTTAAAGTGGCATCAATCTTATCATCTAACTCCCAGCAAGAACATAAATAAATGCATTTCCCAAAATGTCACACCACAGCTTTAAATATATTAAACAAGTCTTTTCCAGAGCAAAATGCATGCACTTCAGTTGATAGTCAGGTGAATTTCCTTACTTGTAAAAATCTCATGGACGACAGCGCACACTTTGACAACATGGTCGCAGATCTCCTTTCTTGAAATGAGCAAAAGAAAAACAAAAACAGCTGATGCACAAAGTGTTGATGTAAGAGTCAAGTCAAACATTCAGCCAGAAAAGGAGGTGATGAACTTACACTTCACAACTGGATCCAAATGACAGAGAAACCATTACCAGCTCTATGAAGTTAATCACTATAACCACACACACAAGAGCTCCAAGGGTGACCTAGTCATACACACACACAGAAGGAGACACACATATAGACATGTGTGCACACATTAAAAAATATCATAAAAAGAAAATTGTGGCATACACCACTAATAATTACTCACTCCAGAGGAATCTCCCACATAAAACAAGACCATGCCAATTATTTCAACTGCTGCACAAAGCACGCTGCAGGATATCTTTAACCCCTATAAAAGAAATAACATGCACTTTGAGTTATCTTAACAAAGCTGAATAATTAGTGTTTTAAAGGGACAGATACACAGAACAAATGCCATATAGCATTATTATAGGCTGTGCTGGTTTGCAATGCTCGTCCATAGTCCCTAGTTACATTAACAAAGACCCTTAAAAATCTGATGAACAGAAAATGTAAATGCATACTAAAAAATAGATCAAATTTCTTAGGTTTTTCATGAAATCAACCTCCTTTTTGAAACCATTAATGGTAATTCATGTAATGTAATGTAAAGTAATTTTATGTAATGTGTTTTAATTTTTATAATTAGTGGTGGGGTCCCCCCGTCTCTGCATTTTGATGATTCAATACACAATGCAAGGATGCAAAATTAGGAGATCTAGAAGCAGTAACTATGACAACAAAAACCCCACAACTGCCTTACCCTACTTAGAGGAAGAGAAAAGTGGCTGTTTAGGGCAGTGACAATGTTTAACAATTCCTGAAAAAAGACAGAGTGCATGTACATTACACAAGTGTTTCACCAGGGCTATAATGTGTAATGGCATTTACTAGGCAATATGAGTTTATAAATACCTTACCATTTTCAATATCTCTAGAAAACTGTCAACACTTATCAGTATAACAGCTGTTTTCTAAAGAAAAATCAAAGAGAAACAATTAGCTCTTTAGGTCAGAAACGCATCTATTGTTGTTGGGTGTTGTACTGGATGTAATACCTGTAATAGCAGATACAGTGGTTGTACTTGCCTCTGGAGTTGACCTAACATTTGTATTAGTAGCAGTAGTTGGCTTTGTGGTATGTGACTCTGTAGTATTTGGCTTTGGAGCACTTGCTGTAGTACTTGGCTCAGTACTTGCAGAAGTAGTTGGTTGAGCAGGTAAAGAGACACTCTTATCCACTCGCACCCAGTAGAAGTCATAATTCTGAACAACTGTGGCTCTGAAACATGCCAGACAGAAACAGAGGTAAATCCTTTTGCTCCTCACTGTAACATAAAGTAAAACTGGAGCAGCTCAGTTTTGTCCTTGATTTTTTGGAGGTCAGTCAAAGTGTACAAATAGAAAGTCACCTGAAAGTGATGTTTTGTTCTGCTCCCAGTGCTGTCCAGTTAAATCGCACTGAAGTCTTTCTAGCATCATTTGAATGGCTAACAGCTGAGCCCTGAGCAGGGTTACAAAAGTAAAGCAAACATCACGTCCATAAAAAAGTGTAAGAAGGCTTTGATCACGAATTCACACGTAAAGTTCATTTAAATTTGTTAATTGACATGGACATTGGGAGTATGAAGATTGATATAGTCAATTCACTACATTTACTACCTCTAATAATGAAGAAATGGGATTGTTACTTACAGCTTGTTCACTGCATGTCAGGAGATGAGAGTTGCCAGGGTCAAGTATGATAAATTTTCCAACAGGAGGCCCTTCGTCAAGCGCATGTGTCTCTCGAGCCTCCAACAAGAATCCCTTAAATCTATTGGGCTTGCCGCTAAGAGTTACTGAAAAATGGTTTTCAGTAGAGATTCATCAGGTTGAAGGTGGAGGAACAGAAAATGAAGACAGAGATAATAATCATATATAGAGATAAACAAGCATTCAGGAAAAGGGGGCCAACAGTCTCTGTACCTGCACTAGGTTCTCCATTTTCACCCAGTGTGAAATGTATCTCATAGGGTGGGGTAGACGTCTGAGGAGGAATAGGCCTGTTTGTTCTGCCTGGATGTACAGGTAACATTGATTGACACGACTCTGGGAAGTTTCCATTTGGATACCCATACACCTTTGTGATGAAGTTAAGGCCAATCAAAATCCACATCCACATCTGTAAAACAAGTGTGCAATGTCATTTGTAAATACCTCAAAACATCACCTTCGTTATCAACATGCAGTCCCTGAAGATTCACAACCGTAGCCTGAAACATCATCACAGTGGTACCCAGCTGAAGAACTGGTACCATAAGTATATTTTTAGTTTCTTGAATACATTTTTCAATTGTTAATTTGAGTGTTACACCTTTAGGGGTGTTTGAGATATCACAATATACAATGCAGTAGGACAACGACAGAGCTACATTTCCCATAGTATTCACAATACAGATGTAAATATTTAGATTAAGGTCAGCTCCGTAACTCCCTTGTACACCAGATGAACTCTCACTGCTGGAATCTTCCAAAGTATGAGTGTCTATGATTTTGTTTATATATATACATATATATTTTATGAGTTTTTATTTCTAAATTAGGCCTCAAAATAAATAGCAAGCATTTTTAGAAATCTGTTTTAGTCAAATTCAAACTTGGAATGATAGCGTTTTAAAATTTCAGTCAAATGATTAGATATATACAGTGATGGTAACAACTCTTTCCTCTTACCTTAAAATAAAGTATTTTTGTACCATAATCCATAAGTTAAGATGTCAGATGTCAGTGGACCCTGAGCGTAAACACGGAAGGATTACTGTGTGAGTCTCTTGAAGGAAAACAGAAGAAACCCTTATAAATGTCTGCACAGAAATGGGCTCCTCCTCCCAGGGCAGTTAATGTGTGATAGAGAGCAGAGAGCAGTGCAACAACTCACCAAACCGAAAGAGGATGGCATAAAAAAAATAATAATAAAAAAAAGCTGCAGCTGAACCTGCCCACATACACGTGAACCTATTAATTATTCTCTAGTTTGTTGATTTTCCTAAAGCATGCAGTTTCTTTATTTGCTCTAGTCTTTCTCAAGAAATATTTATGACACTTCTACAAGGAAATTGTCACGTTTGATTGTTTGTTTGTGTGACACCAAAGAAAGACACCAAAGTTACTAGCATTGCACGCAACATAGAATCAACTCAGCGGTGCCAGCAGAAGAAAAAAAACAAAAAACAAAACAGTTCCCTGTTGAATACCTCAAATCAAAATAACTGTCGGTTCAAAATCAATCCATGATGGCAGAGAAAAATGCTGATTCATAAACATACATTTAGGTATTTCAGCTGTGTGGGGGAAATTGATTGATTTTTTATTGAACAGAAGTGTTTCTTGCCTTTGTGCTAGAGTGCATTACCTAACTGGTTGTTCCATCTGTCTTGCAAGACACTTGTGGAGTAGTGTAATCTGCCATGAAGGAGAGTGGAAAGATCTGGCTTGCACTTTGGCCATGGTTAGGTCAGGATGTATGTTTATTTATGGGATGAAATATGCTTTTTCTACGGAAAAGTTTTAATATGAGTGATCCAGGAAAGTGGGTTTAGTTTGCTTTATTAGATGACTATTTGGTTTGGTGCTCTGCATCTCAGCAAAAAGGCATTGACAAAGATGCTATAAAAGAGAAGACCATCTGGGTCAGAATATCACTTGCACATTGACCTTAAAGGTTGTGTGTCACTGTATTCTCTGTGTGCACGTAAAAAGATGATAGAGAGCATCCTGACCTGACTTCACCTGTGGATTCATGTTCTTTCTTCAGTAAGGGAATAAGAGAAGACAGGGTTTTCCCTTACAGCTGTCGATTTTAACTGTGTTGAAATGTGAAAGCATCATCAGTCTTTATTTTGCAGCCATAGCACAATGTAAAGTAATTCCAGTATTAGACAGCATTATATCAGTATGATTTCGCAATTTTGAAATGTTTTCAAAACACCCGGAATGATGATTCACCGAAGCCACATGTAAGCATAATAATGATCAATCTGGTCACTAGGGGAAGAGTAACAGAGGGTGTGTCCATATTAGTGTAAGGTAAACACTGTGTGATTGAATACAAACCAGCAATGCTTTGTTCCGTGCCACCTGAAGAGGGTCTGTTGCCTAGAAAACAGATGTGCTGTTGCACCAACACACAGATTAGCAGGTCTGTGTAAAAAGTGCACTGACTTTTTAAATATTTTTTGTTTATAAGTTATATGTGAAATGTTTTATGTCTCATGATTTCCACATTGCTCCTCTCTTTACAGAAAGATGTCACATGAAAAAGTGCCTTATATTTATTTTTAACAGATGCAAAAACAAAACCAGATTTTTGGAAATACACATTTGCTGATTCTGTGTTAATCTACATATGAACCATCTGAACACTGAGAAGTTAACAGATGAAAAATTCTATAGATTGTTAACATACAAGCATATTTCTTGCATTAAAACAAAAGCTTTTTTTGTTGTTTTTTTTAAAAAGCTGATGCATAATTACAATATATACCAGAACAATGTTTAGCTGTTCTATACAACGACAATTGTAAAAAAAACGAAGGAAAAAAAACAACAAAACAAAACATAATTACAGTGATAAGTAAAAACTTATTTGGCACTATGATGTTTACTGTAGTAGCTCTACTTCCACTGTGACACACAAATGTTACAATAAGCAACAAAAGTCAGATTTGAATTTTAATGCAGCTTGCTACAAAGTGCAAAAAATGAACCAAGTGGATTTCACCAAAAGCATACAAGCATGCATTTTTAAAAATAAGTGAAGAAAGTGATATACATGAACAGCAACTAGTACATTGATCCTTGTGAGACGAGATGAGTGGGGTTATGCATCCTGACCTGCTGTTCCTCAACTGGACTTTGCCGACTGAACATTCGATGCAGCATTGACTTCAAATGACTCCTAAACTTCACGCCAACAAACGCATAAAATACAGGGTTCAGGCAGCAGTGGGAGAAAGCAACGAGCCGGCACACGTAGAATGCATAATCAAGCCGGATGTTTATGTGACATTCATTAAGTGGTGCAACTCTACTGTCAGCCAAAGTCTTCAGAAAGATGACCACATTGTATGGCACCCAGCCAATGAAGAACACAGCTACGATACAAAAAACTAACTTAACTGCTCTGTTCTTTGTGTGGGATCTTGTTTTTGCGACTCTTCTTAGTATCTGGATGTAGCAGTAACCCATTACCACAAAAGCAGCCAAGAAGAAAATATTCTGTTGGGAGGCAGCAATTATTTTCCACTTGATGGCATTGTATTCGCAACCCCAGGAGACTGTGCCCTTGTGATAGACAGAGACGAGAGAACTGTGGAGCAGAGAGGGCATGGCTGCTCCAAAGCTGATGATCCACATTAGGAAAGACATAAAAATGCCAGAGCTGAGTTTTTGTGTTCTCAGGTCAGAGAGAGGGTGGACCACGGCCACATACCTGTAGATGGTCATGATGGTCAGGAACAGGATGCTGCTGTAGAACCCCGTGAAGAAGACAAAAGTCACAATTTTACAGAGAGCTTCTGAAAACACCCATCCCCAGATGTGGTAAATGGCCCAGAAGGGGAGACCGGTGGTGAAGACAAGGTCAGAGATGGCCAGGTTGAGGATGAAAATGTTGGTGAGAGACTTGAGGTTTTCATACAGAGCCAGGATTACGAGGACGAGGATGTTTCCTGTGAGGCTCAGTGTGATCACCAGAGAGAAGAAAACAGGAACGATAATGGATCCAAATTGGACAACCTCGCCTTTTTCACAGACTTCATCATCATAGTCATAGTCGTACAGGCTGTCATTTAAAGCCTCACTAATCGCTGTGAAATTGTAACCTAGAAAAGAAATACAGGATTAATATGTGCAATACTGTACTGAGTGTACAGATACTTAAGGTGGATGCACTTTACAACATGTTCCTTTTATGAGAACAAAATAGTGTTGTAAAGGAAAAAAAATTACCTACCTCCTGTTTGATAGGCTTGATGTGTTGTTGGATGTGACATCTTGTTGCTACTGAAACAGTTCGACAAGGGGCAGCTTTAATAATCTCATGACAGGCGGTGTTTTCTGTTCCTTGTTCTAGTTTAACCTGACCTGTTTTACCATATATACTGTGACATCATCAGCTCAGCTGGGCCTGTGGTCGATCAACATCTTTGTGAAAGGAAATTTGCCAACTTTCTCATCATAAAACCAAACGGGACACGATACCATCATGAGGTAAGGGGGAGAGGACTCTGCAAGGATTACAAATAATTGGGATGTCTTCTGCCTTTTAGATTAGATTTCACTTTATTTAGCCCTAAGCAAGTTCTTAAAGAGTTAGTTTTCCCAGGTTTCACTCTCAACCTTGGCAAAAGCAGTTTGAGGAGAAATTTTTAACGCAAGACCCACTTACTAGATTCCTCATAGAGCATTCAGCGAGAGCAACTTGCCTCTCCAGAAACACTGTCCCTGTAATTCTGGATAAACGACATAACATGCAGTGATCAGTTTACATATAGACTATGTGGACTACTGCACAGACTATTTTTAATCAGAAATCTGGGCAAGTAAAACCAAAAACATCTGTATGGCTAGAAACCTGCTAAAGGTGATGGAGAGAATACCCTTACACTGTGTTTGTAGGTGGGATCAACCGACTCTTCAACATATGAGACTTTAGAAATGAGAAATGAGACTTGAGGTACACCAGCAGTTTAGTGTTGCACTTTCATAATGGTCAGGCACTTGTCAGAGACAGATTAAAGAAAACCCCAGAAGCTCTGCATCCTACATGCCCCATAATGCAACTAATGATATATTTGGATTAGACCATCTCTGTCTGATAAATACCCACCTCTCTGACAGTCCAACAAAGAAATCCAAAATGAAAATTTGGAGTCTAGATTTCAGACACTTTCCCAGACTTGAAAAGGTTCTGCTAGAGCCGCAGAAAAAACATCATACAACCATATTCCATGCTATTTTACTTAAAGGTATCTGAATATAATAGGGTGGATTAGGGTAATGTGGGACACATTTTGCAATTCTGACTTGTGTGCCATGTTTCCATATGAAACAAAAACATTATTTCAACACCTCATGTCATTATAGAATCCCCAAAATCTCATTATAGCAGAGGACAATTTTCAGATATTGTGCTCAAATGGAAAATAGAAATCATTCAGTTTATACAGCACTAACTTGCCCACCAAGATGGTCATGGTTAAATGTGCATACCCATGTCTGGTTATTTAATTTAGCAGGTCTATAATGTTTCTGCTGTCGTTATCAGATAGCTAACAAAACTAGTGGGCTATATTTTCATATGTGAAACGTTTAACTACATGTTACTATATTACACAGAAACCATGTACTACTTTAAATTATTTATTACAAATATTTATTTAGTCTATTACTTTCTTGAGTCCTCCCTCCTCTCTCTGTCACTGTCTCCCTATGTGCCCCACAACAGTCAGTGTCCCACATTACAGTGATCCCCCATACAAGCAATACACAGGTTTTGAAAATCATAAAAGCCTTTATGAATTTTGTATGGTGGACCGGAGTCCACTTGTAATACATTACATATATTTTCTGAATTTGTGGCAAAATCTCAAGAGGGTAATTCATACCGTCCCCTTCAGTTATATAAAAAATATGTGTCAAACAAACGAAGGACCTTAGCAATGTCGGGCAGGTATTTACTGTGTGCATGTCATTGATCACATGACACCTCTGTTTACTCCGCTATGGCAACCAAACTACCCTAATTTCTGGATCCCGCCTACCAACCTCGCAGCCATTGGGCCGTGGGCTACATGTCGCTTTGTCAGTGGACGGCACTGTGTCAATCACGACAGTTACAACAAGTTTGTATGCATACATAAACGAACTGAGTTGTTATGGGCTTGAGTCATATCTCTAAAAGTATGTCAAAGTTGTTTTTCTTTTCTTGTTTTTCTTCTTGCACTTGTAACTATCTAGAAACATGTAACATTGGCTAAGCTATCGTGTCCCGCTAATGTCACGGTTGTTTTCAAAATATCTGTCAAGTGATAGTGTCAAGCTAAATGTGTCTCAGGCGACTAAAAAGCCACAAAGGCCGTCTGTTAAAACTTAAACTGAAAGAAAAGTGCTCTGTTTGTCGTTCATAGATATAAGAAAAGTAATATTAGCACTGTAACAGCCGATATTTAATGTTGTAAAACTGTTGTTGATATTCTCATAAGTCACGTCAAACTAGTTAGTTCGCTGTTAGCTTGACAAACTCAGCGTTAAACGAATCAGAAAATGAGGTTTAACATTAACCACAGTGTGAAGGTTCATGTTTTAAAACGATGTAGGTGTTGGTCTTCCATTACCACAGCTTTGATGGCGCTATATTTAGATGACATAAACTTATGAAATGCCTTGTTTACTTCCAACAGAAGGTTACAGGAGGTGACAATAACAGTCGCACATATCCAGTAATATCTGCAATAAACACACAATCTCTGTGAGTGTTATAATTTTCATTTTAGTTGACTCACTGCAGCTATAATTTGTGGTGTTTTATGAAGCCCCTTTTTTCAAAATTTGAAAGTAGGTTTTAGCGAAGAATAACTGACTCTCTCATGCTACCTTTCCAGGATCCATTTACATTAGGTTATTTTCCAGCACACCATACCTGTTAGCTGTTAATATGGAGGGGTTTACCTACATGTATGTGTGACCAACCCACAGACTTTATGGGCCAACCAGAAGCAGCATCCTGACCCAAAGCTAAATGTGTTGAGTAACATTATTACATATACAGTTTAAAAAGCTCAAATTGCATATGTCACAGAGCATTATATTTGTATCAGACTGGATTTCAGGCCTAAGTGCACAGAATTGGGCTGCGTTCCCACTGTGAAAACTGTGGATCTCTCATTAATATTTAGCAGAATTGTGGGTATAAGTTTGCCCATGCATGAGAGAATGTTAGACTATTCATGTCAGGCTTTTGTTCCTGACTGATTCTGATTCTCTGATTCAGCAGACTGGATGTGACCCTGTGACCCCTGGTTGCCAGGGAGACTGCGGTGGGGCCATGGCTACTGGGGCTACCGTTGGGGAGAGCCAACTCCAGAGGATTATCAGAGATCTGCATGGTACGGCAACTTTGTGTGTGTGTGCACCAGTTTGTGTGTGTGTGAATAGACTGGCGGCAGGCAGGTCGCTGGCTGACATGGTGTGGCTGAAGAGAAGAGAAGGAAGAGTCAGAGAGGTTTGCCGTGATGTCATGACCTCAGTCTCATTGTCGTGTCTGAGTACAGTCTTTAAGCCTGGAACTATCTGACCTCTGCTGGTCATCAAATCATTTGGGAACGCATACATCTGACCTCATGTTTGTGTAGTAAGGGTGTGGTGGAAGTCTCTGTCAGCATGCAGCGAGACAGAGAGTGCGTGCTGAGGGTGCACCCATCACGGGTGTCCTTCCAGTTTTTACGATGGATACGAGGCAAGTTTTTAATGTACAGCCTGATTGTGCTTGAAGAGGATGGCACTGGAAAAAAATGGAAAATGGTTGGAGATTTAGGCACCAGGGAGGTCTGTGTGTGTGTAACTTGAAATGCACCAAGAAGTGACAACACATTAATTTTGCATTTCTTCTCAGTTCTTTTTGAAAGGGTCATCTCTAAGGAAATATCAGTTATTTGCTGTTTGCTTTCCTGCTTCTTGTGTCCCTGATAACTGCACTAATGTATTGTCTGCATGGACCCCGGCTGTTAAAATACATTTTGTTATATAATATATTTATCTATAAGACAAGTATCTCTTAAATGTGTTTTCCCAGGTTAATGTTGGTGTTGTTTAATATTTATTTATCCTTGTCTGTGAACATATCTGTGAATTTCAGAGGCTGTTGCAGAGCTTGCAAAGGAGTACAGGGAAAGTGGGGAGCCAATCACAGATGACAGTACCAACCTGCACAAATTCTCCTACAAACTGGAGTACCTGCTACAGGTATGAGTCCCAATTATTCACTAAGCATTACTCATTCACTAAGTAATGTGATTTCAAATGAAATACTACTAGTTAGAAATATAAAGCAGATAGATGCTGACAATGCACAGAACCTTGCATGATCAGTTGTTTTATTATTGGATTACTACACTTTTTGACATATTGTAAATTTATGATGTGTCATCAAATGAAGAATTAAGATCAGTAGTCCTAAAAGGGTTAGCTGTTTGGAGAAGAACTCTTTCTCTTTCTTGACGTTTTATTGCTAAAAGTGACCCATGCCTCACAAAAAATGGTCCATATTCAACAGTTTTTCAATTCAACTGTATTTTTCTTTCAGTTTGACCAGAAGGAGAAGACTACATTCCTTGGTACAAAGAAGGACTATTGGGATTACTTCCATGACTGTCTGGCTAAGATCAAGGGGGCCAATGATGGGATCCGCTTTGTTAAATCCATCACAGAAGTATGAAGATTTTTTAGTTTCTTTGTTTACAATGAGGGTGGCATGGTGGTGCAGTGGTTAGCACTGTCACCCCACAGATCTGTCCGAGGTGTACCCCGCAGGGATGCCCCCCCCCCCCCCCCCGACCCTTTCGAATAAGCGGGGGGATGGATGGATGTTTACAGTGACACCACGAAAGTAGCACTGATCATATACTGATCATTAATAATATAAGATTACTCCTCATTAGAAAGTAGTTCTATTTTACTGCCTTCAAGCTGACTCAAAAGAGTCTTTTTTTCTTAACTTGTACAGACACAACACAAAATACACAAAGAGACTTATATTTTTTATATTGCTGTGCGTGGTATATGAGATCAAAAACACATCCACAAAATCAATTTAAATCTTGGCACTGATGTGTTGCATCTCTGTAGCTGTGATATAAAAGCAGCACACTGTGATATAGTTCCAACATTTTCAGGGTTATTTTTTGTCATCTTTCTTCTTTTTAATGTTATATATTTGTCAGGGAAAATAACAAAGTAGCAGGTGTTACATTAGAATAGGCTTTAATTGGATATGTATAGCTTCACTCATTTAATAGTTATGTTTTGGTTGAGATTATAAATCATTAGCTTTTTTTTTTTTTTTTGACAAGTTGAGCAGTAAATGATGTAGTAATAAAGTGTCGTTTACTTTGTAGTTTTTGACATGTGGCATATCCCTGGATCGTGAGTTGGGGGTAAACGCTTTTTAAAAGCAATGTGTAAAACAAGATCTTCTTCTGCTCTGCTTCTGATAGCTGAAGACGTCTCTGGGGAAGGGGCGAGCATTTATTCGCTATTCTCTCGTGCATCAGCGACTGGCCGACACGCTGCAGCAGTGCCTGATGAACCAGAGAGTCACCAGGTAAAACTGTCAGGGACAAGTGAAGTCCCCTTGCAATATGTGTGTGTTGTTGTTTTTTTGAGTTGTTAGTTGGATTACAGTTAGCTGGTTTTTGGATTACAAGGTTTGTGAAAGTTGGTTAGAGACTATGAAACACTTCATTTCCTCTTTCTGTGAAATGGGCCTGCTGCTTTAGTAGAAATAGTGGTCAATAGTAGAAGAATATAAAGAGCCGATTAATTATTAAAAAGTATTAAGTTACTGTCTTCAATGATTAACAGAAGTTAAAACAGAAAATGACCAAATGAACACACTACAAAGAAGAATCTTAATCTTAAAGCGTGATACCTGTTATTTGTTGCATAGACCATTTACATGTTTTTGAGGATGGAGTTTTTCTTAATTTCCTGGTTGAGGGATCAGTTTCCTCCTATGAATGGTAAGGGTCAGCATATGAGACAAAACTTCCTTTTTCAGCCATGATAATTGTTTGCAGCTATACTCTTGTTTGACCTTTTTCTCCTCTCTCTTCCTGCAGTGACTGGTACTATGCAAGAAGCCCCTTCCTGAAGCCCCACCTTAGTGTTGACATCATCAGTCACCTGTATGAGCTCAATGAGGTCCAGTTTGATGTGGCATCCAGAGGACATGATCTTGATGCCTCCTGGCCTACTTTTGCAAGGTAAAAATGAACATAACAAATGTTGAAAACAAAATGTAGAGCATATAAAGACCATGAAAATAATCTGTCAGATTTCCTTTGCACCAGGTTTGGGGTGTAGTCAGGATGTGTGACATTTACCAATATATTAAATTTCTTTTCTAATCAACAGGAGGACACTGGGAAGTGCAAACTCACCTGGCCACATGTGGAGACCACCCAGTCGTAGTTCCAGCATTAACAGTCTGGCCAGCACCTACTCCCAAGTAACTGGCCTATGTCTTTAATAACATCGTGCCATTTCATCATAATTTTACATTTATTACAGGATGTTTATTACTTCTTCTTTTCTCCTCTGGCTTCTCTTACAAACATCTAGCAAGCACCTGAGTTCCCCTCTAGCCCCGACTATGGTCAGGGTTTGCTGAACGACCTGAATGAGTCCCTGCCTGCCTGCACCGAAGACGTCAGCACTGTGGAAGACCTCCGCCTAGAGCTGGACCAGTCAGAGCTGAAGCAGCGGGAACTCTTGGATAAGGTGCAGCAGCTGGGCGAGGAGGCTGCTGAGCTCAGGGGCGTAGTCGTGGAGCTCCAGAGACAGCTGGACGTGTCGCTTGCTGCCCAAGAAAAGCAGCTGAGTTTGCAAGGAGAACTGAAGGGTCTGAAGGGGAGAGAGGAGGCCCTGTCCAGAGATGTGGAAGCACTCAGGGCGAGGGAGAGAGCCACGGAGGCTGAACAGCGCCTGCTCCAGGAAAAGCTGGCGGCTGCTGAGGGGAAGAACTTAGAGCTCATAGCCAAGTTGGATGGGGTTCTGAATGAGAAGGGCCAGCAGGCAGCCAGCCACTTTGATTCAGCACAAAAGATACACGAGTTGCTGGACAGATTGAAAGAGGCAGAGAGAGGGAAGATGGAGGCTGTTGCCAAGGTAGAGGAGAAGAAGAGGCAGGCAGAAAGGATAGAGGAAGAGCTGAGAGTCAAGGAGGCAGCGGCAAGAGATGGCGAAACAAAACTCGGGGCATTAGTTACAGCTGTGTCTGAGGAGAAGACCAAGTTGGAGGCAAAAGTGGAAGAACAGTGTAGTGCCCTTGACAAGCTGCAGGGGGCCTTGACACTGAGAGAGAAGGAGGCGAGCAACCTACAGAGGCAGCTGCAGGACCTCCAAACATCTCTCGAGGAGAAGGAGAGGGAGGTGGAGGTGGTGAAGAGGATGGCACAAGAAGATAAAGATGAAATGCAGAAGAATGTTGGCAGCTTAAAAGAGGCTTTAGAGGCAGAAGTCACTGCTCTTAAAGAGCAGGTTGAGAAGAAAGAAGCTGCGCTAACCTCCAGCTGCGAGACACTACAACAGCTAGAAGCCAAGAACCAAAGCCTCAACACAGAAAAGCAGAAACTGACAACTAGCCTTGCTGACCTGGAGGGTAACATTAAAGAACAGACCACAAAGATAGAAGATTACAAGACGCAGTGCGCCAATTTAATGGAACTGAACGAGAAGCTGCTGACCACGGTGAAGAGAAACGAGGAGCTGAAGAAGGAGATGGCAGACAACAGAGCAGTGCTTGAAGCCGAATTAGCAGCTTTAAGAGCCTCCGAGAAACAGCTTCGAGGTCAGCTCGATGATACCAAGATGACAGTGGATGAAAAGGAGAAACGTTTACGTGAGGAGAACCGCAAGTTGGATGAGAGTCTGCAGCGAGCCACCATGGCCGCAAAGCTCTCAGAGACTACGTCAAAGCGGCTTGAGCAGGAGAACCAGAGCCTGAGGGAGGAGCAGGACACTGTGAAAGCAGCTCTTAGCCGCATGCAGGCAGACCTGAAGAGTGTTCATGGGCAGATCGGAGAGCTGGAGAAGAATTTAGGAGCTTCACGCAAGAATGAAGCAAGTCTTCAAGAACAGCTCCAAAACAAAGAGGCCCAGCTAGAGAGTAAAGAGAAGAGCCTCACTGAGCTCCAGTCCAAGTTAAAAGCTTTGGAAGCCAAGGAGAGGGACCTTGAGATTGCCAAAGCTGATGCAGAAGCAACCTGTGCTAGACAGACAGAGATGATCGAAAGGGTGACCTCTGAGAAGCAAGCAATGGAGAAATCTCAACTAGAGAGGAGTACTGTCCAAGCAAAGGAGAACCAAGAAGTGACAGGCAAACTGACTGTGGTTGAGGGCCAGCTGGAGGTGAGCATGAAAGAAGTGTCCAGGCTCCAGGCAGAGATCCTGGATCTCAGGGTGCAGGTCAAGAGGTCTGAGGAGGAAAAGCTTAAATCCCAAGCACAGCTGGAGGTGACGGAAGCCCAAAGAGATGAGCTCAGAACTCTGACAGAGCAGCTTAAAGCTCAGGCAGAGGCACTGAACCAGAAGCATGTAACAGAGCTCATGGAGTGCAAAAAGAAAGAAGAGTCACTGACTGAGCAACGTGACAGAGAAGTAGCCGCCCATGCTGAGCTGGCTATCTCTGCTGCTGCTCTCCGAGAAGAGCTGTCTGCCCTGAAGGCAGAAAATGGCAGGCTGGTCCTAGAGAACAGCGAGACACGTGAGGGTCTGCACAGGGCAAACACAGAGATGGCCGAGCTCGGCATGACCATCTGTAAGCTAAGCGCAGAGAAAGAAGAGGCCAGAGAGCACTGGACAGGCAACGCTGCCAGGTTTGAAGAGCTGGAGAGAGAGGTGGAGCGACTGGAGGGGTGCATGACAGAAGTGCAACTGGAGAATAACAAACTAAGAGAGGAGCTGACACAGAAGGAGACACTTCCAGGGACTATCGTGGAGCTGCAGGAGCAGCTGGAAAAGGCCAAGAACCACCTGCAAAGCGTCAAGGACTCCGGCCGAGAGGAGATGGAGGCTGTCAAGTTCCAGATGAGTTCAGAGAGCATGACTCATCAGGCCCAGATGAAGGTGAATCAGTTGGAACCTGTTAATCATGACTTGTATTACTTGCATTTTTAATCATTTTAGCTTTTTATGCAATTTACTAGGACAGTTTTTAGTTTATTGTGTCCAAATATCAAAATGATTTATTTTATCAGCAATCCTAGCAGCATGGCTCTAGGTATAGCGATATTGAGTGGTCCAACACTTTGGTCCAAACTGAAATATCTCAACAGCTACTGGATGAATTGACATTAAATATGGTACAGGCATTTATGGTTGACTCTTGTTCTTTTCACTGTCACCTTTCAGAGCGTGAATGAACAGCTGGACAAGGTGAAAGCCCAGCTGCAGGAGGAGCTGAAGAATGTATCCAGCTTGCAGGCCAAAGTGTCTGAACTAGAGGTGTGTGTGTGTGTGTGTGTGTGTCTTTGAAGCATCAAGTATTTCATTGTTGCATAATGAGCAGATACATGGTGGCTGTGGATAGACTGTGTTCTGTAATCTCTGGGGATTACCTACCTTTACAGAGAAATACTGGTACATAAAAATACACTGCCATCAGACAAAAAATCTGTGATGTACTGACTTTTTCAAGTGTGTGGAAAACCGTGTATGAGTAAGGGAAGACGAGAGATATTGCTCAATAGGGCAATATTGTAAAAATAGCCTGGAACAGACAGTAACGCCTTAATCATTAGAGGATTTGCAGAGGTAGTGGAGAAAAGGAAACTACACACCACATGGGACACAATAACCTACTGATTTGTTTCAAAACTCATTAACAACAGATGATTATATGAGATACTTTGATTGCTTGAGCAGTTGTCTTTGATTGTAGAAGGTAGAATAGATGGAAAATCACTGTGGTGTACTGTTCCTAATCGAACTGATAGCTGCATGAAATTGCTTTGAGATCATAATTTTTCCTCTGCGGTTTGATGTCTATAGATATATATAATGGGATTTGATTTTGAGGAATGTTTTCTGATTTAATTGAGGAGATTGACTGGGTCTGTCCAGAAGTTAATTTTTTTTTTCATCTAATATGAACAGAAAGTAGTCAGATTTCCAGATAGAGGTACACAAAATTCTTCCGAAATGACTTTGAAAATGTATTTTCTGTAACTTTATTTTTCCAGAAGTGTTTAACAGAACAGAAAACTAATTGATTGTTTAAATCATTGTCAAGTGTCAAAAATGTTTGTACTGATGGATATTTTTATATATTTGTCCCCATAATCTTTAATTAAGGCTGTGAATGAAGAGTACTTGCAGCTAGCTGGTGAGAAAGATGCTCACATCACAAAGACAGAAGCAGCTGTTCGTGAGAGTGAGAGCGAGATTCAGCAACTGAGAGGCGCAGTAAGCAGGTGCGTTCACAACTTGTCGATACCTGTGAATTTCTTTTTACAATTAAAAAAAAAGATACTGAGTCATTTTTCACTCTCTTCAGTGCTGAAGAAGCACACTTGGCTGTGCAAAAGATGTGCGAGGAATTGAAGCAGAAACTCAACACAACGGATGCTGACAAGCAAAGCCAGTACCTGAAGATGACAGCGGAGATCGATGACCTCAACAGAACTAAGACCAACCTTGAGGAGCGGCTCATCGAGCTTATCCGGTATGGCCTGGTCTTTGTTAACAGTTGTCAGCCATTTCAAGGCTGTCGCTGTCAGTGCAACAGGCAGATAGATTCTTAATAAAGAACTGGGTTAAAGTTCATTCTTTCTTTCAATGTCTACCACCTTATTATGTTTGGTTGCTGTCTGCTCTTTGTAGTCCCACTGGGGAGTGTGCAGTTTCGATTGGGTCTTCCAATAAGAGTAGCTCTCTGATGTTCTTACACTTGACAGTGATGTGGAGAAATTAGGTCGGAGGAGCAGGGTTGGGAGTAAAAAAGCTCCTTTGAATGCTGAGATACTTTACTAAGATCAAGTCTGAAAGAAAGACTTTGACAGAGAGGAGAGCCGGAAAAGTGAGTCACTGGATTCTGCAAGCACTGTTTTCTCCCTGGCTCACAAAGCTTTCATACTCTAGAAGGGATGAAACACAAATACAATGATGCAGTCAACTCCTTTGGGAGGTGCCCACATCATCGCAGTCTTTTGTACTCTTGTATTATGCCTTCATTATTTTTCTCATTTGCATCATTTGGGAAATGAAGCTACTTCTGAACAACAGGGTTATACAGTATATCAGTATTAAATCATAGTCCAGATCAAGTAGTCTTTGAATATTTTGAAGTGTGAAATATACCAAATAAACCACAGATAACATCTCACAGGTGCTCTACCTCCAGAGCAGCTGTGAAATACTGAGCATGAAATATTTTATCCATATTTTATTTACTTATATTAGCAGCAGTTGAGTTGAGTTCATCCAAGGATTCAAGGAGCTTTATTGTCATTCCAACACGTGAACATGGGGTGAAACGAAATAAGTTACTCTGGTCCCAGTGCAAGCCAAACAGAATAAATAACTACTAAAGTATAAAATAGAATTTACAGTATAAAATAGAATTGCGTAAATGAAATGAAAAAGACACAACAACAACATCAGAGTCCTTTGCCATTGAGGTAGTGTGCAGAAGTTAAAGTGACCGTGCAGAAGTTAAAGTGACAAGTGAGGGGGGCGGGGGGTTGCAGGGGGCTACAGGGGTCCTCCAGAATTCAGCAGTCTCACAGCTTCCGGGAAGAAGCTGTTCCTCAGTCTGGTGGTCCTGCTCTTAATGCTCCGTAGCCTCCTGCCTGAGGGGAGAGGGGAAAACAGAGCGTGTGCGGGGTGAGTGGGGTCCTTCAGAATGCAGGCGGCCCGTTTCCTGCATCTAGCGGTGTAGATGTCCGTGGTGGTGGAAAGGTTGCGTCCCACAGTCCTCTGTGCAGCTTTCACCACCCTGTGCAGAGCTTTCTTCTCTGCCGCCGAGCAGCTGCCATGCCACACGATGATGCAGGAGGACAGGACGCTCTCCACCACACATCTGTAGAAGGAGGTCAGGACTGAGCTCCCCAGTCTGGTGCGCCTCAGCCTCCTAAGGAAGTAGAGGCGCTGATGTGCCTTCCTAATCAGACAGGAAGTGTTGGTGCTCCAGGTGAGGTCGTCAGAGATGTGTACGCCCAGGTACCTGAAGCTGGAGACCACTTCCACCGCAGTCCCTCTGATGTGCAGGGGAGGAGGGAGGTGTCTGCCCCTCCTGAAGTCCACGATCATCTCTTTGGTCTTCTTCACATTGATACAGAGGTTGTTATCTCTGCACCAACCCTCCAGCTGTTCCACCTCCTGCCTGTAGTTGGACTCGTCATTGTTGGTAATGCGTCCAACCACAGCTGTGTCATCCGCGAACTTCACAATCTGACAGCTCGGATGTCTCGCTGACCAGTCGTGTGTGAGCAGGGTGAACAGGAGGGGGCTCAGCACACAGCCCTGGGGGGAGCCGGTGCTGAGGGTGATGGGGGAGGAGGAGATGTCGTGGATCCTCACAGACTGCGGCTTGTCTGTTAGGAAGTCTAAGACCCAGTTGCACAGGGTGGAGCACAGTCCAAGTGTGTGTAGTTTCTGGATTAGGGTCTGTGGTATGATTGTGTTAAAAGCTGAGGTGAAGTCCACAAAGAGCAGGCGAACATAGGAGTCCTTGTTCTCTAAGTGGGTGAGGGTTGTGTGGACCACAGAGGAGATGGCATCCTCTGTGGATCGGTTCTTCCTATAAGCGTTTTTTTTTTAAAACATTTTCAGAGCTCAGGTCAGGATTTTTTCTAAGACAGAACTGAATTATTTATTTTCTATTATTTTTGTGCATTTCTTCAGGGACAAAGATGCTCTGTGGCAGAAGTCAGATGCTCTGGAGTATGAGCAGAAACTGCGAGCGGAGGAGCGTTGGTGGTTGGTGGATAAAGAGGCCACTCACTGCCTCGGCTGCCAGGGTCAGTTCACCTGGTGGCTGCGCAGACATCACTGCAGGTGGGCTTTTAGTATTCACTGTCCATACCTATCCTGTCCACATAAAACAGGAACCAAAAATCTGCTTTTGGAAACAAAATTATACATCTGACATGGACATTATTTTTTCTAGGCTTTGCGGTCGCATCTTCTGCTACTACTGCAGCAACAACTTTGTGATGACCAAGCACAGTGGGAAGAAGGAGCGCTGCTGCAGAGACTGCTACACCCAAAGCAGTGCGGTGATAGAGAGGTTCACAGAGGCAGAGCTGAGTCCTTCAGACATCCAGCCTCCTCCACCTGGAGCAGGACCTCAACCACCGCCTGAACCAGCCCCATACAAACCCACCCCCAGGGTAACAGGTGAGAGAGGCACACTGGGAAGAACACGCTAACTTCACACTGCGCATTTGGCTCAAACATTTATCAGCATTGTCTTCTTTTACTGTATGTTGGCCAGGAAGCAGAAGTGAAAAGAGAAATTTGTCATATTGAGGAACAAGGACAGAGACCCTAGAGAATTTTTATTCAGTAGACAAAAGGGGAAGAGGGTGACATTTCTATTCAGAGAGGAAGCTGTTTTGTTTTTATTGTAAAAATGTGAAAGCTGCATAATGTTAGATCTATTTTTGTAGTGGCTTAGTCTCATACATTAATTTCAAAATAGCCTTTTTTCTGCACCGTACATGCATTAAGTTTTATATTCTGTGTAATCCCCACAATAGAACGTGAGAGAAGATGTTGGTGGTTGTTTTCTGTACCGTATTTCAGTTATGAAGTCTGTTAAACCCATCAATTCCCAACAGTCACGGACCCCAGCAACAGATCTGATGATGGAGTTTTTGACATCATCACAGAAGAGGAAGTGAATGGCGTCTATGACAGTGACGCCACCTCCCAGACCACAGGAGGCTCACTGGAGGGAGAACAAGACCGACGGCCTCCGGGATCACTGGACGTGTGAGTGTAATGTGGATCTGCAGGAGGGAGCAGAGGGATGAGGGATGAGGTCTGGTTCAGCTCATTGTTTTCTGAGTCAGTATGTGACTCTTAACTCTGGTCAGACTCATCAGTTGATGCTCCAACCAGAGAGGTCAAACAGTAACAACACAAGATACCACAGCAACTCAGTGTTGAAATTGCCACTGAAATTGCAGAACCTTTAAGAAATCCCTCTTTGAGGTTACACTTGCACATTTACATCAGGCCTTTGTGCAGTGATTGTTTAAGAAAGGTAACAGCTACATAGAGTCAGAGGACATCACAAGTCAGAAGTGAAATCCTACAGAGTGCATATAGTGCTAAATGATTAAATCCACAAGAAATGCAGTGGTTTTATGAGATGTGTAGATATGGATAGGAAATCAAAAGAGATGCACTAATACAAGCAAAACCACTGGAGGCACTTATCATGGCCCATTCTCTCGGTATCACATACAGTAGCTGCTGTGAATGTGCTGCTTTTAAACGCAATAAATACAGCCTCAGCACGCCACAGTTTGAGTTGTTGTCCCTGATATTTCCCAGTCACCTCAGTAATGTTCAAACACAGACTGCACACATGTCTCTGTCCTGTCTGGGTGGGTGGCAAATTGCAATTGGAGAAGTACTTTCTTTTGTTTTCACCGATAAGCAAAAAACAGAATTGAGAGGCGCCACAGTATATTCATATGTGAAAAGCAGGTTTCCTAAATTATCATCCTTGCATTTATGTAGCAAAGATGCACAAAGATGTAGCTCGCAGTGAGGAGGATGAGGTAACACTGAATGACCTTGCGCTGAGAATCAAGATAATCATCAGAATTAATGTTAAGCATAATGTACGTAAAATTGAGTAAAATAAGTAAGCTTGCTGGTGAGGGTCAGTGAAAAGGCATGGGCAATGACATGTGGGTAAAATTCATAATCTGTTTTAAATGTATAGTCATGACCCCGGAGAGAAAGATGTGTTGGCTACACCAGAATACTCTCTAATGATCTCTGATGGTGATGTTTGTTCTGTGTCATTATGTCACTATGCCTCTGAAGAGCTTTATCCAGTGAAAATAAGATGTGTCTTGTGTTGGATTTTGCAGAGGCACAGGAGATGTGACCCCTGATGATCCTGAAGAGCACGTCCCCACTGTCCAGGATTCAGAGATCAACCTTCTCAAATCAGGAGAAGTCACGTGAGACTTTGCTTTGATATATTTCATAGTTCAATTTTTTTAAATCAGCTTGGAGTTGGCTGAATTCATGCCACTTTAATGCATCTTAGAATTCATTTGTTGTTATTACAGGATGGCTGTTCCTCTCAGCATTGATGATATTTCTCAGTTCGGTGACGGTTCTAGGGAACTCTTCATCAAGTCCAGCTGTTACAGTGTGATAACTGTTGCTGTGAGTGACTGCGGGCCAACCATCAGCTGGATGTTTTCCTCAGAGCCCAAAAGCATCTCTTTCAGCGTGGTTTACCGGGAGTCCACTGACACTCAGGTGGAACAGTCAAAGGTAGATTGCGCTCACTGTGTGTATTTTTATGTTTATGCGCTAAGAACAATGTGTTGTGAAATCCAGGAACCACTGCCTGCCACAGTTTAAGTAGACCTTTGCCCCCTTGGTGGAGTCCCTTGTTGATTACAGTATATGGAGGCTCGATCAATTTAAAGATATCTTGACATCAATAACTCCTTGTACAGCTGCCAGAGGAAAAGTCCAGGAAAACAAAAGCCAAAAGCAGTGTTTCATAATTTCAAATTGAAGTACATCATAAGGTGAAGGAAAGACTTTTCAGTTGCTGGAAATTGCAGCCATTTCTAAACTAATGGAGGATGATTCAGAAGCTAAAGTAAGAAGTTATTATTAGACACAATGGACTGAATCTGTGCGTGCATTCATGGGCACCCTGTACTGAGGACTGAGGACAAACACTGCAGGTTGGCAGTGTTTGTCAGCAGGTTGAGTAAACATCCTGCACTTGAAATATCAGAGACTGTAAATGAGTTATAACCTTTCATCTCATATTACCATCTCCTCCCTTCCTTGCCAATATTTCCTTTATGTTATGTATGTAAATTATTTTTAAAATTTACATTTAATTCAAAGTGTGTTGACATTTACTGTATATAACAGTTATTATGATAATGATGGTTTTATTCTTGCTGTCCAATATAAATGTTCATGTAAGGTAACATCAATGAAAACATGTGTGTTATAGATGGTATTATAGATAGAGTAGCCCAGGGCAGATTTGCTAGATGGCCTCCATCACAAACTTTCTAATGCCAAGTTTCACTTCAGACCAGTGCCCCTTTTCTGCTCTCAGGTCCTGATTCCTCTGACTCGCTGCAATTCCCATAAAGAGACAATTCAGGGGCAGCTGAAAGTCCGTCACCCTGGCCTCTACACACTCATCTTTGACAACTCTTTCTCACGGTATGGAACTCCTGACACCCACCATCTTTCTCCTGATTTGTCCCTCAGAGTGGGAGAAGCTTGTAAATGACTGAAATGCTTAAATGCTCATTGTCTTGGTGTGTGTGTGTGTGTGTGTGTGTGTGTGTGCGCGCGCGTGCGTGCATTTGGCCTTTAAACCAGCTTTCTGTTGTGCCTCAGCATCCCATTTCTCTTAATCGGATTGCTCCTTTGATCAGAAACCCTCTTCCAACAGGTTTATCTCCAAGAAAGTTCTCTACCATCTCACCATGGAGAAACCCGTAATCTATGATGGAAGTGACTTCCCCTGAAGCGTGCATGACGCATGCTGATGTCACTGTGGCTTCAGGGAGACTAAAGAGATGGTAATTCAGTGACAGTTTGGCTTTTACCCAAAGCCTGTTTTATGCTTTTAGAAATGTTTCTGTTTTATTTAATTCTGTGGTGTTAATGTTTTGAAGTGTGCTTTGTGTTTTAACTGTAGCCCAAGTGAGGTTTGGTCTACAAAATGAAAGGATTTAGAAAGAGAAATTGAAAGACAAATGTTTATGCAAGTTTTATCATGTTTTATTTTTTCATAAACCAAGTAATATGCGTACCTTTAGTTCAGCTAAGTTTATATTAGTAAGTTATTCATTTAGAGAAATTGAGAAATCTTATTTCTTTCTGTAATTTTTGTTGGTCTTAGTTTTGGTTTGGCCTCTCTTTTCTGAAACATGCAGTTACGTTAGGGGATGCAGAACACTACCAGTATGAAATCTGATATAAGACTGTTGTCGGACGATAAATATTTATCTGCAAAAGTTGTCTATGAAGACCCAGGAAAGATTTTAATAGTTTCCAAAATCCTGGCCAGTTTAAAATATTTCAAGTGTTGTGCAATCTTTAGAATCAAATGGCCAAATGAAACAGAAGAAGTGCAGAGAAGTGATTTGCATGTGGGTTGTTGATTAATTGAATCATCTGAACATATTTGCACTGGGCCAGTGCAGGAAGGAAACAAAGCAATAACTAATAACTAGCTTGGAAAAAAACACAGATTCTGCTTGACAACAAAGCATATGCACTTTGTGCAAATCTCAGGAGTGGGACATGAAACTGTCCTCCAGTGGTTGCATGTCCTAATTTTATATTTTGGAAAAAAAAGAAAAAAATATATAATAGAAGAAGTAAAACTGCCGTCTTACTTTCTGTGTAAGGAGACCTGCTCACCAGCTTTCTCCATCCAGTTTATTGGATCCAGTGAAGACAAGTACCTGTGCTTACTGTACACAGGCCGACTTTGTGTCATTACAGTGACATTTACTTAAAATATATTACTCACTGTCAGTTAATGAGCTACTGTACCTTTAAAGTGCCTTTTAACTCTAATTGCCAGGAATTAGTTTTCTTTTGTATCTGTAGCTGCTCTTTGATATCTACACAGAAAACTCTTTGAATTAGAACTGCTCTTCGAAAACTTAATTCCACTGACATTTAAATCACAAAATAATATGCACAATATTATGTATTTGAGTTGTATCAGTTGAAAAGATTTTTTTCTGTTTGGTTTTCATTTCAGTCTCTGTTGTCTTTTTGTCATATGTTTAGATAACCCTCTGGCTTTTTTTGTACTCTTAGTGATGAAATGGGTTGGGATATTGTGTGCTGTTTATTGTTGTTGTTTTTCTTTTGAATCACAAAGCAATAAGAAAAAAAAGAGCTTGCTCACTTTTGGACACGACCTTACTCTCCTTAATGAAGCAAGGGCTTATCTCTATGGTGCTTTTGTAGAGATCTGTTTGTGATTCACAGTCAGATCTCTGTTATATTTTTGATGGGTGTAAATTGGTGCAATTTGTATGCAAAGCCTCATATTTTCTCTGCAGAGCTGCACTTTGTGATAATTATTTTATACTTTGTTGCAAACAATATGAAATCTGTTGAGTTTACATTTGTCAAAGAATTCACACAGGGACAGATTTTTCTACTTGCTGTTTTTGAAAAATGATTTTTTTAGGGGAGTAGAATGTGCACAAATTTTCACTACAAGCACTTGGTGTAACTAGTAATAGACAAGTCAAACAGCCTGTAAACATGGATTAAACGAGAGAGTGATGATGCCCCTGACATTTACTAAACTGTTTGATTTTGTGTTTGACAGCATGGAACATCAGAACAACACAATCAGCACATTATGTCTGTGTGCCACCTCACTCATTCAGAAATCTGACACCAACAAAGACACAAACAAGTGTTCTTCCTTTCTAACGAATCTACCTTTCTAGATTTACATCTGAAGAGGGAAATACAGTCTACAGAGAAGAAAAGCTGTAGAAGTTCTTCCACTATAAATCATGAGATGTTGAAAACAACATTGCAAATATCTCCTCTGTCATTACCGACGTGATTCAGTGACAAAATAACAAACAACCAAAACTTAGCACATCCCCACAGCTGTGGCTGAAGAAACCGAGCTTGTGTCCTCTATATTCTACCATAGTTCATAGTCTAACATTATTAGACATCATATGTCGACATATCCTCCCTGCGTAATAGTCATTGTGCTTTATGTCAGAATCTGCTGCATTATTGATCTTAGAGCTGAAACAAAATGTCTTTTAAGTGATTGGTAAATCAACAGATCTGCAACCATTTTGAAAATCAAACAAATTGTCTGGCAAAAATGCTAAATGTTTGATGGCTCTAGTTTCTCAAATGTGGGGATTTGCCTTTTATTAAATATCTTTGAGTTTTGGACTTGGAAAAAGAGGTTATTTCAAGGGAATCATGATGAATGCGTTTAACAGGAGAAAGTTTAATTGAGAAAATAATAATCAAAACAATTGTTACTTGAAGCTCACTTCAAATATAGCCTGTTTTTGGTTGGTTTGTTTGTTTGTCTGTTTGTTTCTTGTATGTTTTTTTTCTTTTTGTGTAAGAGAAAGAAAGTCGGCCCCTTTTACATTAAAAAAATATATATAAAAAAACATTTTTTCCAAAAAATTGACAGAATGGACAAAAGATGAACAGTTTGAAAACACAAACTGTTGGTCTATGATTGAAAAACAAATGTCACATAGAGGAGCATATGTCTGGGAATGACGTAACATAAAACAAATAGGTTTCATTTTGCCACGCAGTGACTGTGTCTGCACAGTCATACCTCAGTACTTCCAAATTCACCTGCTCTCTGTGTATGAGTGTGTAAGGTGGAAGTCTGGCCTCATACACCAATCAGCCACAACATTAAAACCACTGACAGGTGAAGTGAATAACATGAATCACCTCTTTACATTACAATGTTCTGCTGGGAAACCTTGAGGCCTGACATTCATCTGGGATATTACTTTGATACATGCCACCCAATTTAATCAATGTTGTAGACCAAGCACACCCCTCCATGGCAAACGCACTCCCTGACAGCAGGGGCCTCCCCCAGCAGAACAATGCTCCCCCCACACCACAAAAACTCCTCAGAAATGGATCAAGGAACACGACAAAGAGCCTGAGGTGTTCACCTGGCCTCCAAATCCACAAGATCCCAAATTTGATTGAACATATGTTGTATATATATGATGCACCGGAACAAGACAGATGTTGGAGGGCCCACCCTGCAACCCACAGGACCAAAAAGATCCACTGCCAATATCCCAGTGCCAGACATCACAGGAAACTCTCAGTTGTCCCTGACGGCTCAGAGCTGTTTTAGCGACACAAGGAGGGGCCTTCACAATGTTATGCAACTGGTTTTAATGTTGTGGCTTCTCGGTGTATATCCACAACATATAACACAAGATCAAATTTTATGTGTGGGAGTTTGGCGACACAGTCCGACTCCAAGCAAAGGGGTGAGTTTGTGTAGACGCGAATCCCGCTCAGTTGTAAAGCGTGCAGGCTAAACTAAGAGCTGATGTTCGCCTTCAGAATAAAAGGTCAACTCGTCTCTACAATCGTGCATCAGTCGCTTAATTAGACTTAAATGGCCCCATCATAGTGTTACTGACCGTTCTTTGCAATGCTATGAAAATATTTGATTTACCCACGACCATTTCTGACCGACAGCTTGGGAGAGAGGCATTTATTCTGAAAATAAACACAGGAATGCCTACATTGTAATAGTGGTACTTGGTGAAATATTTTATTTACACCTGGGGGGGGGGGAGAGAGAGAGAGAGAGAGAGAGACGGGCTCAGCATCCCGTCCTGTCGGAGTGTGCGGCTGCTTCATTGATGAGAGCGCCACGTTGGAGTAAGCGGAGGATCCCGAACCGTCAACATGTCCTGTCTTCACATCAGAGGGATTTTTCTCACTCTGTGTTTGGCTCCAACTGTGAGTGATTCACTTTTACTTTTTAAAAAAGATGATCTTTTCCACATTTAAAACTTCAACAACAGTCGTATTTTGCAAGAAATTAATAGAGTTGTTTTTCTGGGGGAAAAAACTAAATAGATGCGACAGATTCAGAGATAATAACCACCCTTGCTGTAGAAATTTGAGGTTCATCAAAATACACAAAACAGACTTCATGTCACCTTCTCCTCTTTCTTTTGCCCATTACATTCACGAGTTCTATTCACTGCGTCTGTCTCCAGGCGATGATTTGCAGCAGCTCGGTTCTTCACAGTGATGTAAAGTAACTGACTTACTGTTAACGTGTTGCATCGTGAAAGACACTGCAGGACAGTATCAGCAGACTGATCACTTTCCTATGACAGAAGCATGTCATGTACGCACTGAATGAATGTGGATAAGTGTGTAGACTGCCTGATGTGTGAGTGTGTATTACTGTGTTCAGTAGTGTAGTCTTGTTTAGGTTAAGCAGGTGACTTTAATACAAACAGCACAGTAAATCCAATGTCTCTGTGTGTGTGTGGTCATATGTGATCACTGCGTGTAGAGGTTTAGCATCTTTCATGTGAAATCAAAATCAGTTTGGATAAAGGGTCATGGTGTGTGAGTGTGTGTAGGTGCAAAACGACATGGAGGTGGGTGTGCGTACTGTATATACAGTGTAAATGTTTGACAAAAATTCACCTGCTCCAGCCTCCATTCTGGCTCAAAATGGGAGTTTTTGCTGGTTTCCCTGTTTCTTCTATGAAAATAAAGTGAAACTTTTGGTTTTGGACTGATGATCTGATACAACAACACTTTTGAATTGCTCACCTTGGGTTGTGGGAAACTGTGACGGACACCGTTCACAATTTTGTGGCATTTTATGGACCAAATGACCTGCAGATTGATTTGTTATCGAAGTAATCGCTGGTTTTGCCCTGATGCTCTGTTCCTGCTATCATCTGTAACCTACTATTGTTTCATTATTTTCCTGTGCTGTTATTTACATTTTGAGATGGGTGTGTCTATGTATGTGTGTTTGCGGTTAGTACGTTTTTGCTGCAAGTATGAAAAAGATGTATCTTCACACTAAAATGCGTACATGTATCCAAAAAATATGAGAAATGAACATAGGAAACGTTAGATTTATCTCATTTAACACCATGAGGTTTTCTTTTCCATTAGTCGGCTGCTACACACACACACACACACGCACACACTGGATTATGTTGAACTCACTTTGTAATCGTAATCAGGAAAGTGAAAAAACATTTAGATACAACGGAATGACTTGTGTTTGCTGATATTACCACACTCAGTCTAGTTTGTACAATTTGTCTTGGCCAATCAACGCAGGAGAAACAAACCATACACACATATGCACACATTCACACACCAATACTCAAAACAGCTTTTTTCTTTGTCAACAGCTTTGTAGGACTATTATTACATGGCCACCTCGCTAATTTCCATAACAGAATAGAAATATGAGAGGCAGGCAAACGGGTGGTATGATGATCAGCGTGGCAGAGAGAGAATGGGAACAGGGCAGACACTCATCACCGTGTACCACTTCATTCTATTCTCTTTCACTGCTCAGGACTGCAGAGAATTATAATGAACTACCAGGAACCATAAAACACACACAAGCACACACATGCACACTCACACACACAGAGAGAGAGAGAGAGAGAGAGAGAGGGATGCTACACATTTCAAAAGAAAGCATAATCACTACAAACAAGACCAATAGACTTTGGCAGGTCTCTAGTCTTTTGAATGTTCTGATAACCAGCACCTGAGAGAGAAAACAACAAAAAAACAAAAACAAAAGAAAGGATGGAAAAGATGAAAATGATCATCTTTTTGGCTCAGTAACGTTCAAACGTTCATCTTATTCTTATAAACTAAATCCACTCTACGTGCAGGGTGATTGGGGTTTGGGGGGATGTTGCTACCTCTTGGTGGCAATATGACCAAAATGCATCCCCCTTGTTGACCTGCCATCCACCCTCTCCATCTCCTAGCAGCAGAGAGAGCGCAGGGGCAGATGGTTGCTGTTCAGCTGAATGTGTACGTCTAGTCTGCCTGACTCACTCACTGAGCCAAACCTCTGACTGAGGTTTGTGCAAGATAGAGTCTATGGCACCGACCACGGCTCTGAAATATCAGTAGCTTAATTGAGCTGTGTATTGATCAGTCCACGGGGCTGTCTGTGGTGTTGAAGTCACAGACAGATTTGTCTTGCCTTCTGTCACTTTTGTCTTGGCTCTATAATATTCTCTTAAATATATACTCTAGATACTCAATTATGTACTTTATTGTAGTCCACAGTATATACTTTATAGACTATTATCACCTTCATGATCACAGTGACAAGAAGGAAGAGCAAGAGGATCATAGAGACACACTGCTGCTTGTAGTATTCCTGTAATATTCATTTAGTATTTCTATGATCATTCAGTAGCTGCTGAAAATGCACCCCAGACCAACACACTTCTATAACAAAATATTTTAGAGGAGACATGCTGACCTCAGATATAGTTTTTACCATTGATGTTCAGTGTAACTGCACCAAACTCAGCTATTACAGTGGCATATTTTTAAGACAACAATAAGCATTATTAAAATTCTTTATGTCCAAAGAATCGGCTACCACAAAAGATGTATTTAGCCTGCTAGCAGTTGTATTTAATTGAAGTAATCATCGCAATTCTAATACTGAAAATTAGGCTAGGCCTATAGACAGTTTACGGGGCAAAAATTCTTACCCTTTGAAAAAAAAAAGGGGGCCAAAATGACACTTATGTCCTGCAGCCAGTTAGCCTAGCATGAAGAGTGGAAACAGCCAGCAACAATGTCGCACAGCTTCATTCATTCATGACAGTTCTATCAAACTTCTCATGTAGCTCTCAGCTAGAGAGCGCATGGGCGTATCAATTTCTTCAGTATCTGAACTTCGCAGACTAACTGTGTTTATGCTCTCTTTCCGATTGACTGAACATGTTTTATATTTTTATACTGAGTACCATGGCTGTAGCGTGAAAGTGCACCTCATTCGCTGTTGAAAATAGAAGGCAACATCTGCAAAGTGAGCCCAATACGATGGCCCCTTTTTGGGTAGTTAGTGGATAATGGGCTTCACCTCTCAGAGAACATTTTTACAGCAGACAGCATGCTACCCTGTCAGAGTGAAGGGGACTTTGGCTTTGAATTTAGTTTCATGGCTTATAATATCCAGACTTACCTTATGAAGCCCCCCCCCCCCAACATCTCTCCATCTCCCTATCTATGTCTCTTAAATGCAACATAGTGTCTCACTTTATCCCATCATGCAGCTGAAATGCATGAGCACATCATGCGCCCTCAGGGCTTGTAACCACCAAGTCTTAACTTATACCTCACCCCCTGCCATTCAGAGCTTTGCTCACTTCCTCTCAACTGCACGGCATCCTTTATATAGAATATAATATCTTCACAGCATCCCCCTTTGCATATAAACAGGAAAGCCATGTGTGGTATGTTATCCCCATCTGACATACGGTGTGTAATTCAGCTAGTGCGCTTTATGGTAACACAAGCGCATACGTCGTCTGCTTTGAATGTAAGTACCCTGATTCTCTGGTAGTTCAATGCTCAACCAGTGACTTGTAACTACATAACCGCAGTATGGCAGAAAATAACCTACCACTGTATCTGCATACAGGTCTGACCTTGAAGCACACCTACTGCAAACTGATTGTCTGAATTCAGTTTCCCCGCAGGAAGCAAAGTAAGCCTTTTTTTTTTTTTCATGTGTCCCTCGCCTGCCTTTGAACAGGAAGAGCAGTAATTGCTGGGTAAATTGCACAATAACACCTCTCATTAGATTATTAGCATTGCATTAGGAACAAAGAGGACCGCTAGTGAGTTGCTCAGGTTGCCTCCAACACGTCCATTCATTGATGGAGGGAGAGATGGTTTCTAAGAGCTTGCATATTTGCTCCCACTTACTTAATGGTGGTGGGGGGACATTTTTCAGTCCAACAACTGTCAGGAGAGTTGCATATAGTTCCAACCAGTTTTTTTAGACATAGTTACTGAAGTGGTTTGTTATTCTGCACAAAAACAAGAATTCCATTATTTACGTGTGTGTGAGAGAGAGAGAGAGACTGTGAAAGGGCTGAGATGAGTGATTGCGTTAGAGAAACAGCATGAATGAGGAGTTTTGGTCCAAACCAATTTCAATGCTATCTATTTTCTGATGAATTTCAAGTTACATTATTGCTGATTTGACTCAGTGTGTCATGGGTTTAAATCCTTCAAACAATCTAGCTACTCTCTGAGCTTTGATTTTCGATAAGAATCTCAAAGGCATACCGTTTCTTTCTTCTCATGACTGACACTCGATGGGGATATTTTTCAGTGTGTGTTCCTTCAAAGAAATTAATCTGTTTAAGTCTAAATCTGTATCCCTGTTTTTATCCTAAGGAAACCCATGATTCATCTTTATCATTTCCTTTAATTTACTTTTTTGATCAGGGATAAAAATCAGTACATTAAAGGCTAGCGTCCTGTTTGTGCGCTGCTGTTTGGCTAGTCATTGGGCATTTTACCTCTGTTTCCAAAGCATTTTCTCAGGATTGGCGCAACAACACCAGAAGTCAACTCTGAGTTGTTGTATTTCAGTGTTTTTGTTTTTGTTCTTTTTTTCAAATAATAGCATATCCTCGCTCAGTTCAAATCAGCGCACTGCATTATGATAATTAAAAGCTATGTCTATGCAAGGCGATGCTCAGTCGTGTAATTTCATGAAATGGCTCCAGGTGGGTTTGTATGGGTACAGATGTTGCTGTTTCCCCCACAGAAAAACTCATAGATCTTTTTAATGGAAATGTTTATAACACACAACCAGTTCGTCCTATCGGGTAAAACTCGGAAAGCTGGCGAGTGGGTGGGGGAGTCAGCGCTCTCCAGAGGGAGTGTTTGTCGTCCCAGAGGAATTTAGCTTCTGAAGCTTTGTTTCATTAAGAGTTTGGTTCCATCCGGGTTGCATCTTGTCACAAAGAGGCCTGTTTTCCCTCTGGTCTCTCCAAGATGAGATAAAACTGAGCTGAAACAAAAATAAGAAAAGTCCGTGCAATATGCCTGTCAGTAACACAGATGACTTTATTAGGGCTGTGCCTGCGACCTGTTACATTGTTCTGTTGTATTTTATTGAATGTGCCTCTTCTAAAACCATTGAGACAACTCAGAGAAGAGCCTCAAACAAAATGCAAAACATTCTCAAAATTTGGAAAATGGAGGGGCGTCATGATTACATGCCTGCCCATAAGTACCTCCTCTCTCTCCTATTTTCTACTTTTGTCTTTTTGTTCCAGCATGTGCTCCTCTCAGATTCTGATTCATTCATTCTGAACACACATCATGCTGAAGTTACAATGTGCCTCACACTTCTTTGCCACCATCACAAGATGATGATGTCCTCAAGGCCCATGCAGAGAAAAATCTTATGCTTAAATGGGAAAAAATGCATTATTTCTTCCATCTGTGATATTTTGTTTATATATATATATATATATATATATACATTTTTTCCCCTCTTTTTTGTTGCAAATTCTGCACCAGAACAAAACTGTTACAGTCAATAACAGCATCATTAAAGTCTAACACTAAACTGAGGGCTACTTTAAAGAACACTAATGAATCTTTACCAACATACCAGAAGATCAAAAATCAAGGTACCATATGAAATCAAATGGTATGATGTAGGAAAATTAAAAGGGGCAGATAGATGCTCGAGTAGCAATGCCATGCAAGACATTTCATCAGGAAACACACTTTTGCAGTATGCTGTCAAAGCTAATAAAACAAGACCCAGCCTGCTCCTCTGACCTTTAGATTCAGGCCACTTAAGTTCACTGGTAGCATAAAATAAAAAGTAAATGACATTTGAATTTAACCCATAGTGGTGTAGTCCATCCAAACAAGGTACTCTACTCATGACCAAGCGCCTCAGTAAGTACAGAGATATAACCTCTTTTTATTTTTATATATCACTTTCACCATCAGTTTATAGGTTTTTCATTTATACTTGAGAATTTGTGTGCTTAACTCACATTTACACTTGGCACCTGAGGGCAGCATAATGTTGAACTGATACCTGGGTTCATTTGCAGCATGAAATGTAGGATGTATCAACAAAATAAAATAAATATAAGAGTATATGAAGCTGTCTCCGAACAGTTGTAAGACCAGACTAAAAAGCAGCAGTGGATATTTTGAAGTTGGTGCTGGCCTGTCTCGCTACTTTGACCCTGTACTTCAGCACTCCTGTCGTCTGGAAACCCCTCACTACCAATGGATATTACCCATTCTGCCAAACGCATGCGTTCTATATTCATATCCATACTCTGCTTTGAAACTTTTGTCAGAAATGCCTCCTTTAGACTGAATACACAACCTCTTTCAAAACCGTCACTTCTCTACAGCTATCATTGCCAACAACATCCAGTGTATTTGCGTCAATGTTCAAAAAGACTTAATTCTAATTAATGCATTGCTAACACATTAAATACATTTTCACAGAAGATAATATAACATTTCTTTTATAACCTTTTAAAATCTTTTTTGCAATTTTTTATATATAACAAGTATTCACTGGCAGAGGCTGGATTTATTATCAGTGTGCACTGAACTACACATACACTCGCAGTTTTGAGGTACAGCCAAAAGGATAATTACCACAGTGTCATGACACTCTGCTCCTCTTTGCTGCATTTCCTCCATCCACCCTCTCTCCACTTCTCCCTCCAACATCTACCTCACATCAGCCCTTTTCTTTCTCAGAAACAAGATGTTCTTATTTGTTTTAGTCCAAGATAAATGTCAGGCCGAAGTCAAATGCAAATCCAGTTATTCTGTTTTTATTTGACATCGGGAAACGGAGGGATGAGCAGGGGCAGACAAACACAGGAATCTCTGAGCGGCACTAAATAGATCGAGTGCAGAGTTGAGACAATCATCTGTGTCCTTAGGGACAAACTCATTTAATGAATTTCCCAAGCCTCCACTACCTGTGTACTATAGTGAGAGATTGTTTCGCTTAATGCCACCAATGGAAATAGGTGCACTTTGCCAAAAGGTAGTGTTTCAGTGGGAAAGCATTTCCTGCCAAAGACTCACCATCCTTTATAAACTGACATGAATTTTTTTCACGCAGATGAAATGCCCTTTTTCATGAAATTACAGACACAGTGGCCATAAAATCCTCTGCCTTAATGTCTGTATATATCTAATAGAATTTCACTTCTCTCTATTCTTCACTCCTTTCTTCCTTCTTTCCCACCTCCAGGCTTTATCGAGCCTGCATCCCGAATGTGAGTACATATTTCAGCTGGAGAAAGAGGAGCGCAACTGCCTTGAGTACATTGCAGCGCAGGCCAACGGAAGCCATGAAGGTGTGTTTCCTATTTATAAAATCACCTTCCACTGATAGCAGATGTTCACATTAAGCGCATTAAAAGCCTAAGCTGGAATCAACGCTTCACAGAGAATCATCAGTTGTCAGGGCTGGTTCTTGATGGCGTCTCAGCTGCTGCATGAAAATGCACTGGGTGATCTATCACTGTGATGCATCTGTAGAGGAGACCATTAAGGATTGTTACGTAGGGATTTATGTATGTAATCTATTTCAAGATAAAGGTCTTGCTTGGGGGATCTACAGCACTCACTCATTCTTGTCTTAATATACTTTACACAGAGGTGGGCGTTACGGCTTTGAAAAATGTCATTGGAAGTATTGTGCATGATACACCCCATTTACCCCTACTGTATCTCCATGAGTATATATTTAAACTGTGTGCATTTCGGGTGGCGGTGTATGACAGTGTGTATCAATTGGTGTTTCTGGAATCTCACATCTGATTAACTACCCTGACAAACACGTGTTTACCTTTTCTTTATACCCTCTTTCTCCTCCTAAACCTCCTCCAAAAAGGTTGCTGGCCATTCTGGGATGCAGTTGTCTGCTGGCCTCACGCAGTCATTGGGGAGACGGTCCACAGAGGCTGTCCTGCCGTCTTCTCCCTCTTCAAGAACAACACAGGTGATTAAAGGAACACATAGTGAAAGTAGAAAGTGCCCGAGGTGAGGGGTGAGGGGTGGGGACATGATCACTAGTGAGGCAAAATTAAGCTACACTGATGCTCTAATGAGAGCAAAGGGTGTTTTTGATCCTGATGAGTTCATTTATATATTTATTTAATCATTCAGTAATTCATTTACTCTGTTTTTTTTTTAATTAGACTCATGCTCCAGTGCTCAAGCTTGCCACACTTAATAAGTAAATTTGCAGAATTCAGGGGTGCATGCACATAGTGAAACCCATGGAAGAGTTTTACAAAATTGGAAAACAAGCAACATATATACCAATGTCTTAGCAAGACTAAGGAGGCATGCTTGAGGCTCTGTGAGGTTATACTTATGCTAAATGTTTATGTTGTTTTCTGATTGCTATGTTCATAACTTGTGAGTGTTCACATCATCTGACAACAAGTTTTATCATGACAATTTGAGGGTTTTTAATGCTATGCATTGACAAAATTACATTATATCCATTAAATTTTAATTTCAGGACAGATATAGCTGGTATTAGGCAGCCACGTGTGCTTGGGTTTCAGTTTCTCCTGGAATATTAAGCTTCATGTCAGATATAGCTGAGTGTTCAGAAGAGTCTTCTCCTGTCGTGGGTTTAGCATGTTAGCGCACTAACATATTCTTATCAGCATTAAACAAGTATGGCTGAGAATGTTATTATTTTTGCAGGTTATTATCATATATTCGGAATCATAAGTAAGTAAGTAAGATGACATGGCCAAATGGAACGTGAGAGGATCACCAAAGTCACTGAAATTCATCCTGAGGGGAACATGAATGTGTGCACCAAATTTCATGGTAACCCATCCAATCATTTTTTGAGACAATTCACTCTTGCCAACCTCATGGTCAGGGGATCACCAGTCAAGTCAAGAAGATTAATCCTCTGGGGATCATCAATGTCTGAACAAAATTTTATGACAAGCTGTTGAGATCTTTCACTAATAAATCACAAATGCAAACTTTGTGGTGGTGCCAGAAGCAAAGTAAGTTGATCACTGAATTCATTCACATAGATCATCTGGGAACCATGAATGTCTGTATAAAACTTTATGTCAATCCAACCAATAGATGTTGAGATATTGCACAGGTAAAGTGAAAACTTTAACCAGCTGAGGATCACCAAAGTCTAGGATTTCTCCTCTGGACATCATGAATATATGTGCATGGTTGCTGAGATATGTCTGTCTGAACCAAATAGGTAGCACGGTAAACATCACTAGAGCCTCGTTGCTAGTTTGGCTAAATGCATTTTACCAGATTTTTCCCTTGATAGTGATTCTAATCTTAAATTAACCTCTCCGTGGCTGAGATGACTTCTCGACCTCCTCACCTTTCACCTCAGGTTCAGTGAGCCGTAACTGCACCGGTGGAGGTTGGTCCAGGCCCTTCCCACCGTACCACATTGCCTGTAGTGTGGATGATGACATTCCTGAGGTGAGAGTCGCAGGCCAGGGCAGATAAAGAGGTCAGACTGGGGAATGAGAGACTCTCGAGTAGAAAGCGGAGAGGTCAGGGAGAAAATTAGAAACAGGAGGTGAAGCAGCAGGAACAGAGAGACAACCAACTGAAAAAAAGGGAAAACAACCAAAAGAAACAGAAGGAGGACCCACCTGTTTTGGCTTCAGAAATCAACACACCAAACAAGCTAAATAGAAAGA